>JAAWXA010000011.1:2276578-2610104 GCA_038090715.1 Florisuga fusca | reverse complement strand
GGCCCCGACATGGCCGCCCCGCGCCTGCGTAAGGGCGAGGCCGCTGCCGCGCCGGCAACGTCACGGAGAAGGGCGCGGCCACTCGCGTCCCGCCCCTGGGGCAGGTCTTGGGGTACGGCAGCGGGGCTGAGGGAAAGTGGGCGTGAGGGGAAAAGGGGGCGTGAGCCCAAAGCTGAGGGTGCTCGCAGGGGTTGTGCCCGCGCCCCCCACACGCAGGGAGGCACAGACACCCAGGTGCCCCCTGCCTTTCCCATTCCAAACTGGTAGCTGGGGCAGCTGGTTAGCTCTGGAGAAAATTGGAAAATCAGCAAATGCCCCCTTTTTTGTTTTGTTTCTTTTTAAAATCTAAGCCTTAATTCCTAATACAGACACACAAAAAAAAGAAAAGGACCAGGAAAGAATAAAGCACGGGATGACCAAATGCTGGAGGGGATGAGTGAGGCGATAGCAGCTGGGGTGGCCAACAAAATGTGCCTCAGCCATTCGAGCGGCCATTTTAGAGCAGACCGGGAAGCCGTGGCGTGGAGGAGGAGGAGGGTGCCCGGGCTGGGCATGGGGGAGCAGCCACGCTTGCCAGGGACCTGCTGCCCGGCCTGGTGGGGTGAGAAGAGCTGGGGCTCTCCCTGTGGGTCCTGCTCGGGGCTGTGGAGGAGGGCACGCTGGGCTCCTTCCAACAAGGGCCCACAGGCCTCACCGGTCTCCTCAGCACTGATGTCTGCTAAATGTTGGCCGGTCCATCCCACTGTCTCTTTATGCAAAATATTTAAATTGGGAAAACCATCTCTGTCACATCATCTTTCAGCTATCATTAGAGCTGAGAAATAGACATTTATTTACAGGAGCTGGCTCTTTGCCTCAGGAGTAAAATACTTGCCACTCTCCAGCAGTAATAGTCAGCAATGAGACATCATTTCATCCCGCAGTGCTGTTTCCAGTTACTTATAGCTTTCTCAGAAGTGACCTTTAGGGCTGAATATCTCATGCATGTGTCAGCTCAGAAGTAAAGACGAGAAGTCTAATAAAAATCAATTTGGGTGTTCTTAAGTTATCTTAATGTGGAAAAAATTGTGTTTTTTCCAGCTAAATAATTTTTCAAATGCCTCTTCTATGCTTGGTTACAAAATCATTTTCTTCTAACCTTCCGACTTTGCAAAAAGTGCCCACAATGCATGCCATTTTTCTCTTTATTTGTGGAAATTTGATTTTGAAATAGCAATCAGAAATGTTTTAAGATAGCCTGCACAGACTTTTTTTCTTTTTTTTCTTCTTGCTCTTGTTCTACTATTCATGACAATAACTCTACCAAGAAGTACTGGATGCGAGTACTGTATGCATCATAAGTTAAAGTTATACCTGAGCTTAACACCACCTTTGCAAGTCTCTTCCAGTGATTCACATGCTATCAGATTTTATTCAAAATGTACTTGGGTTAGGATGTGTTTGCTGTTGGGCATCCAAATAGCTATTTTCAGGCTCTGTCAGGCTACCTATGTTGCCATGTATTGTTAGGAAACACATAAAAGAGTGCCACAAATCTTACCTTTGAAGGCTAAGAGCACTACAGTAAGCTCGTCTGTATATGAGTGTTACACTGCAGACAAATACTTCAACAAATTTGTATCCATAAGGTCTTAAATAGCTTCAATATATCCTGTTTTTCAAAGAAGCAACTTAATTGAATGGACACCTAGTTCTGTTTACTTGTTTAACAAGCCATCAGGAGAATTTGTTCCCTAGTCCAGTGCTCAAAAAGGTCACCAAGCCCAGCCTTTGGGTCCTCAGCCAGGGGCTGGGAGAGCAGAGGAGGCATGAAGACATTGAAGAACACTTCTCTGTGATTCTTGAGTCACTTCTTGCCCTTCTTACTGTATACAAGAAAAACAAATTCAGTATAGTCTTTTTGTAGGTGTGAGACTATGAGCCAAATCTTTCTCCCCTTTACTGCAGCAAAGTAAATAATTAATCAAAAATGTTGGGTGCTATTGTTAGAGCTCTATTTACACTGAAATTCTGGAACTGTCCATTAACTTCTCGGTGGCAGCATTAAGATAATTTTTTTTTTAATTGTGATTTTTTTTTTTAAACGTGGTTTCATCCTAAATCATACTTGCCCACATATATATTCCTCTCTGCCAAGAAGAATCCCATTGTACTTTATATATTTCCTCTTCATCAATTTTGAGAACTTTTCCTTTATCCCAGCTATCATCTTTTCATTCTCTTTTAGCTATTATGATATAGAGGCATCTTTGTGTCCTGCTCTCAGTCAATTATCACCATCTTAAGAGACTGCTTCTTCAGTACTTGAGAACTTCCAAAGCATTAGGAACCTTGGCTATGGTACTCCATCATCAAGGAGATGAACAAGCTGTTGAAAGAATTGACAAAACGACTCAAAAACATGTCCAAAGTGCAGTTGATCTTCTATTTTTCAGGGGTGACTGCAGAGATTTTTTTTAATTTTCAACTGTCTTTGCTCTTTCATGCTCCTTGAGGAAGCAAGAGAACTGAAAACTAATTTGGGGATGTATCTTTACATGATCAAAGGCATGAGAACTGTTTGTGGCATCAGCCAACCCCACTGAGTTCAGGGAAGCATTGACAGGAGCATACAGGAGCTCCTCTGGCACCCTTTGCCTTTACCACCTCAGCAGCCCCTCGCCTTCACCTTTTGCTGTCAGCAACCTCTTTATTCAGTAGTACAGGCTCAGGACCTTGCTCAGAGGTTTAGGGTGTTGTTGCTTACTTCCCACAGCTGTGGATCTGTGTTCATGCATGCCAGCTTCTTCAGATACATCAACAGTAATCAAGCCACATTAATTCTCTTGATGGATTAATCTAATTCATTGACAAGAGCTTTCTCGTTCACGAGATAAGCATCCGCACACACACTGACTTGCTAAGTGCCATAAATGCAGACAGAAGGGCAGCCCATTATTAATATAACAACCGAGCTTAATTAGTTCAGAGGAGCTGAGGGAGCATTAGCTTTAGTTGTTGAGGTCTCAGAGAACATGTATAAAATAGATTGAAGCACACAGACTCGTACTTGTTTAATTCCATACAGAGCTTGCTGCATATCCATTTACTAATCAGTTCTAAAATGCAGAGAAGAGTTGCTTTCTTTGTAAAAAAAAAAAAGGTCATTAATTTTCCTTCCTAAAATAGCAGCATCAGGCTACTTTGCCTTTAGGCATAAAGGCAATTCTGTCTGTCTTTTTATTGGAGTAGTTGGGGTTCTGAATTGCAAATTTTTATATCTATGTGGTTTTAAAATTTGTGCACTTGGGTATTAAGAGGTACATGCTGAAATGTGCTGTGATATTAGCACCCATATTACCGATTTATATGCTCTATATTTAAACACACTTTAAAAAGGGGTGAAGCAGACGTTAATGTTTCCATCACAACTCGGTGAAACGTTCCGTATCACTTTATGGGAAGCTTCAATTTGAGGAAAAGCACTCAGTAAATATCACTTACTAGAACAATGTCATCTGTAAGTGTCAAATGTTTACTGAAATAATAATAATAAAAGAAAAGGGAGATAAACTATCTTACTATATTGATAAGATAACACCTGATGACCGTTCTAGTTGGGATTGGTTTTCTATATTCATAACTTTGATCTGATTCGAAAGCCAAAGTTTTGAAACTGTTCAAAAACTTCAGAAGATCAGAATACTGCCTTTTGATTTTTGTCATGTATATGGAGGGGGAGGCGGGAAATGCATCTGCCACATGAAATTCACTATAATGTAAGTGAAGGGAAACCTGATTTGTCTCTCCTACTTGTTAACGTTGCTACATTGAGTTTAACCACTCTACTCAAACTTTTTTGTTGTTGTTTTTGTACAGAGGGTACAGAGAAATGCCAATACAATCAATATGATTGAAAGTAAGTCCTGTTTATTTACCTCCACAACTGTGCTTATATACAAACAAGGGTGTCTTACTAAATACATGGCATTCAGTTGTGGGTCATCATTGGGTGATCACACTCCTGACATTTAAGCTAACTGGCTGATTAGCAGTGTGCACATGCAGATTACATAAGGCTGTTTTGGTCGACTGTTTCTCTGCACCAGCTTTTTCTTTTCCAACTTCTTTACCTTCTGCACGTAGCTCACTGCTTAGTAACTCTACAGTCAGCCTTGCAGCTGGCCTCAAGGTCTGTAGCTCAGCGTGATTTTATAAAACCACATTGTCTTTTATAAAACGACATTGTCTGACACTAAAGCTAATTCAGCATGATTTTTGTAAAACAGCATTGTCTAACACTGTCACTATTGTTCATGGCTCGTTCAGTATATGGCCGGAAACCCCACAGTCACCACCAGTACTAAGTTCCCTGAGTACTCATTTGTTTTCTAATGGAAGTGCTGATTACGTTTTACTGATCTGTGCCGAAGTCAGAGCTGTCAGATATTTTGACCATGTACCAGAGTGACCTTCCACCTCTATGGATGAATAGTTTGAGAATCCCAGATTAAATTTATAGAAAAGTAGGGTACTCTGCTCAGTTAAGATGACAGCACTGCTGTAGGCATAAAGGAGCACCCAAGAAACCTTTCTGGACAAAGCCTGGCTTATCAACAGGGCCAAAATTTTGTACATGACTGTCTTGGATTTCATCCATGAAATATTGTGATATTTTGGGGCTTATCCTGAATGACACTCAGCATCACACCCCCAGCAACAGGCTTCGTATCTAACCTAACTCATGGGGTATCTGTTCATGTCAGTAACTCTGGGTCAGAGTTTAAGTACTTTGCTTGACTGCAGCTTTGTAGGCCAGACTTTGAGCAATCAGCCTTCAAAAAGAGGGAGGAAAAGCCCAAATCCAAGGAAACCATGCTTCATGTGAGCTGGCTAAGTAGAGATTTCAGATGGCAAAAGGCTGAGGACTCTGGGTCACTTGTTTATCTCACAGGGCAGCAAAGGATGCATTATGTTCTTTTGTCAGGCTTTCCACGGGATGAATAAGTGGTTTTCATAGACAGGACACTTTTAGCAATATTAAACTATTGTTTCTGTTTGAACAGTTCAGTAAAGATAACAATCTGTAGCACATAAGATATGAAGTCACAAGGGAGAAATACTTACAGATTAAGAGGTTGGTCGTTTATATTTCTAGAGAAAAGAATAAATAACCAAACAGCAAAATTCTCTACATTTTGTTGGTGTAAAATCAAAATGTTTGTTGCAGAAACTCCACACGTAGAAGATGATATCTGGCCTTAAATACATACTAGTGTATATTTTATTCCTCCATCAGTTGTCTCTAACTCCCTTCTGGATAACTTCCACTGAGTTTCAGGGTTTGTTTTTTTTCAAGACACTTGAGAGTAACAATGCACGAGAATCATGGATTTGGTTATGACACCAGGAATGGAAGGAGAAATTATAGCACCCTCTTCTGTCATTTTAGATTATTACCTTAAATATTTCTGTAGCAATAGTCGTTTTATTTTGCCTGGAAAAAAAAGCCACTGTAATATTTGGTTCACAATTTTAAATTCATGTTATAAAGACTGTGACTGCCCTGTGATTTATGTCTATTTTATTCTTTTGTAAATGACTTTAATATTCCACAATACAGATTAGTTTATCTTCTGAAATCTAAATAGAACTGAATTTTTAAATCTGTAACATCTGCTTATGTGAGAGAAGATTTATCTTTCAAACTACACCTTCTCTTTCAGTAAGTGTGTCTTTTATTGCATGTGTACTCAATTTCAACATACATTTTCTATAATCCACTCTCTGACTGACAAGCCCAGGAGCTAGACAGCTTGAATCTTCCCCTCTGTAATTCTAATTGGAAAGCTGCACAATGCAAGTTTAGATTACATCTTCCTTTTCTTTGCTGCAGACACAGACAGTTCTGACACTGATCTCCCAAAGACATATTTGTGGATTGACTACAGTAAGCCTGAAGGGATTTAATTTCAGAATTAGGATAAAATTTGAGTACAATTTACAATGCATCAGAGAAATGAATGCTCCCTCTTTCTGTAATTCCTCTTTCCCTTCTGAGATGAATGTATGTTTGTGGTCCTGTGGTAAATGAGTTATAAACCAGAAGTAAAATCTCATATTCGGGGACTCTTTAATTATGCATTTATGGAAATGGGTTTGGGTTTTTTTTCTGTAAAACTTGTTGGATAGATCTCAATATTTGCTTTTAATTCATTCACACAAACAGATTGGAATATATTTGTTTTATATTGTGATCTACAAAAAGGATCTGTATCTCCAGACTGCAGGATACTGAAAACAGAGCTCTGGACCAATACCAAGAACATGCTTTTCTTCAGAAACTTCATGTGGTAATTGAGCTAAAAATGGATCAAGTCTTCCTGTATATTTAATGCCTGTTTCATTACATGGATTTCAGAGTTCAGCTTCAGGTTTTCCAACTATTGCTTTTTCTTTCCTGAGGAAATTTGGTATTCTGATGACTTTTAAATTTTTTTATTATTATTATTGTTATTTTAATATTTGATATGAACATTTCAAATTGCACCCAGGAGCACCAGCTGAAGGAGCTTTAGCATCATGGCAGGCAGATCTAAAAGCATTGCACAGCACTGCCTTGGTCTTCCTGTGCTGCATCATGGGCCAACAGTAAGAGCAGCCGGATCAGCGCCCAGGAACAGGACCTCAAAACCTTACAGCAAAGAAATATGGAGGGGGCCAAATTTCTGTACACAGATGACGTTCTTTCCCTGTTCCTGACTCTCTTTCGACTCTATCTTATGTCCACTAGGTGGTAGCAAAAAGGCAGTATTGGGAGTTGAAGAGTTTCCAGCTCTCGGATGAGCGCACCCATCTCCACCAGTGCCCTCGGGTATCTGCAGGGCAGAGCTGGTGTCCGGCTGCTGGTGGTGATGGGTTGCTTTGGGGATAACCCTGAGAAGCTTCAGCTATATAGATCGTGGACTAGGAACTTGCTAAAGAGTAAATACTTCCCAAACTCTGGAAAGATGCGAGGAAGGCGAGTTGCAGGAAAAGCTTTTGCTTTTCTCAGACTTACAAAATAGGAAGAAGGGAATGTTTGGTGACTTTCTCTTTGAAAGCATTCACAAAACTTGCAAAGGAGTGCTCTGGTGCCATGTTCCTCCAGAGATGCTGTCCCACACACGTGTTATCAAATGTGTGGAGGTTTCCATGTGCAGCTCATTTTTTCGGGTTGTGCTACATATGGTAGGGCCATCCCTAGGGAAAGCTCTGGTGGCCAAAGAGGAGCAAGGTGCAGGGGGTTCATGGTGTTCTGAGGGCATTATTGCTTCATTTAAAAGTACCTACAATTAATAAACTGACTGAACCATCTGTTGGGATGAAGATTCATGTACAACCTTAAAGACCCAAATACTGATCACTCTCCTTCTGCTGCACATCTATAGCACTGTTAGCACTGGAACATAGTAAAAAAAAATACTAAACTTCTGGTCTTATAGAAATTTTCCTTTTTTTCAGGCAGGACAAACTTGATATTTTTTACACAGTAAATTACATTATTTTTAAATTAAAATAGAGCAAAAGTATTGCTTAAAAATAATTAGGGCATTTACATGTGAAAAGAAAGAAAATAAACCAAGATTTTTCAACTCTTGTTCAAATCCCAACCCTGTTTGATTTGGGGCAAGTGCTTGATTTAGATGGGCTGCTTTACCAGAGGCTGTGACCTCTACATCAGTGCTACTGGATGGCCTCATGGGACAGAGTGATGCCATCTGTCACTTCCCAGCCTCTCCTTGTTTGCAGCTCTCTCTCAGTGTGTTAATCCAAATTACCACACTGCAGGAAATATGTTCCGCTGAAACATTCTTGTAATATATTTGGATTACAAAAAAAGGGTCCTTTATTTGGAAAATTGCTCCAGGAATTCCTGACCATCTCTTCAATGGAGCAGGAACGCCATGATTTCAGAGTGAAAAAACCAAGCTCAGCAAACTGTCTGACCTCTTCCTGTGCATGTACAACATGCCAGCTACTGCTGGAGCCCGCTAGAAAGGGTGGCAGAATAACTGTGCTGTCATTTGGTGCCAACCAAGTAACACTGGGAAGGAAGCAGTTTGTTTCTGTCTGTTCTCCAGCTCCTCAGCGTTTAAGTTGCAGCAGCTCAGCCTTCTTGAGAGAAATCCTCATCAGACTGCAGTTCAGTTGAGTTCTTACTTTTCTGCAGGAAAGAAGCCAAGCAAGGAAAAAAAACAACCAACCAACCAAACAAACAAACAAAGCACAAACAAAAAAACACCACAACAAAAGCAAAAAACCTGCAAACAAACAAAAATCAAAATTAAACCGAACAAACCCGGTAACTCTTCATTAAAAGGGAATTTGTTCAGGAGCAAAAATTCAGAAAATGTACCAAGTCAAACAGGACAAGCTTTATTAGATTTTCTTTTCTGAATTCCTGCAGGCTTGATTTGCAGTCAAGGTAATCAATAACCCACCTTTTTTTCCCTGACCTTAGCAGGATCCTAGAGGTACTTTCACAGGAATAAACTGTTTAGCAGTTGCTTTGATACATAAATCACAAGCAAGCCATTCTTGAATGTCAGGAAGTCTGGTGCTTCTGCTATTTATCTTTTCTTCTCTTATTTTACTTTATTTTATTTTATTGCTTTGCATTGCATTTAATTTTGTATATTAAAAGCAAAGCAAAACAAAACAAAACAGTTCCTGATTTACTTGATCATTACTTAAGTACATATCCTTCTCATAAGACAAGATTACCTTGGAACCCAGTCCCTGCAGCACTTCCATTTCCCCATATAAAATATTATTTTTCATAATTTCTGCATTTAAGTTATAATCCGGTCTTGCTCCATTTTTAGATTTCACTGTAAAGAGAATATTTTAAGTCAAAATGAAGAGATCTTGGGTACTCTGGTGGACTTTACAAAGGCTTTTCCTGATGTCAGATCTTCTTTAGCATCTTGAGAAATACCATTGCTATAGATGAAAGTTTTCCTACTAACAGGTTATGTAGCCTTTCACCTCTAAGATGCTGTTTTGAATTCTGCCCTTCTCAGTTGCCAAACAAGCAGTAATTTAGGGAGCTGGAGGCAGGAACACACAGATATATGTTGAAGGCTCTTGATCTAATTTCCAGGGACAAGATATACAGAAAGCATAAAAAGGAGTCTATTTGGCCCTTTTCTTTTGAGAATGGCCTTGCTCATCAAGGAGTTAAAAACTCAAGTTAGACCAGCTTGGGTATGAAATCAAGTGAACATTTTCAGTAAGTCATGCAATCAAGTATCTTATAGATTCCACAGACTTTAGATTTGGTTAGGGAGAGAGTATCCAGTGACCAGAAGCATGTGCTGCATGTGACATAAGTACAGAAGCTTAATAGCTTTGCTTTACCTCCTGCCAATAAGAAGGTGCTCGAGACTGCAGCATCCCCTTCTCACTTTCCCCTTCTCATTTCTCACAAAACTATTTGCCTCTGTGCTGACACCTACAAACATTTTCTCCAAACCAGGGTTGGAATACAAGCAGAAAACCAGGTTCCCTTTTCGCATGCCCAAACCATACCTTTCCAACAATAAAACAGAGTGTTCTGTTATCATGTTCGTCATGGGTGAGGGTCCAGGAGCAGCAGTAATAAACTCTCTTGCCCTATGCAATTTCATTAACCTTGTTTAGTTTGCGACTGTGAGCTTTGCAACCTCAGGTGTCACCTTATTTTCTGCTGTCAGACGCACAAGTTAGTCATGCACAGCTTTATTTATAAAGGTAACATAACCTTGTTTATCTGAGCCCCAGAGCTTTTTGCGTAAGCGCAGAGCCTAAACAAATGGGGATGCTGGTCCTCAGTGGAAAATCCAACATTTTCTGAACACACTGTGCTACCTGAGTAATAAGCAAGCAAATAGCCTAACCAAAAGGGAGGCCGTAAGGACAAGCAGAAAGAGGACTTCAGTTGAATATAAATACAAAGGTTTTGTGCAAACAATAAATAAAACCAAAATCCAAACCCATACACACCATGCATGGAGGCCGGGAAGAGGGAGCTGTTTTTTGGGTTTGGCCCATACTCTGCTGGGGCAATAGAGTTGGATCTTGCCAATCCTCCTGTCACCATTTGCCATCTTAACCTTTTTGATGGACTACAAGTGAATGCCAGATGCCCTGGACCACTGTGCTGAGCCATTATACTCTTCTGTCAGCTGCAGTGGGCAGACATAGTTTAGGAATTTTCCACTTTTTGCTCTACAAAAAGGTGGTTTTGGTTTTTGTAGGTTTTCCCTTTTCTTCCTGGAGAATGCTGAGGTAACAAAACTGCTGTTTTGTCAGCACTGTGTAGTGTATCCATTACTGATTTCCCGTTGGCTTAAGCAGTCTCTCACAGACCTTTTGTTCCTGACATCATTATAAAAGACCTATTTTGCCTTCCCAGTCTTCAGCCCTTTTTTTGTCATGTCTTTTGTTGCCTTCCTGGCATTTCTGGTTTTGTTGCCCTTTTTCCATTATTTTCCTATTTCTTTGGCTTTGCAGTGTTGCATTGATCCTGATGATTTATATTTTTTACTTTATCTGTTCCACACCCTAAGAGTGAGATAACTGGCCATTTTTTGCTCATCAAGTACTTCTGACTTGGCAATAAATATCTCAGAGTTCCTATTAGTTACTTAACTTTCTCACTCCAAGCCAGTGCTGTTCTGTGCTATGCTCAGTAAAGTCCAAAGGTCTTGAAAAGGTCAATGAAAGTCACCTTTCTGCATATCAGGACAAAATTTGGCAACAAAAGCTTAACCTTTTCCATGTTTTACTTTGTAGAAACTTAAAAATAGAACTATAAAAAGAAGGGAGCTTTTTCCCAGATCACATTTCTCACTAGAACAGAGATGTTTTTTACCTTAGTGATGCATGTTTTCACTTGTATCTGCTATCCCAAGAGCTCCAGATAGGTGTTTCTCAGAGGATTAAGATATATGAAGTCAGAGAGTGTTTTCCTGAGACTCTCAGGGCTCCAACTTTGAGCATGCACCTACCTGCAAACCTGAGCTTAGTTGCTTTTCAAATAATTGAAGGTAAATGGAACAATATTCATTTGGGTAGGTAATTGCATTTTCAGTAATTATGCCATAAGCAGAGTTGGATGAAGAGCTTCAGTCCCTAGTACTGGGATCGAGCAACAGCTTGCTGTGGGATACTGGAAACATAAAAAGTTGCCATACTAATACAGAGGTATTGAATTAAAAGATTCTATAAAAAGGCAACAGAAAATTAATTAGTATCACATTATCCTATGTGATACAGGGATATGGAGTTAGTCTTAATGCAGGAATGGAGTTAGTGTGAAACATGAGCCTGAACATCCTCAGTCATCAAGAGAACATTAAGTGAAGATGTAAGTCTTGAAATTCATCTGCAGGAGAAATTGTTTGATTTTTCCTTATTTGTATTTGCCACTGCATTGATTAGATTAAGTCTCCATTCTGAGCAAGATAACATTCATAGTTTTGTTCTCTAAAACAAACAAACAAAAAAGTAGGTGTCTAGCCTGAGATGCTTAGGAAGTTAAATTCTATTTCATAGGTACGAGTACAATAGCACTTGACAATTTTTTTCAGGCCTGGATGCCATTTTATTTGACAGAGCACCAGTTAGGGCAGGTAATCAAAGCCAAGAGGATACATGAACCTTAACCTTGTCTGAAAAATGTAAGACCAACAAGGTGGACCTCAGGCTACTGTATTAATTGTGTCTGTTACTTCATATCTGATAAACACATAACTTTCTTTTTTTTTTTCTTTTTTTTTTTCGCTGTGAGCGCTGGAAAGAGTTTGCAATATTTTTTGTATTGCTTTACCTGCAGATAGACTTTACTGAGGTCACATAAACACAGCTTGGTATTTTTTCATCAAAATTCTGCCTGGGAGTTTGTATTCCTCTTTATACAACACCAATTCCACAGCTGCTGGCCTACAGGCTACTTAAGCTTCTCAAAAAAAAAAAAAAAAAAAGTTTTCTTCACTTTTTCCTTTACTTCGGCAAACTATTTATTTAAAATTGCCAGTATTGCAAAGTGAAACATCATTGAAACAAATTGAAATATTAAAACTGTTCTGAGGATGTAGTCACAACAATGCCTGTAGGTACAGCCTACATTGGATCTGTATCTAACAAGAAAAACGTTTTTCAAGAAGAGTTTATACTTGCTGGGGCATGCACATACACTGACATTTCTTCCTATCCAGTTTTTAGTAGGTGTTTCTAACACATCACCCACTAAAGAAGAATAAAAAATAAATCAATACACAGTACTTGCTTCTGGTTGTAAGATGCATGTATTATTTTAAAGGAATTACCCTCTTAGAATAATAGGTTTTGCAAGGCCATGATAATACTCTCTCACATTACCTGGTAGTAATTTAGTAGGGCATGTTTGGAATAATATGATTTCATATGGCTTTTAATAATTCACATAGAATGTATTTTACAGACTCGGTAAAACACTCAGACTTTGTTAATAGAAAACTTTTAATTTGAAAACAGAAGTGCAGTGGGTTTTGATGTAGTGTTGCACTTGAAATGACAAAAAATATGGTAACGTACAGAAACCTGGATGAAGTTGCTCTTATCTCCAACTCCCTTGGTTTATGTTTAGAAAGAAGAAAACATGATTGAGGCCATTGTTATAATTCTGAACTGTTCTTGCATGCTTGAACATGTGTTAAAAGCCCAGACTTCTCTAAAAGAAGCAGTCAGCTTGAGGTCTAACATTCCCTTGAGAGAATGGGAACCGATGAGAACTTTGGACTCCCTGAGTCTGAGTTTCTCCTGCACTGCTTGATCTGCCACTTCTCTGACATGGGAGTAGGGGAGAAGGTGAGGATGGCAGGAAGGATTCACAGGGGCTCCTGCTGGTCGTAGCAAGCAGAGGGGGCAGAGCAGAGAGGCAAGGAAGGGGGTCTGGGTGTCTCTTGTTTCTGAGTCCTGCTTCAAACTCCTTCATTTATCCTCATCACTCTCTTTCCTTCCAGCTTTCCTCCTATCCCAAATTGCTTCTCACCACTCCTGTTTCAAATATGTTATTTCCCCTTTTCTCAAATGTCCCATAAGTTAACCACAGTGCCCTTTGCCTCTCCCATTCAAGACTATCTCAATAAAACACCTCCTAATTCAAATTATCAGTCCTGGAGCCTCTTACCACTCTCTTCTCACCCCCAATCCTCTATTCTGTTCCCAGATTCTCTTCTGGCTCACCCCCACCCCATACACCCACTCCCCCTTAACTGCAACTCCTTTCCCACCTGTGGCCTTGCCTCAGATCACCAAACCCACTATAGTCTTTTAGTTCTTCCTCCTCAGCTTTGGCGTTGTGCCCATCAGCCATACTCTTCCCCTGTAGCTGAGTGGTCAGCTCCCCCTTTCTTTGCTGCCCTTGCAGAATAAAGGGAAGGAATCACAGCTCCTCCTTTATCCAGGATTGCAAAAGCTCTGTCTGAACTTACCAGAAATCAGTAAAAATAAAATAATTTTCAAAAGAAAATAGTGAGGTGAGGAAGAGGAGTAAGGTAGGCATAGTTAACAAGAAAAGTCTCTGCAGTCCAGGTATGTGTCCCTAATTCATCGTAGGAGTGGAGAATGGAGATGGAAATTATTTGCCATTGGAAGGAATAGTTGGAAGAAGTAGGGCAGAAAACTTTGTCGAGGTCAGCATTCCCCTAAACAAATGCTGGAAAGGTAGAAGGGGTCAGAGCAGGACTTCTCCAGTCTCCCTCAAGTCTGCATTACACTTGTGTTCTCCAAGGCATCTGGAAAAGCACAGTCCAAGCTGTCCTACATGCATCACTTTTGAGCTCCATATCTGGGCAGAAAGAAATGGGACCCTAGATTCCCAAGTCCTTGTGAACAGAATGAAGCAAGACATCAGGGACCTAACTGAACCATCAAGGAAAATTTCTGGTTTGGATTTTGAGAAGCTTGCAACACAGGACATAAAAATTTCCCCAGAGCTATGTATGAACAACTGCACTACAGCAGCCCAGTGTTAGTTGTAGGACATTGTGATGGCAACAGGATAATTCCTTCATGTATATTGTTGCAAAATGGTACTGAGCAATATATCTCTGAATACATCTGTGAACATTTTTCCACCACTGAAAGTGACTAATCCTGTGCAGTTTTAGCTGAACTTTCTCAGAATAACCGATAATGCTGAGAAGCAAGCAAAGAAGTTGGCCATGGCATGAACTACAGTGTAGCTATTAGCAAGTACAGTTGGTGTGACAGAGGGAAAACCAAAACCAAAACCAGTCTCCCTTCTGCTTGAGTAGAATTTCTTGACAACACAAAGGGGCTCTTCATGATGAATGAGGAAGAGTCATTTCTGCAGACAACAGGCATCCAAATTCTGGAGGAGAGACAAATTGTAAAGAGCCCTACTTAAACAGACTCAGGTATTTACAGCAGAAGGCCAGGACATATCCAAACACTCCAGATTTTTATTCATAGCTGTCACGTGCACAGACACTACTCTCCTCATTATTGGACATGTGATTTAGAATTTCATCTACTGGCATAACTGAAATATCGGTTTCAGAAAAACAAACAATATTTCCTTCACAGGCCAAAGAAAACAGGAATTTTAACATTTTAAGCCTTCCCTAGAGCTGGCAAGATTCCCTTGGTTTGTGTGTTACTTCACAGAGTTGCCTGTTTTACCCATGTGAGGGAGGGACAACTCCTCTGGGTTTTTCCACTTACTTGCCTGTGAGGAGCTCTTTGTCCACAGACTCCTAGAACAAGCCTCTTTGTTTCCTGGCTGTGTTCATCATTCATTTCTGAATGTGCTAGGCAGGACAATTTTGAGCAGAGAGGGAAGAATCCCTTTTCTTCTTACCAGGCAAATGTTTCTGGTCCTTATCTGCTCACCTCTCCATGTAGTCTTGGGTTTCCTTCTGCCACCAAGATCTGTGTGTGGGCTCTTCTTGTGAAGGACAAATATTAGTTTCATCAGCAGCCAGCCCACCCTCTACTCCTCTGCCTTCTTCTGGCTCAGAAATGTCTGGGGGCCCTCCTGCCACGTGGCTTCTCTTGCCCCAGGTTCATCTCCCATCCCAGTGCCATGCTGGGCTGCCAAGTATTCCACTTAGGTAACACTTGGCATTTCCAGCCCCAGGGCCTCAGCACTGACGCAACTTTCAATATTATTTTTTAAAAAGCCACAAATATTTTGAATTCCTAGCAACTGAGAAACCCCAAAAGCAAGAAAGCAACATTCTCCTGCCAGGAAGGGAAGAGGAAGGGCTGTGATGGGGAGAAGAATGGTGGATTGAGAACTGCTTCATCTTTCTGCTCCCTTCTTGTTCTCTTTAAACCTGCTGGTAATGCAAGATTAAAGGAGAGAGGAGAAAAAAAACAGGTTGGGGAGAAATAAATACTGGAATCACCTCTTCAGGATTACATGTAGAAAAAATCACAGGAAGAGCAATCGCTGCATCTTCCTCTCCCTCTTCTCTAGCTTCCTACATCCATAGAACCCATATATCAATACAGGTGAGACACTGATGTTACTAATTTTTCCCTTTATTCTGTCATTATAAATAAATAAGCAGAGGCACAGTTAATAGCCAATGCTGCTGAGTTCCTAGAGCAAACAGCTCTCTTCTTACATCTTGCCCATAGTTTAATTATGAATTTAGGCAGCCTTCAGGCTACAAAGAGCAAGAAAGCAGGGAATACATATATCCAGAAATGCTAACAGTGTTTTATGTCTCATTAGTATGAGCATATAAAACATTATGTTTTATGAGCTAAAATAAAAAACAATAATTAAAAAAGAAAAGTGGAGAATAAAGGCAATGTGCAAACCATGGAACTTGTGGCAAAGAGAAGGGGAAAAAAAACAGGTCTGGAAATGGCTGAGCAATTAGCAACACAGAGGACTTGCTCAGAAAGCTGTTTCTGTAAAGGCTGTTAGTAAATGTTCTTCAAAGTAGTCACAGATTAAAAAAAAAATTAATGAGCTGTGGCTGCTGGAAGTGTGGCCTTTGGATTTGCCAGCACTGAACAAGTAAGATATAGGGAGGAAAATCAAGATCTCATGGTCTGGAGGCAGAAGAATTGTCAGGAGACCCAGAAAACCTGTGAGGTTGCAGAGGGGCCAGAGAATATGGTGTATCCTCACCCTTGGAGTACCTGGTACTCTGGAACACTGAATGCCAAAGCTCAGTATTTATCTGTCAGGGAGGTGAAAGCAGAGCTGAAGGCTCATGTTGGATAAGGATGCTCATACACATCTGACACTCAGCCGTGCTGTAAGCAGTCACTGTACAACTTCACAGACACAGAGAGAAGGCTCCGATCCCTGATGCTGCAGGAAGGAGAAAGAAGTACTCTGTCCAAGTTATTCCATGGTGGAAGAGGACAGCATTTACCGAAGCCTACCAAAAGAAGAAGGGTTTGGAGCTTTAGTGCAAATCAAAACTAGCTCTGAAAATATTTCCTTTATGTGTGATCCACATTTTTCTGTGGCACAAAGTGAATAAGAGTTCCTATTCTCAGCATCACAGCTAAACATGTGAGACCAAGGAGCTGATCCAAAGATCACAGTCAAAGAAGTGAATTGGGCTAGTGAGGATACAATAAAATACAGGTGACTGCTGTAGTCATAGGGAATAAGAGACACACACAAAGTAGCTGACTTCACAGAACATATGAAGTCATAAAGCATGATTGATATCATAGATATGCCCAAAATTGTTGTTAGAAATGCAAAATTAATAATAACAAGTGTGTGATAACACATGGAAAGCTTGCTTTTCAAAAAGCAGGTGGGTAGTCAAGCCACTTTCTAGGGGAAATTCCTGAAATGCCTCCCGTAGTTTAACACTAAAAGAACAGGATACCCATCTTGAACATCAAGAGAACTGTAGATACTGAAGATGCAGCACCTACAGACTGAAGACTTTGAAAACATCTGGATGAAGCAAAGTAAAAAGATACCCTAATTTTAACCAGTTTGTAGAACTCAAAGGGCTGTCTTTCTGATCTGTGCTTTCCCTTATGCCATCTAGTGAAGTCTCTGTTAATCAGCATGAGTTTTCTGAAACAACTCTATGCTAGACAAACACCAGAGGAAGGATACAGTTTTGACAAAAAAACCCCAAAAACCAAAACCCAAACCTAAGATCCACCCCCAAATATCTGATTCATAGTCTCACCTCTTTAATACATAAAAATTGATATCCAGATTATAGGCAACAATACTTATCTATGCATCCTAAATCCTAAATATCTTTATACAAGAAGAGTCCTGAAGCAACACTAGGAAAAAAACCAACTTGTGGCCCAGCACATCATGAGCTCTGATATGCTGATACACATTTAAAACTAAGACTGAGCACGGAAAGAGCAGGAAAAGAGATTTCAGTGATGTTGGAAGAATAACACTTGTTATTAAAATGACCATGCAATTCAAAATAAGAGCCTGACTGGTTTATTCAAATCCCACTGCACATTTATAGTTTAGGAAAGAAGAACCCAGACACAATCTTGAAACATGATGGAGATAATATATACTCCCTTCCTTGTTTTTTGAAGCATTTGCACAGGTTATCAGATTATGAATGGGATAAATTAATTTTTTAATGTTAAAGATAAAGCCTAATATTGTATTAATGCATGGTCAAAGGACAATTCATCACTAACCTAATTATATACCTGTTATACTACTAACTGAAATGCTACATTAAAAAAATCAATAAATACAATATTTTCCAAATCACAAAGTTGGCTAGTGCGATTGTCATAAAATCTGGTACGATTTACACGTTTCTATTAAAATGAGGGCTTTTTTTGCCAAACACCAAGTTCCTTCCCTATGAAGGATCTGACCACTAGTTGGCATTGTTACTTCACTCAAGTGAACATGATGTTCAGCTGCAAAATCCGACCTGTAGATATTTGAGCTGTAAGTTTCAATTAGCAACATCTGGGAAGGTGATGAGGGGAAAATGGAGGAAAAAGTAACATATGATTGGAAATATCCCCCTCACCATCTCCTACATCTTTTTCAGCAAATTCTTAGTTCTACCTAGACCTCTGAAGGAGAGACTGAAGCAAAAGTATATTTGTTAGAAAAAAAACAAACAGTACAAACATTTCCACAGTCACACGTACTTAAGCAGTGCAGTCCAGGCTGCAAATATACATTCAAGGGTATTCCCAGGTCAAGAAGCTTAAATAACAGAAACACAACTGTTGAATGCAAATGTGAAAGAAAAACATCTTATATCCCAGTGAGCTGCTCCTTGTTACAACTCAACTAACCCAGCACTGCAGAGGAGGGAGGATAACATTCTGTTCTACCAGTTCAGAGCTGCTGTTAACAAAGCAAGTGACATATTTTATGTGTGAAGCTTCTGTCATTTTTAGAAGAAAAGGTAAGGGGTGGGCAGAGGCTGCCTGTGGTGTCTCCAAGAAACTCCTCAGCCCTGAGTCTGTTTAATCTGAGGCTGCATTATCACACAAAGGAGGGGATGTCAGATTCCCCCTGGCTGTGCTACCTGTAGATCTGCTGTGCAAAGCTGGGGAGCATCTCCAGGGTTCAGCAACACAAGTTGGTTCCTAGAGTCTCTGCAGACAGGCAAGTGGAAAAGAGAACAGGTTGTCTCTCTCTGCCCAGACGGTGGGAGGAGAGAAAATTTTCCCCTTTTAGGGCTGACAGTGAAAGAGTTAATGTTTTGCTTTAGCTGGAGATCAGACTTCCTTTCAAGTAAAGTTAACATTTCAGGTAGGCAGAAGTAAGCTTTCAGAAATATCCATTTCTCAAAGGAAAATGTCTGCAACCTGAAAGAGCTGCTATAGAACAATGAGAAAGATGTAATCTCTGTAATACTGCAAATCCTGGCTCATGCACAAAACCCACAGACTGACACTGCTAGCACGTTAACTATAGTGAGTCACAGAAAGGTTCTCAAATTAAGTCATCCACACAACTGACACACTTTATGGCCTTAGGTATGTCTCATCCACACTCCTCAGCTCTAAAATACACGACACTTACCCAGCATTAGAGAGATTAATTCATTAGCAACTGCAAAGTGCTAAGCAAACGTTTACAACAATTAACAGCCAAGTGGGATGTTTTCATTTCCAAAACAAAAAGAAATGTAAAACACAAGCAGCAACAACAGGAATGGTGGAAAGTAAAGTTAAAGTAAAAACTTCCTTCCATTCTAATGAATGTTTGAAACCCGAAACAGCAACAAAAAGCAGTCAATCAACCAGGCTGTGGTTTTGAGTAACTTGAGATCAACTCTTTAAGAAAGCACTGTGGGCTGATACATAGGAAAATAAAAACGGTTAAGCTTTGCAACTGCTTTGCATGTATGACTTTATAGTCTCATGATAGAAAGCAGCTGATCCCACAATACCCAAGATATCTCCTGTTGCTCTAGATTTAATTAAATTAAACCGCTAAGAAGATTATATTGTGCCACAAGGCAATCCATGGATGATCACAGAAGCCATAGTAAACCATCCACAAATTTTCCACTATCAAATATCTTAGTGATTGTTTTGTTTTGATGAAGATGTGCTTTAGAAACACTCGATGGGCTGGAGTTAGCAGATGTAATGCTGCTTAAGACACCCATGTATGCAATCTAATCTCATTCTTCTCAGTAAGAAGCAACTGAAGTATGTGTGATGGCTCCTAGTTTATAACACGGACAGGAGACTGATATCTAGTTGTACTCATTATGAAAATCTATATAAAGTCTGTCCAAATTATTTAGTATTAAAAGCTTCCATCCTTTGAAGATAAACAGGTTAACAAGCTTTAAAATTGTTAATGAAGTAAGGCTTGAGGAACATCCTTCTGAGCAGCATAAACATTGGCTCAGCTAACATCTCATGCCATCAACTCAGAAAGATCTCTAGCAGGCCCAGGCCAAGAAGCTGTGGGAAATAAGTGGAAGGCAACAACAGCTGGAAATATTTGGCACATACGATAAAGTTTTGAAACCCTTTGGATAATGGATTTCCAAGCTTGCTTTTTTTTTTGCTTTTTTTTTTTTAACCACAAAATATTTCATTAGCACTTGCATGAGAAAAAAGGCCAACAGCACCCAGGTCTGCTATGACATTATTACCTGCCATGAGATGGTACAAACATCCCTCTCCTTCTCTCTTCCCCTCAAATTATCTCTTTGCAGAATACAAATGTAAGAGCATATCTTTGGAACTAAAGTGCTGTATGTGAGCAGGACTAAGTATCTGTCTGTATTACCTTGGAAATCCAGTGTCCTCTTAGGGTGCTTTTGAGCTGGAAGAGGCTTTATACAGTAGTGCTGTCTGGATGTCTGTCCAGCTTTGCATTTCCGAATGGCTTCAGAACATAAGGGGCAGTTTTAGCCACATTTGACAGATGGATTGAGAAGGCCCCAAATTCCTACAGTGTTGTAGGACATCTGCTTGAGGATAGACTATACCAGAAAATGGCATTGTTGGGCACTGGGAAAGGCTGCAACAGGGGGTCAGTATCTTCCTGCTGAGATGGGTCAGGAAGGACATGAACACCTGGGAACAAGGCATCGGACACACTGCCCATACAGTCATCCAGAGGAAGATAGGAATATGTATGCAGGGAGCAGAAAAGCAGGAAAAGCTGAAAGGGGAAGCCAGATATTGGTGAAGGGATCAGAAGAGGTGCAACTATGAAATCTGGTGGGTGGGTTTCTTTAAGCTTTATTTTTACTGGCAGAGAGTTGGGATGTAAGTTTCAAGACTTGTGGGGAGCTAGGTTTCTGCTGTCTAGAAGAAAAATAATTTCTTTCTACTGACTGTTTAGACACTCAGTTGGTTGAAATCAGCTTGTCCAATGATGGGTGTGGGATGAGAAAAGTAAAAACACAAATACTCATATACTGTGGTACAGGAGTCCCAGTCACTGCATGGACCTGGCTCTGCTCACTCCACAAATGTAAACAGAAAAGATTATTCCTGTTCTGAAAAAAATAACATAAATATTTTCCCCGTCTACCCTAAAATAGTGAAACCCAAACCAAACATAAACCAACCACCCTCTTTAATGGTGATTATAGCCTTGCTGAATTCTATGTATAATAAAAATAGTTTGAATTTATTAAAGTTTGCCGGGAAAAGTACAGCAGCAAGACCTTGTAGCTGGGAGTGTGGTTTTTTCCTCAGCTTCAAGTATACGCCGTAGCTGGCTACACAGCCAGTGTTTTTAAACACTAATCTCTACAGAAAAAAAGGAATTAACTGCATTATTGAGCAAAGTAGAATGGTCAATAAAGGTATGACTGATACTCTTTGAAATTTCACAGCTATATCACCTGTGTAACCATCAAAGAGAAAAGTAAACAACTCTGCTCCTTGCCTGTGCATCCTAAGGAGAAGGATCAGTCCTGCTGTCATTACAGTTACCTACAGATCCCTGCCATAACACTGGGGCACAATTAATATTTAAGAAATCCAGAGAGTGCTCGTCTCCCATGATGTTATTTTTTTAATGCACCGGAAAGAAGGAATAACTGAGGCATGACAAGGACTCAGTTGTACTCCAGGCCTTTGCTTGAGTAAACAGTGATGTGTCTCATGAAATGTTCAAAACAAAAAAATAAATAGCCTTTAAAGACACAAACTGTCTGTATAAACAGAGGGTAGGGGAACACTACTGGATTACCAACACCTTTTGAGGGAAAAAGAAAACAGCAGCTCTCCCTGAAGCAGAAGCAGAAAGCTGAGATTGCCGATCCTGCAGCAAGGCTTCCTGCCATCCCAGGAAAGCATGGGACACATGTTCAGGTACCCACTGCCACACAACACCTAAACAACATTCATAACCAAACAAGGATCTAAGTAACAGCTCAGACAAAACAGCTGTAGACATCAGACAGTAAAAGAGAGACTGAAGGCACCACTGATGAGTTAGATCCCTGCAAATAAGCAAGAAATCTCTTAAACAAAGTTTGTTAAATAGTTTGCGGAGGACAAATCTCTGCTGATCCCTAGAAGAAAGGGGCAGAAGTCTTAGCACAGGATTACCAAAAAATAAATACAGTGCAAGCAGTGATCCAGTTTCCTTTTGAACCTAGCAGATACACATGGATTCTTATCTTCAGGAATTCTCCAAATTAGTTACACAATCCCATCCATTGGGTTTATTGCTTCCAATCTCCCAACAATTTAAACTCCTTTCTCCCTCCAGCCCTGTTTGGATCTTCACTCTGTGAGTGTTCAGGAACTTTCCACTTTCCAGCCTAAGTGTATGCACAATCAGATAATAAACATTTGGTCTGGGAGTAGTATTCTCCTCTTATATAAGATTTTTCTTTCTTTGGTACATAATCCTTCTATCCATTTACAACAGTTATCCCATCCTTCTATAAGCATCTGCCCACTGAGCTAAAAAAATCAAGGGATTTTTATCTCTTTTTAAGAAATAACAGGGAATGTCCCATTCCTCTAACTGACCTATTAAGCCTCATCTGTACATATTTATATTCAAATTAAGCTTTGTGAAAGCTAGGTGATAGCTGTACATCCTTGCCACATACTTGGTTATCTCTACCAAAACCAGCTCCCTTAGTGTGCCCTGAAAGTGCATTAGACTTTTTACTGCTACTTCATGCTAGTTGCTTGTGGGCATCCAAAAATTTAATTAACCATCATATTCTTCTCTTTTTTTCTCCTGCGTTCTTATTTGTTTCAAAGACTCAGCAGCAAGCACAAGCAGGCCAGTTCACTGAAGAGGATGGCTATTGAGCTGCCCCTGTCCTGCCACAGGGCTTGCAAGATAACGTGTTGTGTTCTGTGCCACTTTCTTGAATCAAGTGGCAGAATTAGCACACTAGGCAAATGGATTATTTCACAAGATTTCAGTATTGCAGAAGTTCAGTAGTGCCCTGCAATAAGGAATTAACTTTCTCAATATTCTGAAATCAACAGATAATTGCAGTTGCATGTAAATTGAGAGGGAGAAATTCATGTAGCTTTGCATGCAAACCAATGCACAGGGAATAACTTTTCATACAAATAAGTTGTATGTTTGACTACAGAGGAAGGAAATTTACACCTCTTTCAAGACTAAAAATAAAAAAAAATTTAAAACCCCAACACCCCCCCCTCCCATATCAGGATGTTGCTAAATACTTTCAGTTAGCAGACACAACAGTGTGGCATTGGAAGAGAGCACACCCGAAGCTCTAAGTCAAGTAGCAGACATAGGACTTGTGTAAATCAGAGAAATAGATAATATTCTGGGTCAGCACCAGAAGACTTAATTCTGTTTAATGCAATGTGCTCAAAAGTTGACAAGCCCTGAGAAACAAGGACATATTTTATTAGTATGAAGGGAACACATTTACTCCAGCTCCAAAAACACACCCCAGTCCAGAAACAAAACCCCAAAGCCAACAACAAACTAGACATCTCTTTGCAGTGGCCTCTGGACTGACATCTGATGCCTTGGCCTGAGGTTTGGCAGCCCTCAGGGCTTGGTTGTGGTGCTTGGGGTCAAAGGAGGGAAGAGCATCATTGGAGCTGGAGCCACACAACTGGAAAATAACAGCAGCAACCCCCACCCAGAAGTTCAAGAACCCTGAGAAAAGCTCAGCAAGATCATTTCAGGAATGGGCAAAGTTAAACTGGCACCACATTATGTCAGATGAAGCTTTATTTTAGTGAAGTTCTTTTGAATGGAGGATACGGTTCATGACTTGAAAGGCTCAAGGAGAAAGAGCAAGTCGATTTTTAACAGTTCTGACCAAGAAGAAATGCACAGTGTCTGATCTTAGAGCTCTTATAAACTTAAACGAGACCTACAAGGATATGAAAGCACAGATCAAACAAGTGCCTGGTAACTGGGAAAACCTGAAGAGCAGGAGAAACAGAAAAACATCATAGGTCAAGGACATATCAATGAATTATTATAGAAATTAAACTTCAAGTTGAGAAGAGCTAGAGCTAGGATTTTAGCTTCTTCTTAAATTTGAATTATGCCTGCTTCTGGATTGCCTGGTGTCACAGGGGAGAGAAGTGAAATATTATATAAAGAATTGTTTTCAAGTGAACTCAGATACCCAACTCTTCATGGACCTGCAGACAAGTGACTATAAAAGCTATCTGATGTAACTTTTTGCCTCAGTTTTTGCCTTTGATTTGGTTACAGCCCAGACTATAATACTACCCATCTAGAAAGCTAGGAAAGCTGAACATCATCTTGGAGGGCTGGCTCATGAGAGGACTGCACTACAAATGCAGACCACTACCTGTCCTGTTAATAAGCCAGAGAGAAGGGTTTCTTGCTATCCTACCCCTATACAAACTGATTAGCTTCAACTATTAGTACGAAACACTAGATTCCTCTTTATGACATTGGCATTTATTTACGGAATACATACTAAAAATGTGACTGAGCACTAGAGGAAGCACTCTCTTTGCTCATGATGCTAAGCTTCCTTCCAGATAGTGGCTGAGCCCAAAGATTTCCTTGTCTCTCGGTGTCATGCTTAAAATAAATTTGCCTTATGTTTCTGTAAGCTTTCCTTGGCTGCTGCTCTCCCAGCCCTACACTTCTACAGGGAGACCACCACCAGCTTTTTTATCTGGTTGCTCATAAACTCTGCTGCCACAGCTTGCAATGTCATTGAGCTTTCTATGAGACCTATACTTTGGACAGTGATGCTTGTTATTTCATCTCTGTCAGAAGAGAGCTGGATAACTTTCTTACAATTATTGTGAAAGTTTCACCTAACTCTCCTACCACGGATTTTTCCAGACTCCAGATTCCACCCTGCAAGTCACAGACTGTTCTGCATGATCCCATCAGAACCATGCCTTTTCCATCTTTCTCCACTGTTATTTTCTGCACGGAAGTCAGAGGGACAATTCTGGTCTTGGGCCTGAATCTAGAGCCAAGTCAAACTCTGTGTTCTGTCCCTTTGGAAAGGGAGCCTCTGGATATGAACCAGGCACCAGAACTACTAGGAGCAATGGAATTAGGCTGAGCTGAAGTAATTCCCTTCCAGGCCCCCCACCCCCTCACTGAAAACCTTGGGAAAGCTCCGATCCAAACTTGATCCCTAGGTACAATGTGCGTCAAGGCCGCAAAGTGCAGGCTTGCAACTAAAGGTGTTTTGAATACACAACAGATTTCCCAGATGGGAATTTCCTCCATTATTATTTTTAATTTTCCATTTCCTAACATTCAAATACCAAAGAATACATCCAAGCATAGCCGGCTTTGAAGAAAGCAGTTAAGCAAGGACGAAACTAGGAAAGAACACTTGGCCATCTGCAACATGGCCATTACATTAACTCCTCTGAGAGCTGGTCTTTTGAATCCAAGCACAGTTTGTTTTTTTAAAGTCACTAGTGATTACCAGAGGAAGAAAATAATTGTTGGGAAAAGCTTGGTTTATTCACTGACCAACATAATAACATTTAACTCCATCCCAAGCTCTCTGCAGCATGATACATTGCGAGATGATGGTATCCTGTACTCCAAGGGTCAGCTTCAAGGGCCAGGAAAAAACAGTCACCCAGAACTTGAGTTCAAAGGAAAAGCACAGTTAGTTTTTGGAATGGAATGACTAGTGGGCACAGAGTATTAGGACTGAAGTCTGGCAATATAAAAGCCTTATTTTTTGATATATAAGCTAATTCTATCTACATGTTTACATAACAAATATCTCTTCGGGCTGTTCTGTGGACTCCAGGATAAGCAAAAGCAGCAAAAGCATTTTTTTAGAGGAATATATATATATATATATATATAATGTATTCAAGAAACCGTGAAGATATGTTAGACTATCTCAGAATCTTGGTTTTTTGCTTTCATTATCACTAGGAAGGAAAAAAGGCCAAATAAATCCCAGGTTTTTTTAGGACTTTTCCAGAGCAAGCTGTAGGCACCAACTTCAGACTCCCTGCTCTTCCTCTTTTAAGCCAAAGCTGCTCCAGCATCTTTTTACAATCTGGGGTTAGATCAGAAAGGTGTAGCAAAGGGGCAGTTGCCAATAAAATGCAAACTTAAGTGTGACATGAGGCTTTGCCAGTGAAAGCTGATAAGCACATCAATATCATCCATGCCCAAGCTTTCAAATTAAGTGCAGCTCCAACCCTTCTCCCCCCTAAGTGAAATACAATTCATGAGACCAAGTCTAAGGGTTGGCAGTACTGCCCAGGCCCAGGAGAAAAGGTCATACTCTTCCAAGCCTGCAAATATAGGAAGAAACCCCAAACAAGCCTTTAACAAATGCAAAAATGTTACAGGAAATATAAACTCAGCTTTTTGGACATATTACCACTGTAAAAGTTGCTTATAAGCAAAAAAATTGATCTTTAGTCAGGAGATGTAATCATAATTTTGGTAACTGGAAGCTTCTACAATTACAGGGCTAAATTTAATTGGATTTAATGACTCTGTTATACAAAATGGTCTGTGTGCCTCTGCCATGCCAGTGTAACAGTGATTTCTGCCTCCTTAGATACAGCAAAATACAACGAAGAGAAGCCCTCTCACTGCACACAAAAGGAAGGAAAACACAGGTGAATTTGCCTTAAGACACTATTAGGGAGGAAAAAGCATTCCCTCCTTCTTTCAGTGTGTTTCTAGTTTTCTGTAATTTTGTTACAGTGCAGTTTAAGTATCAGAATGTCATTCCCAGGGTGAGGTGAAACTGAAATCCTGAAAAGTTCCTCTGATCTTGGCCCATCAGTGAAAGCAGTTTGAAATGTCTGCTTCTACTAAATGTTTTGTTTGGGTAATTTCCACCAAGGATTAAGTCTTAATGCATTATTTTCATTAGAGTGTTCTTTGAACAGGATTTTTTAGAAGCTGAAATGAAATGAGAAAACACTTTAGGTCAGAACTTGTTCATGGCAATTTTCTTCAAGACTTTATTAGCCTGGGATTGGATGAACTGTGTTGTATCAGCTGACAAGCTGTAAAAAAAAGTCTGGATAATTCTGTTTGGGGTTTTTTTTTTTTCATTTCAGTGACCATTTCACAGCAAGTCCAGCCAGCTTGGTAGGCAAGAATGCAAAGTTCTTCACTGAGAGACAGCTGGAAAAGGGCACGTTTGCATGCTGGTACACACACAGACATGCATACAAAGTACCCCAGAACAGTCAGCTGAAAAGAAGTTCAACAGATTTTTCAGTCTATGGGCCAGGTTTTGTTCACATTTTGACAGGCCTGTATACAGGTCATACCTATGACTTCACTGAATTTTAAGATACAACTAAAGTTTTGCTGATCCAGTTTAAGCTGATCAGCAAAGCACTCTCTGGCTCTTTGAATCTAGCAGAGAGAATTTAAAAGTTTTGAAACGAAAATCCTCCTTTAGCACTTCATTGTATGGGTTAACAAATAATTTAACATAAATTTAATGAAACTGCCAGTAGGCAAGTGTGAGGAAAATTCATCATCCATATCCCACATACTGTAAGTCTTCATCCAATCTCTAGCTACTAGAAATGGGAATAAATCCTAGAGTATAAACCTTTCTAATCTTTTGTTAGTTTTATTTATTATGCCTCCTCTGGCATCCCTTTTCCTTTCCTCAGCGGACTGCAAAGAAGTGAAGTACCCAAATGTCTCTGTAGCCACAGAAGGCCTTAAAAAGCCCCTTATACAAAGCATTTCCCTGCGTGATGCTCCAGCTGGTTTTCAGTATATGAATGAGGCAGAAAAAAAGGGGGAAATATTGTCAGGAGAAATATGTTGCCAGAGTACATATGCTTTCTGACAGTAATGAAGAGGTTAATCGTGACAGCACCAGGGCGGATGACTCCATGGTTACAGCCCTGAAAATGCATCCTACTATAAAACCATCTCCATATTTCTTCTTACATTGTAATCTTTAGCAGAAAAAAATTACTCCCCTGATTTGCAGTAAATTACAGCTCCAGGCAGAAACTTCACCAGAAGAGAAATGTTTCTGACCATCCACTTTTATCTCTATAGAAGATACAGTCAGTTCCTGTTGCAGAAAGTCTCCAGCACATTCAGTTATAATTTCATCCAAGGTTAACTGACACCACAGCCCCAAACCCTGGACTTGCTCTGGAGCTGCAGCATTGCTCTAGAACATGTTGGTGATTTTCCACCATCTGTACAACAGTCTCTGATGTTTCTCAGGTGTCTTGGTTACATGACTCAGGATTTCCTAACCAGACAACCTATTTCTTTATGACGCACAATGCTTAGAGTTCTGAACTGCTCAGAGCGAGCTGCAAGTTCTCACCTCTGAGCATTCCTACGTGGTTGTTCAATTCATCCTAAGGAAAAAAAGTTAATAAGTTATTAAAATAGCTCCCCCTTCCTCACTAGTATTGTTTTTTGAAAACATTCTTCCATCCTCATCCAAACTCTTCCCAGAAATCACTACTCTTTGCTTTTGGTTCCATGTAGGGGACAACTGGAAGGTATTTTGTAAGACATACTTAAACTAAAACTAAAACTAAACTTAAACTAAAGGGAGGCTACAGAGCTGGCTGAATTTTGTGGTGCTGTGAGAAAGACAAGGTTAAATAATGCATAAGAAATTTGAGGCTGTCCATTTAGATAGCAGGGGGAAATGTCAAAACAGAGACCCTTACCATACAGACTTCTGCTCCCTGTGCTTGCCCTTCTTTTCACCCAGCACCCTTTAGCAGCCTCCAGAAATGCAACCTGCTCTTCTAAAAAAGAAACCAAAAAAAGCCACATTTCAGCTCCTCCTTGTCCTACCCCACCCTGAGAGCACTGTCTTGTTCCCTCTCTCATCCAGCACAGCTTCTCTGCTCAACCATGAAACATTATAACCAGACTCATCCTTTCTTGTCATCTTTCTAACTGTAGGCAAAAACGGAAGAAATTAACCCAAACCGAATGTCAGGCTAAGTACTACCCTAACAGCATGACTCTCAGGTGCAAAGGTGACCTTGATTATCATTGCCTTTTACCTGTACTGTTTGCATTAACTCCAAATGCCTGCAAAACATCTGCCAGCAGCTCCAGAGGGAGGCTGCACTAATGCCACCAAGTAAACACTGTACTAAGCGTCAACTTCAATTTCCTAGGAATCTCTCCACCCTTCAAAAAGCAACATGTGGCATCTGGAAAGAGGGCAAGGTGTCTACATAAAACTTATTTAAAATATCAAATCCACTCCATTTCCTGCTTTGCTTGTCGTCATCAGGCACCATCAGGTTCAGAGGAAGAATTTTTGCTGTAGCTCCTGTGCAAGGAAATTGTTTGCCAAATGCAGAACTCAGTCCTGTTGAAGTCAGTTCAACATGATTTTAACCTCATCCTTGCAGAGGTATCTGCAAGCCCTTTTTTCACCCAACATTCCCAAATCTGGCTTAAACTTCAGTAACATGCTTGAAAAAACAGATGTGGCTTCTCTAACCATCTAATGCAGCACCCAGGAGTTAGAAAGGAAGATTCCTGACCAGCATCTTCATGTTTTTCCAGACTTGACTGAGAAGCTCAGAGAACCTGAGCTCATCAGGAGACGTACATAGTCAAAAACACTTCAACTGTTCTGATTTCAGAGTCGCAAGCTTAAGGCATAGTTTATTTGTTTATTAAACAGCATTATGATACCCTGGGAAACTTTTAAAGTTGCTTATATCCTGTGAAGTGACATTACTGCAATGAAACAGCAGGTCACAGTGTCACAGCTGGAAACCTTGAATCCATCATAACAAGATCTCCAAGTTTCCAATTCAAAAGCTCTGGACTGCTGAAGTATTATTTCTCCTAAGGGCATTTAGCTCAGGATTCCACTTTCCATGGTACATTGTGAATAGGACTTGGTACTAAGCTATATAGAGGATTTCTTCTGCAAACCCTGTCTGTGAGAGCACTCTGTATGGAAAAGCAGTGTCAGAAGCTATGGTATGATCCCATCCAGCCTCAAAGTCAAGGTTACATTGCCATGTTCTCATGCCACAGGGCTTTCTTTCCAAGCTTCAGAAGTGTATGAAATACAGATAGACAGTCCAAGTTTGATGAGACAGAAGTGCAGGCTCAGGAGAGGGAGTGGACGTATGACACAGACAGTAAATTTTTGTGGCAGAGCAGGAGTTATGGACTTAGGATCAAAAAAGAGATCCAGAGGGATATGGAGAAGATCTTCTAAAATACATACTATGTTAAGAAGATGTTCATCGAGGCAGAGAATGCAGACATGCAAACAAGAAGAGGTTGGTGCCTTATACAGAAACTTCTTATGCTCAACTTTTTCATGTTTGACCAATGGAATTAAGGTTTTTGGATCTTTATGAGGTTACAGATGACAAGAGTGAGAGAAGAAACATGTTGACGTAATTTGGGTAGACCTAGGGATGCAGGTCTTCAGGTTTTTCAGAAGGTGAATAACTTGGACTGCAAGGCAAACACTTTCTGCAAATATTTCTGGATGAAGTAATTGCAGGGAAGGAGGCTTAACCTGTCTAGCATCAATTATCTAAATACTCTCTTCTCTACTGAGACAGCTAAAAGGGACAATATTTCTGTTAACAGACTTACTACAAAACTAGCATCGAGTTAATGTGGAAACTCAAATCCATCAGGAGTTTTATACCTACTTCTTGGACGTGTAAATTTCCATGTCTCCTCACCAGTCAATGAATGGTACAGTTTTTCCCCTAAGCCATTTTTCTATGGTTTAAGTTCTTTGACTTTCTATGACCATGGTTCACTTAGGAGATTAATATTGAAAATAACTTAAGATGCACCTTTAGAAGGGAGAAAGTATTAAATCACAAGCTTCACAAAATAAGAAAAAAAAAACAAACCCAAAATTTAGAAAAAGCTTCCAAAGATAAACAGAATTACCTGCATAGCTTCATGGCTCAGCTACAACTAATCAAACCAACCAAGAAGATTATTAAACATTGTTGAACCACAAAAACTACCTGAGAAATTACTGGACAAAGAAAAGAAAAGTAATGAATATTCTTGCTCTCGCATATAGAATACAAATGATCCTTTCTTAAACAAATAAGCCACAGGAACAGTTATTTTAGCACCAACTCTTGCTGTCTGGAGAACCAGGAGTACCTTAACAATTAGAAGTAAGCCTGATATAGTTGACTAACCATTTGCTGTAATGACTTGTTATTTTTTAAGCCCTATGGGTTATGTCCCAGGGAAACAAAGAAGGGGGAGATGGTGAGAACTGTCCTTCAAGAAGGAGAAGAAATGTGAAGCAGATAGGTGACTTACATCAAGTCACACAAGAAATGTTGGAGAAAAGGAAGGAATTAAATTAGCTCTGATTTCAACATTAGTGACTGACACAGAAAATAGCAATCTCTTTCCTCCCATCTCTCTGTACCTGACATACTGGCATCAGGACTCACTATGTGCCCACAGAGAATTTTGCCTACAGAAATCTCCAGATGGAAAAACAGTTAAGCACTCAGTTTTCCAATATATCAGGGTAAAATCAGTACAAAAACATAATTTCTATTCTTCAATGCAGTTCAGCATGGAGGGAATAAAGCTGCATAGACCAGCATAAATTTTCTTCAAGAACTCTAAAAGCTATCAAGAGAACAAAAAATCAAACCTCTTCCCAGCGGTTCACACTCTTTCACGACACATTTAAAGAAAAAGAGATAAGTTGTATGGGACACTGATGAGCCTTGGAACAATCCTTCTTTTCATCAGGATCCAAACTGGGTTTCAAAAGCTGCTTGGAACATGCCTAGCTATTTCTGTTCCACAGCAATACAGTCATGGAAAGTTTTCCATGTACCACAGCAAGGCCACAGAGCAAACAGTTTATCACTGGAGTGTCTGAGCTTGCACAATAAAAAACAAACAGGGAGTAATAGATGACAAAACCTTGAAAGCAGAAATTTGGCCTCTAATTACCTGGTGAGGGGCTCTTTTGAATGGGTTTTGTGGGCTAGTAAATTTCTTGTTTAGTTAACAAGAACAAGTCTGCTTTGTCTGGGCTCTAATCTTGGTTTTATAGCAGATTGTTATCAGTGCTTTTCCCCTAGAATTTAGCTTCTCTGTACAGATTTAAAAGAGTAAGTCTTTTTCTATTCCTTTGAGGCAACAGTGTTTTATGTAGCTGCTCCTGTGTAGTTTTTGCCCATATTTGGGGTGATCTGCTTCTGGCTTGATTCTCACTTCTGCTTCAGTTTCCATCTGCCTTCTGGCAAGGTGAACCTGCAGAATACCTACAGAAGGCTTCCCTGTAGCACAGAATTGCCATTGAGATCTGCAGTATTTTCCCTTTTGTTCTCTGCAAAGATTTTAGTGGGGAACCACTAGACACATGTCCTGTGTCTTGCTGAAGAGCTATTGGTTTCGCTGCTCCCAGGCCATGATTTAACAGCACGAACAACAGTGAAAATAGGACTAATTTTTATGCAAATCAGAATAAATCACAGAAAGCAAGGATGATTTGCCCCACTTTGTTATCCACAATAAGGACACACAGAGTCAGGAGGAGCAATAGCCTCACTTTTTTATGCATCTCATTAAAGTCTTTTTGTCTTTTTGTTCTGTTTCCTATTGCAATCTCAGTGAAGTACTTAGGAAAAGTCCACTTGACCAGTCTGTCATCATGTTATCACAAATTTAGAACTTCTTCAAAAGAACAGATGTGCCAAACCAGCCCGAGGATGCTGAGCTGAATGGAAAGTACAAGCTGATCAAATATTTACTATTAGTGCTGGGGAGGGAGCTGAGAGGTGGTGTTTCCATGACATTTTGTTCCTGTAAAGCCAAGAACTGTTCTATAACCTTTGAATGTCCCTTGAAATTGTTCATTTCACACCAAAAGCAAATTGAGAGATTTAGAAAGGATGAGATTACTTATTCTTAGTCCATGGTATCACACATAAATAACATAAATAACAGTTGTTAGAGGATATCATTATTAATGAATCCTTGTGATGCCTATGTGAAATAACTGATCATAACAAAAGAATTTACAGCTTAAGAGCAGGGTGACACAGAGACTCTGTGCAAGGTTATCTTGCTCTGTCTTGCTGTAAAAGGCACATGTGCTTAGCTGAAAGTTTGTTTTAAAAAGCATACTCAAATTCCAAAAATTAGATAAGAAGAGTAGTTTACAAGCACTAAGTATATTACCATATCATCCATTGACCAGAGCTCCCAGAACACCCTATAAGAATCAGTAAATTAAAAAGTTTTACCACCTCCACCTTGCATTGGGTCATTTCTCATCATCCCTTTTGAAAGTAGAAGGTAGCTGGACTTGCACAGCAAGCAAGCAGGAACAAGAAATGTAAAATATATGAGGTGTTCAAAGAGATAACCATGGAAAGACTCAAAACACAGATGACATGTTCAACACAAGAGATTAAAATAGTTCTGACAGAAGTAAATTTGGGTCTTTAAAAAAGCTCTAATAGTCTTCTGAAGCAGCTCCTTCACCCTCATTTTTGTTCCCTTGCACCCCTGTTGAGATGTTGTAAACACATTTGTACACCTTATTTATCAGGCATCACAAAATACCTCTGCTCTCAATATTATTCCCTTCTTCTCCCTGGGAAAAGTGCAAGACTGCTGCCTATTCTACATTTATTTTTATTTTGTCTAACAAAAAAACCAGCAACAAGTGCTGTAATGGAGGACAGTGAATTTGGTAAATGGTATTTTGTAAGCTCCTAACAGTGTTCTTCTAGTTAGGGAGGAGATTTGTTATGGAGGGCGTACTAAAAACCAAAATCACCCTAAAACGAAACAAGAAAAAAAAACAACCCAAGCCCTTCAAATCCCTCCCAAAACAAGAAGAACCCCACAAAACAAAACAAACAAAAAACCCACCAACCAAACAAAAAAAAGAGAATCCATTCACCACTGAGCCTAAGATGTTGCACTCACAGCCTGTGGGAACTACAGGTTGGCTTGGAGGAGATGATGCACCCCTCAGTAGAGCATCATCAAATTCCAGTAAAGAGTAAAAAAAAGCAAAGAAGAAATATTTTTAAAATTGGAGTATTTTTCCTGAACGTTTTTCAAACAAGTCTATATATTCATATAAGCTCATGCATATCATATTTTTAGTTACTTTCATTAGCATCTGATTTAAAAGTGACCATTACCTTCTGGAGACTACTTCAAAATGCAGACTAGAAAATCCCTTCTGTCATTTTTTTGTTATGTTTAAAGACTCTTCCCTCTGGGGATCTGCTGTGGTCAGAAGTCTTCATCACAAACTCACTATACTACATATGCTGTAAAAACAAAGTCAGAGCCTTCTCAATTTCCTTTTCAAGAAACATGGTTTATCATGTTTTAATTAATATCCTCTTAGCATAACAATTTAAGAAGTAATCTGAACATTTTTTTAGTGCTTTATTGCTACAGCTTCAAAGTGTTGGTAGAGGAGCCTGGGTGCTCAGTTATTATCCCTAAGTGGGTTCATTTCTGGCAGTATCATCCAACAGCCTCCTCTTTCCCTTCCTGAAGATGGTCCCATAATATACAGATATTTAATAAGCATAAAAAGACCAGAGACTTCACTATCCTCATCATAAGATCCTGTGAGCTCCAAGTAAAACAAAGGCAACTCAAGCTATACCATGAAATAAAAGCCAGTTGTTTCAAAACCAATGTTGAGACAGCTTTTATATGTTCCAGAGATGATTTATAGCAAAACTTGATGTGGTAACAAGGATGTAAGAATGCCCAGCAAAGCTCAAGAACAGATGAGAGAGAGAATCAGTGTTTCAGATAAGAGCAAGAAACAAAAAAATAAATCCAGCTGTACAATCTGGTAGCAGAATCACTAAAGGGCTATAGGAAGCCTATAACTTTTTTAGCTTCCCAAGAATCAGAAGTATTTGGCAGACAGTTGAGACAGGAAACAAATAAGTTTTATTTGAGGCCTCAAATATTGTTTATAAAATATGTCAGATCATACTAATCTTCCACTAAAATCTCATAATATCATAGCTGTAAAATGTATATTTTAAGGCATTACTTTAGAGTATCAGAGTTGCCTGAACCATCTACATCTCTGTCTGTCATATGTACATATATATTTGTGTATGTAGGTGTCCATATATCTATAAAACAATTTACTTCCCTTTAAAATATCTTTCTCATAAGTCAAAACACCCTTTTGATTGCACTACATTTTTTGTTTTCAACATTGATCTCTAGGGCACTGATAAAGAGTATTTTTGTGGGTTTTGGAAAGCTGCAAATATTTGCACTTTAAAAATCCCATGTGCAGAAATGCAATATTTCAGCAATCAAGGACATGGCTTGTTCCCTGAGCATGATTCACTGTAGCTAAGCCCCCAAAGAGGCAGAGCTGGGGAATGATCGCCAGTATTAATGTATTCTGGAAAGGTTAAAAACAAGCCCTGAAAACATAAATAGGTGGTGTTTAAAACAAATTACACACAGGTACCTCTCACAGACCAGCTGCTGGAATTACACCATAGTCCGGACATAGATGAGTTTTCCTCCTGATGAGCAGGAGCACTCACATTAGGTGTTCTTAGCAAAAGCAACAAAAAAACCAACTGGGGCCTGAGAAAAAAGGTGGTCTGTCCCTGGTTAAGTGTGATCCCTTCCAGGGACCACATGCTGGCTGTGTCCTGCCCTGTTTGATCCTGCCAGCTACAGAGAGGGATGGCAGAGTCCAGACTCCTGGTCTCCACAAGGGGATGTGCAGCCAGCTGCAGGATGGGGCTGTACTGTTAACATTTGCCACCTTTGTCAGTCACTGACAAGGCAGGAATTTTTGTCAGAAGTTTTGCAGACCTTATGAGGGCTGGCTAGTCAAATGTCTCAGCATTTGAATGATTCCCAGTTACCTCCTTTTTGGCCCAGACTCAGCACAGCTCAGTGCAGCCTCAGCAATAGCATTTGATATACAGCAGTGCAAGACACGGCACCTGAAGCTTCTTAACCTAAGCCATACACCAAGAAACACACTACAGCCATTTAGCAGCCATATAAGGAGAAACCCTGGCACTGATCTGCTCTCATTTCAGTCTCCCTCACCTCACACTGCTGCAGCACAGCTTCTGCCTGTGCAAAGTCCTAGAGACTTTCGGGTTGCACAACCTTGTGTCTGAAAGTGGGAGGAGATGAACCCGGTCACTCAATGACCAATATTAGATCTGCAACAAAACAACCAAAGGAATCAAGCCCCACATCTTCTCAGCCTTGGTGCATTTTTGCCAGACAGCCCTAGGGTCAAAGGGTTCATGGCAAGGGGTGTCTTTGCACCCCTGAAGTAAGTCCTTTACTCCCCAATCCTCAGCCAGAAAGAAACACCTGCAGAGGCAACCAGGTGAACACAATCAGGTGTTGCCAATCGCGAGGAGGAAGGCATGAGCTCCTGTTAAGCCCACCTGTGCCCAATCAGGGCTGGCCCCAACTGCACATGAGCAGAACTGGGGGACCAATAAAAGGTGGGCCTTGAGAAGTGAGGCAGAGGTCACTCTAATCGGTCTGAGGAAGAGGCTGAACAGTCTCCTGGTTTTTTTTCGGTGACCCTGATGTTATTTGAACACGCAGCCTTCTGATCTGGGGTCAGACACATTACCGCTGCGCTAACTGGAGCTCACCTTTTATTGGTCCCCAGTTCTGCTCATGCGCAGTTGGGGCCAGCCCTAACTGGGCACAGGTGGGCTTAACAGGAGCTCATGCCTTCCTCCTCCTAACTGGCAACACCTGATTGTCTTTACCTGATTGCCTCTGCAAACACCTGTGGTATGAGAACTCCTACTCCTCCAGTTCTCTGCATCAAAGCAGAACAGCTCCAAATTGAGACCAGCTTGGGCTGAAGCTACCTTTATGCAAGCCCTCCTGTTCCAACCTGCCCAAACAGGTCCTGCAGCGCTCATTCATCTGGTCAAGATGAACAGATCTACAAGAGCAGAGCTAGGTTTGCAAACCAGACTCAGTCAGGATTAATTCTCCCTGTCCTGCACAGCACTTGTAGGAAGGCATGGATTACATGTACAACCAGTACTACCAAGGAAATATTTCTACTTTTCAGTCCTCAAGGACTGGACAAGGAGAGAATGACTACCATGACAAAGGGCAGCAAAAAATTTCTGCTGTGTTTGTGGGGACTCCTACACCTGACTTTTCTGAAAGGGGGGCACAAGTATTTTCCTGAACTCCTGAACAGTGGGAGACCAAAGAGAGCTGGGGCTCAAGAGGCAGGGACAAACAACTTCTTGCAGCACAGCCTTATTGGTCTTGGAAGCTCTAGTACTCGTTGCAACAGAAATGAGATGTAACTGAAACTCACCTGCTCTCCCTTGATCTCTCTTTGGCAAACCACTGTAGCTTCTGCAGCTCACCATCTAATAAATATTTTTAAAAACCCAGAACAACTAAAACAGACGTGGTGCATATGGTATTAAAATTTTTTGGTCTGACTGAGGAAGAAACAGATACTTTAACAGCGGCTAGAAAGCATGATAATCTGTGAATAGCTTGTTTCTTAGGTTAATGCTAAAACACTTAATTTGAAACCCAGTTGTAACTAGAAGCAGTAAGCAAGTGAACAGCACAACTGAACCCACGAAACCTCCTAGCTTTGGGTCTCAGATATCCAGCCCCAGGTTCCTGTGAGCCCTGGCATCTCATGTGCAACTCTTGCTGGAAATGACCAAACCAGCAATGACAGCACATCTGTAAGGGGCAGCCCAGGAAAAGTTAAGTGTTCTCAGTAGAGGAGAATAGCAGTAATTACATCTGTACCCATTCAGGCTATTTGTGTTGGCACTGATATCTTGTAACTCCCAGGGAAAATGAAATTATCCTTCTTGGGAACACTTCTGAGTGAGATGAACCTCTGTGCTGTTTACAGGGTGAATATTGCTGAGAAGGGCACAAGTGAATGAATCTGGGTCACAGACTAGAGAATGTAAAAGAATGTTTCTCTCTCTTTCAGAGGAAAGGCATATTTGCAACTCACATTTTTAAACAAGCAGCCAAAGGGTCTTTATCTCCCATATGAGAGACAGACAAGGAAGAACTTGTTTACTTAAACTACAAAATTTTATAGACGAGTCTGAAGCTGGGGGAAACATTTTAACCCTCTGAAGCTTGAACAACTTTAAGGCTGGGAAAATACTTTCTTTGCCATGTTTGATCTGAGTGGCTGTATAAAAAGATAGGAAGGTCTGATTTTGCAATGCATCCAGGTAATCTTTGTGAGTGTCCCAGTACCGTGAAACAACTTTAATCCCCCAATTTATCCTTCCCATTGAGCAGTCTCCATACTCATCTATTTATAAACCTAGTTGCCCATTTTCTCTCCAAATCCAGATTTTGTCAGACTATAGTAAAACTACTTTACACTTTTGTGTGCCCTAAAAGATGCTCTCTCTGCTTCCAGCCTATCTTGCCTGGCAATACACTTGTTTAGCCTGTTCTAGCTCCAGTAAAGTCATAGGGTGCATATGAGCTAACTTCCATCTTATAAAATGTCTGCTCTTATGATATGAGGTCCTTTATATGTTTGGTGCCTTAATGAGCTATTGCCAGCAATATTTCTGAGGGTTTTTTTTCATTATTTGATCCCTTCATCATATTTGCATACTTTTTAATCCTCCTTGTCTTCTCAGATTTGATAGCCTTATACACAATTTCAGTGTGCAACATCATTAATAAAGTAAATCAAGTGAAAGAAAACCTCACCTACATTATCCATTCACAACAGAAAACAAAGCAGCACATGGCTTTCTTTAACTATAGACAACGCCTGATAATGCTTGCAACTCAAGAGAAATACACCATGTCTTTCTTTGATTTTTTCAGTAAACACTAAAACCATCTCATCTGTACTTACATGAAGTGACTCTTAAAATCTTCTTTAAGGTTTTCCTCTTTGGCTCCTCCTATTTCTGAGTCCTACAATCTAAAAAAAACCCTCCAAAACTGTAGGGCTTCTCTACCTCTGCCAAAATGTAAGACATATATATGATTGAGACGTATTTAGAATAATTTAAATATCAGTAGCAGTTCCTGTAATTTTATCTATTGGAAATACATGACTGCCGGCTAGCAGTTTTTTCTTCTCTGTGTTATCTGTGGCAGATTTGATAAGCCACATGCACTTTAGATGACATAGCTTTACCAAGTGAAAAGAAAATCTGCAGGGGAAAAGCTCCTCATAGCCTTTTATTGCAGGTTCTCTTGTGCATTTGTGTTCTCTTCAAAAAGGGCAAAATCCCCTTCACTATCCCACATTTAGGTCCCATCCCTTTCAGAACAGCTAATTATGAGATTATGTGGAGAGTTTCCTTCCCCTGCAGTCACAGGGACATCTTAAGAAGAGTTGAACTGCTGGGAAGGGCCTCCTGCTGCAGGCAGAGCACTGATAGTTGGGCATGGGTCTGGTAAAACTTCAAGAAGACTTAAAATTCCTGGAGCTAGCAGAAAAGTTGAGGCCAGACCATGATGCTCTGGATTCATGTAAAGGAATACAAAGACAAAAAAATATTTAGGATGCCAGTGTACCTACTGATATACTTGTCTTTTGTCCATTATTTTTATCATTACCTTTACTTCTGACAGCACCTCCAGTCCCTTCCCTGCCCCTTGATACTAAGCCTGTGTGTAGTTGAGGTTTTTAAGCTCTCTCCACAAATGATGCTTATGGCTTGCAGACTGGTCATTTCCTCTACCCAGCCCACACAATTTACAAAACAGGTTGCTACTTACCCTAAAAACTTCCCCACCCACAGGTTTTCAAAGTAGTGCTCCTCTTCTGTCCACACCATAAAGGTAAAATTTATGATTCAATCTATATTTGAGCATGAACTTATTCATTAAGCCTCTTCACAACAGCTTTTAAGAAAATGTTGATCAGAGATCCTGGATTATTTACCTTGCCTCTGCAGAATTAGAGGCAACACAGGGCTATCTGCTGTTGTAGAATGGCCTCAGGAGGTAAAAGCATGGAGCCCTGAAATATATTATTGGAAGTTTCATAGGCTTGATAGTACAGAAAGGAATACACAAGATTTTCTCCACCTCACCACCATGCATTTAAGGTGCTGTAAGAATGGGCTGCTTTCTATCATGCATTGAATTCCATTTAAAAATTGGTAATATTTTTCCCAGCGTTTTTTGTCCGTTTGTTTTTTGGGGGGGGGGGGTTGGTCTGGTTTTGTTCTGAAAATTCTGCTAGCTTCTTGTTCTAGTTCAATACAATAGAAAGCACAAAATTCTTCAGTAACAATTACCTGTGCTCTAGTATGAAAAATAAATGGTCCATAGGGACTGAAGAGTCTTTCTCCCTGCCTCTTCTTCCTTTTACTTCCACTATACCCACACATTTACAAAAAGCATAGTTTTGATTTTTTTTTTTTTAATTATTGTTTACTGTCCCGTGGTTGGATGGTGCTATTTTCAAAGTTGTAAACTGACCTGGCTTATTACCAACATTCCTAATGCTGCTGCTGCACTGGGAAAAAAAGATCCCCCACAAACCACCTACACACACAAAAATTCCCTTTGGAGAAGAGACAAAGCACTGATTTGGGAAAGGATAAAGGCCAAATCCACAGCACATAATTGCTTGGCAAAACGATTTGAGGCTTTGTGGTGTAAAAGTGACATGACTCTTTACCATACCACCATGGTGCACTGATGCAGTCATAGCTCTAGAGATTATTCCACTTCTTGACTCAGCACTGAAAAATGACCTGGAAAGCAACTTCTAAAGGCATAAGCAAGTTCAGTGATAACTTAGTAGTGGAAGAAAAAATATTTGAGTAATCTGTCACACAGAGTGTCCCAACCACAAGACTGCCACCAAAAGTCATTTCTTGTCACCCTATGACTCACTTAATAAGCAGTTACGAAAACTATGAAGCTCTCTTATTCCTCTTCTTTCCCCATGAAGCTTGGATCCATTTACTGGGAACTTGGATATTGAGTACTTTATCAGCCTAATTAGGAGATACAAATTAATTCTGACTTCCTCCTGTTCAAAGTCTCTAGGATAAAATTTTAACTTGAGCCTCATTAAAGCTAGAGTAAAAGACTGAGCACCCCAGTTGGTTCATGGTTGCTGTATGCAGGACTAGCAGTATCAGTGTACAGTTTCCAAAATGTGCTGTATTTCATGTCCTATTCTTTTGCAAAACATAGAAGAGGAACAGAGGACTTTTTTCAGAAATGTGGCTATCAGTATTTCAACAGAGGAAAAAGCCCCTGAAGAAACGTGGGGAGATACACAATATCAGGAAATAATATTCAGGCAATTGAACTCTATGGGGTGGACTTGCTGCTAAAGGCTAAGCCATCTCATCTTGAGGGACATTGCTCTTACAAAAAGCTTTTATATGAAAAAGTAACCTGAATCACTGTGAGAGAACTTCTTCTGGGACTTAACAAAATCAGATAAAACTCTCTGCAAACAAGAACAGCTGCAAACACTTTCTGCAATGAGAAAAGGACAGGAAACTCACTGGACTAGGAGCTTTACATGCTCTTTTTCTGGTCCTGTAAATTGCACTGAAAGCTGCATGAGAAGGGCAGGTAAACACCAAGTGGAAGAAATGTTCTTTATGTCTGGTCCAGCCAAGAGCTGAGGCCAAAGTCAACACAAGGCACTATGCTTAGTCATAAAACCCCCAGTCTGTCTCAATGGCTTGCGTTTTTTTACCTTCTCCCTTTGTAATGTTGTTATTATGTGCAACAAAGACAGATTTCATGCAGTTTGCTTAAATATTAACTATGTACAATTTGAGGAGAAAACATTAACCATATACTTGACATCAATATCCTACTGTTATATGCCAACGATATATTCCCTCTTCTGACAGGACAACATGGTTACCCCTTCTCAAGTAGTACGCAGAAAGTCACAGCTACATGATTGGTATGAAAGACTGCTTTATAGTCCTATAAAGGGGCAATCAGAAAATTATTGTAGAATGATACACTAAAATATAATATAATGGACAAAATGATTGAAAAAGAGAACACAATACCAGCACCAAAAGCATTAAAGTCTCTGTGGGGAAAATACGGTTGCAAACTCTACACAGTGTACACTGAAAACAATGAAACCTTTGTAGAAAAAAGATAGATCTCATCTAGACCTCCTTGGGAAAGAAGAACTAACATATTTTAAACCCTTACTGAAAATCAAGAGGAGATATTAGAATCAATGAGAAATATTTGTGCTATACTATTACAGTAAGGACATCTCCATTTGGGAGTTTACCCATTCCTCTGCTTACCCAACAGGAAAATGCACAATTGAAATGGCCTCTTTTTATACATTACATGGCTCGGAATTGCTGGAGTTGTCTTTTAAGGCATCAATTTAGGCTACTTTCCTATGGATTTAAATCCAGCTCTGGTGATGCAAACTGCAAAGGTTGCAATGAACATAGGGAATTTGCTCAGCCCAGGACCAGAGCATATGGACCATTTGTGTTACCAATATTTAATGCTAATGAGATATATGAAAATTAAAATAACACACCCAGGGTTCCTGTAATTTACACAATTGTAAATTGTGTAATTTTAATAAGTGGGCGAGTGGGTCCACAGGGAGGCAAGGGCATAGGTAGCACAAAATCATTTTGTTGCTCTTTCCTTGGGCTGCATACTCTGTGGAACATAAAGCTGTCTGAACCTAAAACAGCTTAAAGACTAACACATTATGGCTGCTAATCATAGCTATAGAAATGCAATTAATTAATGTTATTTTACTGCTGCATTAATCACAAACTTATTATATAACCACATTATTGCATGCTTTGGGTTTTCACTTACATCCTTGTTTCAATACCATGACTCATTGGAGAATAATCCTTATTTTCCGACTTCTCTGTGCTACCTTCTCTAGGAGCTACCAGGACTGAAGCCACCTAAATCTTTCTCTCCCAGCCTTTGTGCAGGCACTGGCAGCAGGGCTTCTGAGAGCAAGAGCAATGTGAGTGCAGGATATGATGCACCCTTCCTCACACAGGATTTGACTCAGACCTCCTTACTCAGCCAATCCCATGAGCAAGTATTTTCCTGAGTCATGTTCCTTGAAGTTATCCCCCTTCCTAGATCATGATGCTCAGCATCCAGTGTTGGTCTTCCTCTGTTCCCACCAGCTTTATGGTGTTTGCAGTGTTCAGAAGGGCTGGGCTGGGAGGATGAGAGGCAGGGCACAACCAGCTCAGCAGAGGCATGGGCTTTACCATCTACAGAATATGGTCACTTGGATATCCCAGAGGTTGAGATTAGCAAATGTAAATAAATCCTGGATATCTGATTTTTATTTAAATATTTAATCATGCCACTTGACATTTTCTGTTACAAGATAGTGAGCTTCTTAAACCAGGTCAATGCATCATATAATCCCATATCTTCAGAACCATCACTGAGGCTTCTTCTCTTTTTCTGAGAAGAGGATGTGTGTGAGAGACATGACTATAAGGCTGTACAGTCCTGAGAGGCACTGCTGACTAGGAGAAACAGACTTCAGCTTTCCAGGTATGTTCAGAAGATCTGCCCATTCTTTTTTTGTGTGATTTAACCTATTTTAACAAGGAAGGTGATTAATGACAGAATGACCACCAAGCTCTCCTGTCAGATTTCTTCAGCCTTCTCACAGTTCTAGGCACCTACATCTTTAATGTATTTAACACTGTTATCACACATGCCCCCATCCTTCAAGTTTTAAAGTCACATAGAGACTGACTCAGTTTTGGGGACTGAGAAAGACTTCCTTGCAACAATATTCTTAGTGGATTTTAAAACCTACTTGGTTTTAAGTAATTTACTTGAAGCGTATTTCCAGCATGTTTTTTCTTCCAACTGTGATGACCAGATTAAATATTAGTTGTATGCTAAGTAACAGAAGCTGCAAGTGGAGTCCAGGAAAAAGTAGCTGTGGTAGCTGCTGGTGTTGAGCAGCCACTCAGCTGCACTTGTTGGGGGCCTCTGCAGCCTTCAGCATGGGGGCAGCAACCACAAGGAACCTAAACCAGCTTCCTGATTATGGACAAAATTTACAGCAATATTTTCAATGCTTCTCTCATGCCAAGACAACACAAAGACAGTAAAAGGCCATTTTGAATAACCCTGTTTAATATTTTTTTAAAATATCTGAAAATGCCAGATGTTCAAACCTGAAATATCAGAAGAGTATCTTGGAATCACAGAAGTTTAAATCCATAAGGACATCCAAATATTTAGAGCTTTTTGATCCATATAAGAATAACTGGACCTAGATGCTCCCTGGCATCTATCTTAGCTGGTTTAAAACTCTCTGATATCAGTCTCCAAAATGTGCTATGTAGCATATTCCTGAACTTAGAAAGTTCTTACCATTTCTGCAGATTAGTGCTGAGTTCTTCATTTTTATCTCCTGCCTGTACAGGATGGGGAGAGCCATTGAATGCTATCATCTTTGCAACACCTGCTTTATATGCTCAAAATCTGTTGTCAGACAATCCCAATATCTTTCATCCAGACAAAATACATTTCTTCAAAATTTCTTCACCTTCCACATACCTCTCATCATCCTTCTTGATCACTGCAACTTGCAATTATGAAGTATAGTGCCTTTGTCAAAAGATTTCTGAAGGCCGACGCCACTGAGGATGCATTTTACATTGATTTAATTTCTTAACAATATGACACTGACATTTTGGAAGGCTCTATTAATAGACCAAGAAAATTATTTCCCCTCCAACTGCAGATCTGATCTCCTTCATAACAATATAGTTACTTGCATTACTTCAGATTTCTTCCTAGCAAGATAGATATCTATTTGTGCTGATAGACTTATATATTTCTGTCCAATAACATGTTAACTCATTTAACAACCCTTCAATTTTGTTTGATCAATACAACAAAAATCGGTGGTGATAAATGATGGATACCTTCATCTGTGATGTAAAATGCCTAAGTTATACATAAATGGAGTGGTTGTTCATGGAATGTTTGGTTTTGATTGCATTATTAAATTGCTGTCTACAGCAGGGGCAGCTCCTTGATTTTGCGTACCTCTGTCTAAACATGCAGTGAAATGGGATTAATAATACTGGCATGTTGCAAAGATTTGCTAATGATTTTGAGTATTTTTTTAATCCTTGTTCTTACACAACCTTTGGGCATCTGTCAGTCAAGAATGTTATACAAGTGCTTGGCCACACTGTTAACTGTCCTCTGAAGCAGTACGGGCTATTGGCATTCTCCATTGCCAATATTGTAGACATTTGTAGACATTGTTTGTTTAACGTAGTGATCAAAAGGCACTGTATTGCCACCAAACCCTGAGTCACCCTCCCGAAGGAACAATCACCCTTTCTTTCCAATTGGGTGGAGATAGTATGTTTCTTTCTAAGGGAGTGGTGATCTCAGTCCAAAAGTTGTTGATAATTATTTAGTAAGTTGGAGCAGGCTATTTTATATTGAGGAGACAGGGAAGAGGAGGCTTATTGCATACATGCTTATAAGCTTTTGTCATTCCACTACTAAGATCACAACTGCAGCTTAGTGTCTCTCTCTCTTTTTTTTTTTTGCTAGCATAGAGTCACAGAGGGAGAGGCAAGGAGCGTCAATATAGGTGGTGCTGTGAACTTCAGGAAAACATCTGGCAGGTCCTGGCTGTAGCAAAGGAATAGAAACATCACTCAGTCTTTTCCAGACGCACTGTACAATTCTCTTTTCTAGCTGGGACATTCTTCTGTGGAATCACTGGTTTTAGCTTTTTTATGGTTAGGAAGATGCAACAACATCAGAATAGCTCAGGAGTCGCCCGGATGATGACTGCTGTGGGCAACAGCACATCGTAGTAAAACGGTGAGGCAGAGGGTGATGAAGCTGCCTCTCATGTGCTAGGGGATGGGATTTCAACACGAGGAGCATTGACTTATCCTGCCCTACAGAAGGTCAAGCAGAAGACTTTGTAACTGGGAACTACATTCTTGTGCCCCAGGATGAAGAGCAGGGGGAAGGAAAGGCAGGGTTCAGAAACAGGGATGTGGCAAAACCCAGTCCCCTTATCTACTGTAACCCTCCCAGCAACCTGGGCAAGGGGAGGAGGGAGAAGAGCACTTGAAGTGAAGTACAGGGGCACAGGGTGCCACATGAGAAATTTGTTGGAATTGGTCTGTTGGGCTGGAACATGGCAGGACTCTGGAGAGTTGCTTAGAATACAGAGTTTCAAAATATGTACAGCTCACTCTCAAAAAATGACTTGTGTCTGAGGGTGGGGTATGCTTTCCCCAGCCCCTGCTTGCAAGACAAAGAAAAAGGGAAGGGGGGGGCGGTAATTGCTGTTACTACAGTAAACTGTTTCACTAAAGCTAATTGCACTGCAGTTTGTTCAGGTAATGCCTATCCTTGCTGCCTGATTCCTAGAGACTGCCCAGGGCAGACACCTAATGGCACAGCAGTGTCTGAGCAGGACAGAGCAGTGCAAAAGGAGCACTGAGAGCTTCAGTCTGGGATCACTGAGGCTGCTGGGAATTTTAAGTAGGATCTGTTATGACTCCAGAAGAATACTGAGTACAGAGGTTTTTTTTGAGACTCTGCAACCAGAAAGATTACAAATTATTTTAGCTGCATGAAGGCAGTAGTTAGTAGCCAATAGTTGCCTTTAGCATGCTATTTTTCTTATGTGAATTTTTACTTGTTTTTCCCAAATGTCAGAAGTATGAATCTCCTGCACAGCCACATCTCTATGTCAAAAAAAACCTCCTTATGTCAAAAAAACCCTCCCTATGTCAAAAAAAACTTTGCTTAGATTAATGGCAATAAAGTAATCTAAAGTGTGATATTGCATTTCTTTTATAAAGTTATTGTATCTCATGGGTGGTCCAAATTTTTGCATATGCTTACCTGAATCTGGGTACCAGTGTGTCAAGAGTTTTAGGCAGTAACCAGGATACAGATGCTCTGTTATTCCCACCACTACCCTCCCAGAGGAAGATAAAGAAGTGAATAAGGGAGAGAGACTTCAAAGCTCGAAGAAAAAACTAAGATAGGCTTAATGGAGTAGTAATAGTGAATTACAAATATATAAAAATTATGTGAATTTAGAACTCACACTCCTCAGCTGGTAATTACTTCCCAACCAGAAAAGTCCCACGCTGAACTCAGCAGCAGATGGGATGAGTCCAGGGTTCCAGTGACAGCCTGCAACAGCCTCAGAGCTGCCAGACTGGTCCTGCTTGGGAAGGCAGAAGGCAGCCTGTATCGATGAGTGATGTTGTCTAGTGAGGAAACAAGGAGCAGGAGGGGTAACACACAAAACTCATCCCAAGCGGAACAGCCCCCAGTGGGCTCTCTTTATAGTGAGCACCCAGGGCAGGAGTGCTGTGATTGGCCCATTTGGACCACAGGCACAACCCTCCCCCCCAGGCTGTAAGTGCCCCAGCAGCACCCAGCAGGTGCTGGTGGTGTCCCAGGTGGGAGGGTTTTTAACCAGGACAGGGTGCCAGTGCTTTGCCATCAGCAACCTGCAGGGATCCTCTCAAAGGAGCATTTCTGCAAACAATTCAGCTGTGACAATCCTTGCACACACGGTGGTGGTGTGACTGTGACCCGGTACCTGGGTTTCTCAGAGCTGCAGGAGACAAATGACAGAACCATGTTTGAGTCTGAAAGCTTCTTCCCAGCCTGTCTGACTTTAAAAAGATCTTTGCTTGCCTCAGCCATGTATCAAGTCACTCTGACCTGCCACAGTTAGATTTCCAAAAATACAATCTACAAAAGGAAATACTTGCTCCAGCTATTGCTGCGGGAAATTACAGGTCCATTCATTTATCATACTCATCAGTATAATATACCACTTGGTGTACACACTATTCCTTTTATTATTCACAGCGTTGTTTTAAATCACTTGGTGCTCAGGACATGTTCCTGCAGATGGCAAGAACCAGCAAGCTCAGGCTAAATCAGGGAGCTGTAAATTACTTTCTGTGTCAGTAACACAGACTTGGGAGCCCAAGCTGGGGTACAATGGGCTGTAGGGCTCTCACTGGTGTAAAAGGAACCCTTGGGTAATATCCAGATCAGATGTATGGCAGGAGCCAGTGAAGACCAATTGCATCTGAAGTGGGGATGCAAGCTGATGGGTGTTTTCCCCCCTTTATTTAATCTCTGGCTCTCCACTTTCCCTTTCTTTCTGTCTTCACCTAAAACTGCTGATAAGACGTGGTAACTGCCTCGCCTGTTCTGTAGGGCCACTCCAGGGAGATGTGGACAAGAAGCAGTCAGAAATTAGCCATACCTATGAGGAGTTTGCCTACATAGTAGAGTGGCAATACTGCTTTTTGCATTGGAACTCTTGATCTTGCAGATTACAAAGCAATTCAAGCCAGGGTAAGACTGGAACTGCTTTACTCCTTTTTCAGCTGGGGCAACCAGGGCAGAAAGAGGTACCAGCACATGCCCTAAGTGAGCTGGTTAGACATGCAGGACTGCTAAGACAGGCCTCATTGCGGCCAAAACTCCAAAGAGCTCTTGCTTTTTCTATTATTTAAAATAAAATAAGGTGGGTAACTCAGGCTTGGAGATACATTCAAGGAAGCAAATGTAGTCTTTGCAAGGGTCACATATGCTATGGAAGGGACTCCGTATGAGCTGGCATCTCCTTTCAAGCTCTGTTAATCTCTCCTAATGTTTCTGTGTGTTGCATTATCTTCCTGTAGATGTTTTGAAACAAGCATTCAAAAATGCCTGATGAGTGTCTGCATGATGGATGCTCAGCAGTTCTTTAACAAGACTGAAAGCAGAATGCTTGCTTCTGAAAGTCTGTTTCAGTCCTGAAATTCTTTGTAGGAATAAGGACCTGTCACAATCAAAGACATCAATCCCCAGGAGAGAAAAGCAATATGCCAGACTGATCTAGTGTGATATAACATCAACACTCAGATTATTTTTGTGCTAAGTATTTCTACAAATCTGCTCTTCCAGAAGCAGAAGGCGACTCTAGGTTTCAGTTAAAGGTATTAGGAGTTTTTGGAAGAACAGCAGGTTCCTGTAAGTGGCTCATTTTTTAATGCTGGTGTTATTTTCTCCCCAAAGCACTTACAACTATTTTCATTCATTTTGTGTTTTAGTGGAAAATAAACTGTTGAAAAATAGCATAGCTAGACACATGAAATACTTTTTTTGTGTTAGCAGATGTTTACAGAGTGAGGAGAATTACATTTTTGTGAGGATAAGTTGTTTCTGGTGTTTTTAAGATTTTTCACCTTAGACCCTTAAAGGTTTACTTACAGTTCTTGCACTGGGTGAGGTAAAAAGAAAAATAACAAAACAGAAGCTTTCACCTATTTGCCAGTGAAACTCAGAGAACTGTAATCCTTGTCACATGCAGCTCTTTGTGACAGGAAAATGATGTTCCATGGTCAAAAGTCTTCAGCACAAAGATTTTGGTAGTGAAGTCATGCTGGGTATTTACTTAAAGCAACTATTCGTTAGAGCCATGCTTAACAGCAAGGTGTTTAGATTTGGGAAAGAAACAAATTAAAAGAGAGAAAATTCACCTGCTACTCAATCAAACCTATATTAATTTACTAACCAAAGCATATATTGGATGAAGCTAATGAAACATTTCTGTGCATAAGTGCAATTTGGTTTATAAGTCATCCACACTTTCAAAATTTCAGTGTGCTGGTAGGTTGAAAAAATGTGATAGTACTGCAGAATTATCAAAAGGAGAGAGCTGGATTGAGGACAGATGCTTACTTAAGCAGCTGTGATGGAATGAGATGCAGCGTGGGATGGGGATGATAAGTTACTTGGTTCTTCTTCCTAAAATCCATCAATATTTCATTTTCTTCACAAGATACTAACACTCTCATACCTGCTAAGGTAAGCAGAGTAGCTCAGAGTGCTATTTTTCAGGTAGTAAATACCAATGCATCAGCTTTCGTTCAGGTTTCCTTGCAATCACAGCAGTTGGAAACTAACTTTTAATACACCACAGGAAAAGTCCATATTTCAGGGTCACAGAAGCCACGCAGCAAGCACAGGGCTGGCATGAGAAGCCTGGCTGATTCCCTTCCAGGCTTTCTGGGGATTACAGTTTTCCCCTTCGGGAAAGGTGAGCTCAGTGCCTGGGAGGAGAGATGGGTGCCCAGGCCAGCAAACCTTGGCAAATTCTCATGCCATGGGTGGCATCAGGCACCACAAGGAAAGCAATTCCCCCCACCCCTCTGGTGACAGCTTCCTTGTTTGTAGGATGCCTTCAGAGCCAATTAGGAAAGATGCTTCAGATGTGCAGAGCCTTTCTGGGCCCATCTTCAGTGCCCAGTCTGCACCCCCATCTCCAGCTATTGTCCCAAGAACTGTTACTCTATTTTAGGGCTTTTTTCCAGACTTGGGGTGTTGTCAGCAAACTGCACACACAAGAGAAGGCATGATGCTGCAGTTTTTTCAAACAGAGCTTCAATCTATATCAGAAATTGCTTTGCTATTACTTTGTGTGTATCAAGAGTTTTGCAGCTTTAGTTACGGTGTTTTTCACTCCTGTATTTCTAACTGAGACATGGGACAAATTTTTCACAAAGGAAATCAAGACTTGTTTTTAATTTTGCTTTCTCTGCATGTTGTGGTGCTGTTCCCTGGAATATATGGGGTTTGGTGTTGTTCCCCTAGAGAAGCTCAGGAAAGTACATCTAGATTCTGAGTTAAAGCTGATCTAAAGTGCTGTGTTAGCTTGCACATACTGAAGTGTGTTAAAAATACAGTGTGAATCATTAGGAAGCAAGTGACTCTGGTTCCAGAGTTATGGTTCTAGCTGGAAAAAATGATAGCCAGTAAACTAAGGCCTCAAAACTATACCTCAGCCTTGATGCATTCTCAGGATACCTTGAAAGGGGAGAAGAAAAAACCAAATGCATCATTTGATTATAATGTGAACAGGAGATACAATACAGTTTATTGCTATTGATGAAACAGCAATAGTATAAATAGCAATAATACCAAGAATTTATTGATTGCTATAATAGAGTTCTTCATGCTGAATTTCTTGGAGTCATCAAGAGCCTTTATTTGATGAGCTTTAATCTCTAAAAATGTCTGAATATTCCTGTGGAGTGGAACAGAGAAAGGCAAGTTATGCTAGTTAAGGAGAAGATAAAGGACATCAGTTTGTTTAGTCTAGCAAAATAAGGACAAATTAGTGGAGTGGGGATACAATCAGTGTAAGTAAATACGCCAGGATGTAACAACAGAAAAGTAAGAGAATACTTCATCTAAAGGACAATGTTAGCTTACTGAAAATAGGTAGGAACTGGTCAAGAATAAATCTGTGCTTGAAATCAGGTTTCCAAACCCCAGAGGAATGAGAATTGGAAACAGCCTTCTTCTAGGGCCCAAATCCCTCATTTGTTTTAAAAGGAAGCTGAATGTATTTGATCACACAAGCATATTCCTGACACTCTCTGCTCTGAAATTTTTATTTTTGGCCCTTCCTTTTGGATGCAGCATGAAAGTAAGAAGCAGGTCTTTACTATACAGGGCAGGATGTGTGCACCTCTTGTGCATCTGTCAGGAGGAGCTGAAACATGGCCTTATTCAGGTGCAGAGGTGTTATCAGTCAAATCAATTAAAAATGCATTTTCAAGAAGTGAAAAAAGTTACTTGTTTCTCCCCATGCTGTATTTTAGTTTTCTGTTTCTCTCCACACTGTATTATGTCCTCACAGGAAAGAAGGCAGGGAGGTGCTCCTTTGGTAAGAAGCACAGAAGGGAGAAACTTCATCAGTTTGGAAATGACCTCGCTGAGTTCCTCTGAGGCAGTATTAGTTTACATCCACCAATTGCAAACACTGATTTATTAATTCACTTTTATAGCAGCGTAACCAATTCTCCCTGCTATGCTGAGGCAGCCACCAGAGAGAGGAAACAAAATGCCTAATTTAATGGGAGCTGGTGAATCTGAAGGGTAGAAGTCAGGGATCCAGCCTGCCAAACTTTTGCTACATCAGACTATTGAGGTACACTGCCTCTTATGTTTTTCTGCTGCCAACATGATTCCTCAGGCATCAGCTCCGGTGAGATCATTAGCCTGAACAAGGTATCCCTCTCAGCAGAATTAAGTCACAGTCTCCAAACATTCAGACAACATGACTCAGGCCTCTTAGAGGCACAAGATTTATCTTTAAAAGGCCTTAGATTTGTTAAGTACGTCTGTGTCTAATCTGATGAAACTTTAAATGCTGTTTTACCAGTCTTTTGCATAAAAGAGCAGGTCAGACTAGGATACACCTAATCCTTAGTGTGAAATTCTGACAGTGCTGCAGGCAGTGGGAGTTCTCCTAGTAACTTCAATAAACCAGATGCCTCTTTCATCTCTTGCTGTTGGTTTGTGAGTTACAAAGGAAAAATAGTTCTTTTCCTTTTTAATTGAAGAAATTGGTGACCAGAGGGTCAGTTTAAAAGAAATTGTTACCCTATACAAAAACACAGAAGGGGGGAAATAATTAAAATTAAAATTACCTAAGACGTCATTTCGTAGGTCCTATTGAAGCAGGATACGTTTGGAGTTTATTACAGACACACAAACTAGCAATCCAGGAGATATTCCTTTGATAAATAAGATGATACTGTGACTCATTTTTTATGTCTATTGAACTACCTCACAATGTAATTTGTTGGCCGATGTGCTGTCTCTCTCACGAAAGTTCTGGTAATTAATGCAAGCTCACCAAAAGCCTTAGATCTTTTCTGGGGTGAAACTGTATGCTAAGTGAAAATTCACATCCCAATACAAAGCTTCTTCACTGCTTCTTCAATACAGCAGAGAAGAAAGTAGCAAAGATACATCTTGGTGCAAGATCTCTAGCTTGAAAAGACTGGAAGATCAGAATCTGTATAAGGATCAAGGTGATGTAAATAGCTGAGCACCTGCATCCTTTCACTAGTGGTAGCATAGGACATTTCTTAAGGCTTGCATAAGTAAGAGGAAGACATGGCCTTTGGGGTAACTGGATGGAGTATCTCAGATATTTTTTTAGTTCAGTGAAACAATGACTTCTACAGGGCATAAGGGCTGCAATGGTTTGATTTTGGTAGCAAATCAGTTCCACAAATTCCTTATGATCTGCAGATGGAAAACCAATGACAGAAAAGAAAGAGATTTTAAAATTTATGCCAAGGTCTCAAAAGCTTTTTGAGGTATATAGTCTTCTTGTGAGCCACTAGAGCTTCCAAGAGCAAATCCACGTAGGAATGATGTCTGGGATGCAAAGTTAAACATGTTGGCTCTGCCAAAACATGTTCTGAAGACCAGTGTCTGTAATGTAAAGATTGATGTAATTTCAAAGAATGATAGGGAATACAGAATATTTTCACATACTGTGCTGGTAGTATCTGGTGGAGTTCTGGTTACATCTGTCTTAGATAAAGATCGGGGTAGCAAGATGATGGGAGGGGTTGGAGAATCCAGTATTAATGCAAAGTCAGGTGTTGATGGATCAGGTAGTTTCAAGGCAAATGCTTGTACTGATGTTAAGTTACTCTGGGCATAAGCAGCACAAAGACATCCTCCCAGGCTGAGCAAAGAAAAAAAAAGTTGATTTAGTGGTGGGGCAGGACCCAATGGCAACCTTGAGCCTCTGCCTCTCTCAATCTGTCTCAGGGTGATATAACCACCACAATGGCAGCTTCTGCTGGGAAAGATCAAAGCAGAAAGCTCCTTGTGAAACCTTGCTACCTATGAGGTGTTGAGAGATGGTCAGTTTTTGAGCTTTTGAGGGCAACTTGTGGTTACAAAAAACAGAAACAGGAAAAAGATGAAAGGAAGTCCATCCTATCAGTGGAGGAGGTTGAGGACTCATTAAAGTGGGTGCAGAAAAGCACAGTAAGAGCTGCTTGAGAGAAACAGAGGAATGGAGGGTTTGCACTGCCCCACCTGTCATGAGGACTAAGGAGGATATAGCATCAATGGCACTGCTATACACTGCTATTTTGGCAAGGCAAAACCTCTGATCTCAGCACATGGTGTGTACCTATACCTACAGTGATGTGAACATTGACAAGATCTCAAAGAATAACCCAGTAGTCCAGGTTTTAAAATTGCTGTTTTAAGTCATGATGAAAATAAGTTACTTTCATAACTTTGTTTTAAGCATATACCATTAAAGAGTACTAATGGCATCACATGTTTTGAATTACAGCTGCCATATGAAATTTTCTTCTCTGATAAAACCATTGCTGTTCTCTGTTTAAGCCATTTGTGCCATTGCTTGGAGGTGTCCCTCACTCTTTGTTATTATTAATGTACAAACTGAGGGAAGAGAATAATTATTTGCTGAAAATTGGTACTGATATGTTGTTTCACAGTTATTTCTGATATACTGAATTTAAAAATAAAAAATAAGTACAGCGACTTTAGCTTATTTAGCATTAACTACCTAACTAGCTTGCAAGCTATTTTATATTAACAAGCTCTTCCATGAGTCTTTACATAGTGTATTTTATCAGGAAATGGAATCTATTGGATTTTATATCTGGGGCTGACATGAAATATCCCTACAAACCTTGCTAGACAGGAATAAGTCAGCCTGAATATTGAAACTGTGGTCTAAATTTTCAGAAGTGTTGGTGTGCTGACTCTATTTATCCTGTAATCTGTTGCCAAGCTAAATTGTCCACGTATCTTCAAGTTAATAAAATGTTTTTTCTACTTTGTCCCAAATGTCTATACACTGTTGAGCAGCCCCTGCATCACACCTGAAGTTGGCTTTCCAACAGGTTTCAATGCAATGTTTCAAGCCTATACTATATTAAAACACTGTGTGATCCTTCAGAATTAAAAGTGCCATCTGAAATTACCAGCCTGCTCTCACATCCTTGGTGGCTATTAAAAAAATTTTCTCCAACCACTCTTTCTATGCTTCCTTGAGCTTTCAAACCAGCTGGAGTGTGCTACACCTAGAAAGAAAATGAAGAAACATTATGGACAGCAACTGGTAGAGACACTTCTCATTTTCTAGGCTGGCTTTTTCATAAATAACCTGAAACCAGACACCACTTTAGAGAGTGACAGATTTTTATCCTTGCAAACATCTGGCCAGAGTGAAGCAAGGGGCTGCAGTGCCCTGTTGCACCAGGATGTTACAGCTGAAGGAACTTTAGGAAGCTGCTCACTGAGCTTTCATGCTCCTTACCCCAAGAGCATGGTCCCACCACTGACTGCACATACTCTACCCTCTTCTCCCCTCCTATGATTTTGAATACCTGAACCGATGGAGCTATTGCTTGATGTGCTCCTGTATTTCTACAGGATGCCAGTAGAGGGCAAGGATGACTTTAGGCTCGATGTATGAAATCATACATGTTGCCCTGCAGAGCAGAAAAATTACATGGGTTAGGGGAAAACTCAGAAATAATGGGAGTCTGGGAAGAAGAGTTGTCCCAGTACTGCTTCCTAAGCTTTCTCTTGTCTTGTGAGCACAAGATTACCTGCAACACAGCAAAGTGCCATGAATTGTGGTGAGCCCCATGGTGCCATGACATTGCAATACCCAAGAGGCTGTCAGACTGACCCAGAGGAGCCTGACTGTCCTCAGCAGGACAGATGTGTCCCTGCCATGCCTGGAAAAGGGACAGACCTGGCAGATGCATCTGCTGTGAACGGAGGCAGCTTTGTTACACTGGCCCAACCCTCACTTCTTCATCAGCTTTTCCTCCATTTTTCCTGAACAGCCTGCTTAATAAGGTGTTCAAGGAAGGGTCTTCCATTGGTATCACATGGGACTTCATGGAACCTGAATATTTCCCATTTCTTTACCAGGAAAATGTACATACGTTATTTTGGCTCTAGTTTGGGGAAAGGTAACTAGCTGTAACAATAAACAATCCTCAAAGGCCTTGTCATCTAACTCATCAAACAAATTAAGACTCAGAAATGCAGATCTGAATAAGATCTTGTCCCTGAGTTGAATAAAACATGATTAATGTCAATAAGTATTTTAGATGGTCTCTAACATACCATAGTAAGGTGATTTTTTTCTCTTTTCACTGCAATTTCAAATCATATGTCCAGCTGATTTATCAGTTCATTATAACATGCTTCTTTTCTATATAAACAAATACTGTATGTCCGAGAAGATTGTTTATTTCTCTGCTCCAGAAACAGAAGTAGCTTAACACTGTGTATAATTGTAGGAGTCTGTTTCAACGAGGTGATGTAAAACCTTTAAAAAAAAAAAACAACCAAAAAAACCCACCAGGGATAAAATTGGAAGTGAATTGTAAATAGCCTTCTTGTTCTTTTTTTCCTCACAGACCTGTTTTTATAAAACTTCCCAACAGTCAGAGGTTTTGCCAGTTCTCTCACCCATGAAGGGAATCACACTCCTCTGAGATACCAGTGGCTACTTTTTAGCTGTGGCTATGCAAAGCATCTGTGCTACTCTGGACGTCAAAGCCTTTCACACAATTTCTTAGCTCTTTTTTGCTCCTTTCTATTAAAAAGTGGGGTAAATGAGTAGGGACATAATAGATAGCAGTGAAAGACCACCAAATTCAGAATCCAGAAGACTATAATCAAGAGATGACTTTCACAACTTTGCATGCATAACAAATCATGTCCTGCACAACCACTTCATTCAAGTCCCAAAAAAACATACACATGGTTAAAACCAATGGATAAGGAGTGGAAGGAAAAGCTAGGTAAGGAGGGCATACTGTTTTAGGAGAAACTGCCAGAAAAGAAAAAAAATCCTTGATTCTTTTTAAGGAAAAAACACATGGAATATGCTGGCCAAGGCATAGCAAACTTTGCCTCAACACTATTGTAGCCAAACACAGCATATGAAGGGGGAGCAGACAGTGAGAACTGCAAGATCCCATATAACAATTTTTCAATGGCCATGACAGCGAAGAAAGCTCAGGAAATAAAAATTATATATGACTTCTGCTAAGCTTTTTGTTACTTACATAAAGGATTTTTTTTCATTGGTAAATTAGAGCCACGTTAAGGAAAGCCAGCTAATGTTGGTAGGTGGAAGAGAATATTTTATTTCTAAGATGTGTACTAGCTGATGGTGTTTTTTTATTTTTTCGTCTAAATAAACACATTTTTCAGCCCTTTCTTGATGGTTTTCTCAAAAATCATCCTTTCTTAAAACATTTTCTTGTTGCTGTGGTAGAGAGTGCTCTCAGCTTATTTACAGCTTCCTTAAAATCTGATGTTCTGAGTCCATACTAGTCCCACAGTCCTAGACTGAAATAATATCCCATCTCATACACATTCTACTTTTGCCAGTACCTCCCAAGATAAGGCTCATCCCGGTTTCTCATTTGGTTGATGGGGGAAATGTTGTACCTCCCAGATCCTTTCACGCAGTAGTAACTCAGATGCTATTTCAGATCTTTTATGTGATAAATTTTAATTATCTTTAAATAGTTTGGGATTAGTTTCTTGAGGTGAGAGAATTGGATTTTTAAAATTTCCAGGTACAGGCTTTCTGACGCATGCTAGCTTTTTTTCCTTGTGAATTCTGTTTTTAGTTTCTTCCTGTTTTGCTGCCCAGAGGCCTCTGTAACCAGTGCAAAAATTAAAGGGAAGATGATAACAGGAACTAATTATTTCTACTTGCTAGGAACAGAAAAGGATCATGAAATTAAACTTCAGCATTGCATATTGGATGTATGAAAAATTAAGCTACCTAAAAACAAAAACAAAAACATGCCAAGGGAGGTGCTAGAAACACCTACAACTAGCTGGCTACTCACTGTTGGCACAGAATTGCACAGATTTTCTTACAGCAAAGAATCCTAAGTTAGGAAGGAAAGAGGTCTGCTCACACTCTTTGGCCTTCCAAGGTTATAAATAAAATTGAATAGCTGAGGGGAAATTAAACTTGTGTTAGGGATCCTGAGAAAGAGACCCATCTAACTTCTGATCTGATCCTGAAGGAAACAGTACCACTATCTTACCTGTGAGAAGGTGGTTAAATGAAGAAGCAGCAACAAGACACGAGACACCTTATAGTTTAAAGCAACAGAGAACAAGGCTGTCATCTCCTAAGTAATTGTCAGCTGCCCTCCTAAAGAAGCTTCTCCACAAGAGAAGGGTGTACACTTCTCATGAAGCATACACATATCAGCTTTTGTTTAAATTTCATATAACGGAGACCTTCAGTATGAAGACATACGCTTAGCTCTTTTTAACCCTTGAAGAGCCCTGTGCCGATTTAGTGGAAGAGAGGAAACCACTCTCACTTCTATTTGCTTCTTGGGGGTAGATGCTAATTTTTGCTTCCCCAAACTCCTTTTCCATCAGATGGCATACGGCAGCACATGCTCTATCCTCCTCTCTTGAGGACTCCTGTTAAGGGAACATGCCACATGCCAGAGTCTTTCCCAATGGATGGCTTTCAGCTCCAGTAAGAGAAATTCACCCGAACTCAGTTCTTACCCTTCCCACCTCAAACATCAGCCAGGACTAAACATAAGCCCAAGCTTATGATCTTGTTTAGGAGGACATGGGTATGTAGAAAAATATTCATCATCTGTAGCTAACAAGGTTTCTTATTTCCCCCATGTAGGGTACTTACTGCATGCAGAAGCTCTGGTGTGAGGGTCACTCAATTGTCCTCCTCCTTCCCAAAGCTCTAGGTGATGCTTGTCCCCATCTATCCCTATTTCTCATTTTCAAGGTTACGTTTTTGTGCACAAATGTAATCCCTGGAACTTAAAGGAGACTTTACCTCAGTTCTGGACTAGCCAGCCAAGAGGCATGCAAGCTCTATGAATGCTTAACTTTGCCTGGGGCCAATGGCTCCTCCTATCCATGGTTCTTCTGGGTCTGTAATCAGCTGATTGTCCCTGTCTAAAATGTTCCCTTTATTCTCCCTGGCAACATAATACACTACAATACAATTATGGCACATGGTATCAGCCACATCCATGCTATGAGCCTGTGCTCTCATGCATTGCCAGCTTGCTGTAGACTCCTTGTCAACACAGATGGCAAATTTCTGGATAGGGGCTTCTGCACAGCTGTGGTCTGAGTCCCCATTCCCATTCCTGCCCTCTCACTGGTGTTCTGGGACCACTTACATTCCAGGGTTATGAAATACACAAATGGTTCCTGACATTGGTCTATGATATTTTTAGTCATAGTTTTGGTGTTTACTGGGAAGAGCACTAAGTGGAAAAGTAGCACATATTTCTCTAGTGCTTAAAATATTCCACTGTGGGAGTTTTCTGTACCCCAAAGACTCAACATGTAGGCTGTCTAGGTTATATTAGTTGCCATCTGGCTCCCAGTCCCATTCTTTGTTTTCAGTCTCCAGGCCATTATGTCTTTAGTAAATAATCAAACATATTTTGTTCTATTCAATTTCTTTTCTTTCTGTTGAATTGTTGATTAAGAGCCAAAGGTTTATTTAAACAGGTGGAGAACTTCACTCTTACTTGGTGCAACTGGAACATAGTTTTAGGTCACATCTCCATGACAAATGTAGGCAGGTCAAGCAGCAACAAGCTAAAGTGTTTCTAAGGCTTTGGAAACCTTCTGGAGAGTTCCAGACTAAGAAGAGTTAAGTTTTATCCTCCCTGTTCAGAGGCTGGAGCTGCAGGGACAACTCTGGTTAGAAAGTGGGATTGAGGAGCATAGCAGTGGTGGTAAAAGGGAACTAGAGTGGGGAGAAGGGGACGAGGAGTATGGAGCTGGAAAGATACTTACACAATAGATACATGATGTTTCAAAAACTATATTCAACCCCAATGTCACTGACAAATCTCTGCAAATATTTAGGTGGTCTTCCCTAGTCTACTTCATGGCCCTGTAGCAAAGCTCTGCCCTTACCCTTAGTGAATCACATCCCTGTAAATCTAAATCCACAGCAGATATGTACAAAAAGCATGGATGAAAAGGTGCAAAAGCTTCAACTTCTTCACTAAAGGAAACCTTGACCACTCAACAGGGTGCCTTAGTTGTTCCATCTCTGTCTCCTTTAGCTGAAGCAGTTCAGGCTGGCACTCTCTGAGCAGGAAAAGCCAAATCTACTTTTGGCTCTCGGCCTCAAATGCCAAGTGGACACTGTGTCCTGCCTGCAGGCAGCTGTGACATTCCTAGGGGGCCACAGGAATTGTAATGAGACAGATCCAGTGCAGCAGAGGAAAGGGAAAACTAAGACACAAAAGCAGGGAGAAAAGTGCTGGGAGCCAGAAGAGACAGACAAAATGGGTGGACGTGGCATCCTTCCATGAAAAATGAGTTGGGTCATTACTGCGTAGGTTTGAGTAGAATAGTGCTTGAAACCAGTCACTGGTCTCTCCATCCTGAATCTTGTTGTTGTTTTAAAGAATGGTCATCTTACAGTAAACAAACTGTGATAACCCCAAAGCCTTTTCCTCCTTCTCTGTGCCAGAGGAAGCTAAGTTTATCCCGAGCATTTCCAAAACCACATAGCATTTGAAGTCACGGTAATACATATGGGGTTAGAAACTTTAAAATAAAAGCCAGTTAGATCTTCAGTCCATTTCCATTTATTTATTTTTATTGCATGCTCTGAAAGTAGTCTGTCTCAAGCCTACACTTTTTAACAGGCTGCCAGTTCTTTCCTGCAGCTTTTGCAGCTTTCAGCTATTATGCCTCCATAAGATTATACTTTTCAGTAACTGATAAACATCATAGAATTAAACTCCCACAGAGAAGTCAATATCACTTAGGCAGACAACATCTTCAGAAAACTGCTTGAAATTATTTGCCAGAAGACTAATTTCCTACTGTTTCAGAGCAAATGTCCCCATAAATAACAGATTCCAAAGCTACTATAATTCTGGGTCTCTGATTTATTCTTGTACTTGATACAAATTGTGTCTCTTGCCCTAAAAAAATTGTTCTCATTTCAAGAGCACACCCCTTTACCTTTGCTTGAGTGACATGCTGGGGTTATCAGAGTAGAGGCTAAATGTCAGTCTCTCTCCTCAATATAAGCAGCTGTAAAGAATGGAGAACTTGCATCACAGAACTATAAATTGGAGGGTCAAGCTTTAAAATAGGTATTACACGCTTTAGTGCCTTACCTTTATCTGCATTTTGATGAGTTTGAGAGTCTAGTCTGATATTTTAGATTAAAGATTTTCACAGCACAGAAGAAAATCTTAAAATGTAGGCCTTCATCCTTAAATGAAAAACCCCTTGCAAACCTTTCTCACTTTTCATTAAGCTACCAATTTTCTATCTCTTATTAAAAGCTGATGGGCACAAAACCAGCCCAAGAGAAGCATCCCCCTCAGATGTCCAAGGCCTATTGCTTATTCCTGCTTTTGTACTCATTTCCCATTCTAAGCAGCAATTAAAAAGCAGACCAATTAGCTTACTATTTTTCCTTCCTTTCCAGTTGTGACAGAGATGGGGTTGGCAAAAGTCCCAGGCTAAGAGGAATAGAAAATATCAAGAGACTGTCTGTGTCCCAAGTCTTCATTTGTTCCTTTACTTTTCCCCAAGCGCCATCATACAATAGATAAGCAGCAATTATGAAGGCTGCCAGAGAAGGACAACACAACTTCATTAATAAACACTTATCTGCTAGCTCAGAAGCTCGTGACTTCTATTTCAACATGAACATTGATTTATGTGCCCAGCAACCAGGAGTATGGAGGAATGAGTACTTCTCTGCACTCAGTTTATTTTGCTCAGCACAGGTTGGGCCCAACCCACAAATAAGCACACATGAGGATTTTTGTCACTGATCTTAGCAGCATTAGGGATTATGATACTTCCTTATACACCCAGAAACTAGATAAACAAAAGCATGATCAACAAGTGCCCAAAGCCATAAGTCCACAGAACAGTGCAAAGCTGTTGACAGGCCTTGAACAGGATTTCTGCTCTCACTGTGGGACTATAGGCATTCAAAGTATATTTATTCTCCTTACAATTAAAATGTCTATCATGGTGCCACATACAACTTTCATACTCAAGTAGGATTAGAAATGTATCAAAGCACTTCTTTTTCCTTTATATAATGCATAGATGAAATTGGAAAGCACAGCTACTTTTGTTAGGTGTAAAGTAGCCAAAATCATATTATTAAATATTATCATGTGAAATTTCAAAGAATATATATAGGAAAAAGGTTAATATTTAATTTGAATATTTTGTGTGTTAACCTCTTCATCCTAATTTCAGAATGCATATTTTCACTTTTTTCCCCCCTCCTTGCTTTCTCTGCCATTCATAGCCCCACCCTGGTAAAGAGAAAAGAGGGGCAGGGTGTATTTTCCACAGCTTCCTCTGTTTAGAAAACAACATAACCACCACAATATGAAGAGTGAGTTGCCACCATCTCTCTTCTACTCTTTCTTCCTTATGAGCAGAAAGGATCAACAGTAGAGAAGCAACTTACGGCACCCCATAAAAAAATATTCTAAAATAGAAAAGTCAAACTCTTTCATTCACAGTTGCTTCAATTCAACTTGTAAAATCCAAAGCGATTATTAAAATATTTCCAGCAGAATATTTCTCATATGCCTATGTACTTCTCATTTATATTTTTTCTTTATCAGGAGCCCTGGCTGCAGGCTATACTTGGAAACTTGGCCACCAGAGGAGGACCTCACAACCAGTGTGCTACCTGGCTTTCAGGAACAATCTGTGCAGGATAATGCCTGCAGCATCTAAGTCCACCTCAACATTCCCTTCCCAGATAAGCCCATCTGATGTGAAATGGTAAATTTCCTTGGTCAGCAAGCTGAGTCTTTGTGGGTGTTTCATGTTGGACCTCTGTGCTCTTATCAGTTGCAGTACCACTCCCTGTGCTGGCTGTGTAGTCCAAGATAACCAATGCCTGCACTTCTTTTCATCCCAAGACAAAAGCCATCTGCTTGGACACCAACATGCATTTCCACAAAACTTCACCCCACAAAAAAACTCTACCCCTTACGAGTCTGGCTTTCTTGAGAACCAGGACAGAAACCAAGACTTTGACCACATGGCACAAGTCATTAGCAGTCACATTAGGTGCATTGCAAAGGAAGATATATGCCAACATGAAAGTGAAAAGCAATCCTTTAGCAAGGCCTTCAAGAACCCTAAGCTGTGCAAGACAAACAGGTGATGAACAGGTTTGAGAGGAGAGCAAAGGGCCTAACAGAGAAAGGCAATGCTGGGGGTTCCCTCTCAGCAAGATGCTTGGCCCCTGTGGCAGGGCTCAGCTTGCTCCTGCTCACGCATGGCACCCACTCGCTCCTCAGGCATGGAGTCACGACAAATCCACAGCCCACAGTCATGCTGTGAAGCCAGGCAGGGTGTGGGGAGGAGGCCCAGTCTGGGTGCATGGTCAGGGGAGCTCTCAGAGAGTTTTCTGGTACATAAAGAAGCCAGTATCTAGTGGGTACTCTGCTCAGCCCAACCTGTTATTCCTGGATATTACAGTATTAGTTAGCTTACCACATGGAGGCTGAGGCTAAAAAGGGTTAAAAACCAAATAAAAACATCCAAACCAAACAAAGACAAAACCTCCCAAGCTAGATGAAAGGCACAACATGCATGTCATGAATTAAGAAAACAATTTCTGCCCAAGCTATAGGGCAACCTCCTCCAGATTTCCTGGAGGTCCTTGCAAAAGATGAAAGATATTTTTTGGGTTCTTCACGATTTAAGTCCAGCTACTGGAAGTGGCCCTGAAGAAGGTGAAGTAGCAGTTTCCTGTGTAAAACAGTCCAGAATAGTAACTCCTTACCTGTTATGTCACAGTCTTCATCTCCCAGAACTAAAGGTTTGAGTTCTCCATTAACTGCAGGTTGCTGGTGTCATGTTGCACCACACATTGTAAAGATCCATGATAATCACTCAATGAAAATACTTCAGGTTGTTTTTTTTTCGTTTGTTTTTTTTTTAACTGTCAGCTGATATGCGATTTTATCTGTCAAGCTTTTGTGTTCAGAGGAACCCACAGCCAGGCATGGACCATAAGAACAGGCACTTAACAGATACAGGTTTATCCTGTTTTCCTACTTCTTGCTACCCTACACCCTATAAGTTACTAACACTCTACTAAAAGACTGAGGGCAGAAGGTGAACAATAGTCTGTGGGTTCCAGCCTGCTAGGATCTGATGAAATGTTATCAATTGCTTACCAGACTGTTCTCTCCTGCCCTCAGCTCCATGAGGGGACACCACCTCCCTCTACAGCTGGTTTTTTCCATAAGTCACAGGTCAGACATCTCTCACTTTCTCCACTACTACTCTGTTGAGGGGCTGACTGAAAACATAGAGCTAGACTGCCCTTTATCAAGTCATGATAGCACCCACCCTTCTCCCCTGTTTCTATGAATCTTCCCACTTTCCTGGCTAACACCTTAGCAATTTCAGTTGTCCAAAAGCTAAGATATAGTCTCTTCATGCTCAGGCTGACATTGTCCAAACTTCTGTAGATGACTCTCTCTCTCCATCACGGGTATTACTAAGTCACATCTTGCTGCCCTAGAGGTATCTAGTTACCTATTTTCCAAGGTGCTTTAAAAAATCTGCTGGACTTGAAGGACTGCAAATATTTCTAGAATACAAAATGGTGATGTCTGCTGCTCATCTTGTGAAAACTCATTAACAGCTACTCAGATCTTTTAATAGTTGTCTTAAGATTCAGATAGCAGATACAAATGCCTGTTCTATTTCATGTAGTAATGATCAATTTTAAACACTTCCTGTCTCGGTGGGCCTTCTTTAAAAAAAAGCCCCTGGAAAACAAACAAACAAAAAAAAATTAGTCACAGCCTCTACACTACACTTTTGTTTATCTTTCAACAGCTGTCCAAAATCCTCATTAGGTAATACTTTGCTATCCTGTAAGTAATTGAAGATCAGATGCCATTGAACTGAAGTCATCAATATTCCATACAAGTATAGGCATCTGTGTGCATAAAGCAGCTTGCTTTATTGGTTTCTTACCTCTGAACTCTTTGGACCAGGACCAGTCTCACTATGAGGTTCAGTACAACTGTAGGGAGTTGTAAAAAGAAATCTCCTTTCTCTATTGCCATTCTCCTCATGACAGAGAAGATAAACGGTAAAATTTTTATTGCAAAATATTAAAATAAATTACATTTTACAAAGACTTAGCAAATATTTACATACAGTGTGATTTCAGTGACAATCAGCAACAAAGAACAGACAGACAGGCATATTATGGAGTGATAAGACTTGGAACTGTACAAACTTCAAAAGCCATATGAAAGACAAGCTGATTTTTTATAAGGTAAATCCATCATAAATGGAATGAAACCCACGAGGCACAAAAATCACAAGTCTACAACAGAGTCCTTGTTTTTGTTTTGTTTAGGTCAACAGACTTGTATATTGCTTTTTGTTGTCCTCATCAGTGATGCTTGTCTATCTCTACACATACTCTCCCAGATCAACCGGAGAAAAAGAAATAAATCTCAACATATACAACTGTGTCACCATCGATCTGTTAATCAATCTATGGTTTTAATTCTGCATATTTTGTGAAATCCATTGCCAGCAATAGATTCACAAATAATTATCTCAGAAACAACTCAATTTTTTAGTCCAGAAACAAAACATTTTTTGTATTTCCTCAGCAATTTCATACCAGTGTTATCAGATGTGTTAGACTGTCTGCTGTGAGATCTGGATCTGAAAATTATGCCCTCCAGGTAAAAATAGGCTTCAATAGCACAAGACAAAACCAAGAGGTGTCACAATGTCATCATGAAGGATAGGATCACACAGACTATACCACTAAAAAGGCCTTTCATAGTAATAGACTTCTCTTGCCACATTTCAGAAGCCTGCTATTTTTTTTAAATTCTTAAAGTGGTGTCTCATCTTAGCAAAATCAAAGTTTTTTTTTGTGGAAGTGGGCCCATGCTCCACACAATGTGTCTGGAAACACAATCTAGTTACAGGCAATAGCTAGAAAGAAGAGTTTTCACTTCTATTTCATATGCCTTTCCTGTATGTGTTTTTAAGCTTTTTTAAATTGTTTTATTTTAAATCCCCTCTCCTCTCTGTGCAAGATGAGACCTGTCTCACCTACAAAACTAATTCCCCACAGCATTAAAAAAGCTATTAACATTATTGGTTAGCCAAATGAAATCTTACATGGCATCTAAAAAAAGTGTTTCCAGATCCACCAGATAACTGAAATAACTACAAGACCTCACTAGGTAGCACTGGAGAATTCACTCAGAGGCACTTTTGAGGCTGAATAGTTGAAAATTCAGACTGGACACCTCTCTCACTCACTATGTGTAAATCTGAGGGCAGAAAGACATTAATTTAGATCCCCCAGGCAGCTATTTTTCTCAAGATATGGAAGACAGGCAGGCAAAAGCTGTCTTGTTTAGCACTTCAGCGCTTCTGAGATGGCACCATAATTTCAAAAACCCTGGGAAATGGTCCAACTTTTTGGAGAGCGCCAGTATGAAAGCTATGCACCAGCTAAACCCCTCCAGAACACAAAAAAACAAGTAGGGCTTAACAAGTCCAATTGTGTTGGCCCCTGTGTAAAGAGGAATTTTTTCCCAGTCTTAGGATTACATTAAGGCACATGGTGGGATGTCTTGAGGACAGTTTTGTGAGGTGTGATCATGTTTCCCAAAAAAGCAGGAATATTGTACTTTGTTTTAATAAATTTAAACTATTATTTTAAATCCCATGATACTTATTATGCAGACTTATAATCTATGCTGACTACACTGGGAAAGGCCAGAGAGCCATATCTAACTTGATAATATGAAACAGATCCCAAACATTCTCAGCGCTGGTGTATAAGTGCACTTCACTACAGAGAATGGAGAGTCTGGGTTCCAGTGTGCAACATCCCCTCCCAATCAAAGCATCCAAGCCAAGTGTCTGGGTTGTATTATTTCTGTATTAAAGAGAAATTTCTGGTTTGTTTTTGGTTTTTGTTCTGTTTTTTTTAAATGAATATTGGTCCATGCTTTTCCATTTCAGGCACTTTCAGCAAGCCTTTCTCTCCTTATTGTCCTGTAGCTTTCTAATTGTCACTAGAACTTTGATCTTTGTCTCAATACTGGAAGACAAGTTGGAGGACAACAAAAGCTATGTGGAGGGCTTTCTTATTTTCTTTTAAGCTAACAAAACAAACAAACAAACAAACAAACAAGTTAGGCTTGCTACACAAGCATCCAGTGTATCATGCATGTAGTCTAGCCTACCATTTCTTACAGTTACAAGGTATGTGTCAACCACAGCCCTTCAGATACATAGAAACACCTGAAGGATTTGAATTTTAAAATTATGGGGATAGGGGTGTCAATTAGAAGTAAATCAGAATCTTCTCTATAGGGCCTCTCCCCCTTTCCTATCAGATACAAGTCAGTTTCATCAACCTACCCCTGCTCCAGATAGCAGTAACATAATAAATTTTTATTTCAAACTAGAATCTCTTCAGAGATATAAAATAGAAATTACTACCAAATCCAATTATGTTGATTCCACATTTTTGCCAGTACAGAATTGATCCTAGCCTTGTGTTCACTTTCTATTTGAAAAAAAAGTCACGCATGGAAAACTCTGAAAAGAAATGAGCAGACAGTCCCTTTTTTCACAGTGGAGGACTTCAAAACTTCCTATCAACAGGCTATCCATTCAGAGAGCCAATTTCCCATATGTCCTCCTCCTTCTGTGGAGTAGGCCAGAAACTGGAGCTGTAGGCAATTTTCAGTTATTAGAAATATCTAGTAATTCAAGATTAGTATTGCAAGATTCCATAAGCTCTTCATACAGAGCTCGTGAGTCTGCCAGCACTACACTGAAAATTAGTATGAGACAACTTTTAACTGTTCACTGAACTTTGGAAACTTTCAGACATACTGGAATTACTTAAATACTGTAAAACTAAACAGAACTTGATATGTTAAGGTTCAAAGGTCTTGGCTATTTTCTGTTCCAAGTATATTGGATACAGCTGAAGTCAGTACCTTTTGCCAACATGTAATCAAGAGCCTCATTTGAAAGAGTTGTCACGGTTAACACATAGATATGGAAAAAAAAAGAAAGAAGAAAAAAACAACATGGTATAATTTTCCTTGCAGCCAAAACAATTTGGATATAAATGTTATGAAGAGACATACTTCCTTCTCAATGAGAATCCAATATCCAAGCCAAAAGATAATACTTTCAGGAGCTCAGAGCCAAAGTTCCTTTTTAAAAGTGCCTTATGGCCTTAAGTCACTTGATCACATCTCAGTTTGCCCAAGATTTGACAATGCCCAGCCTTCTTGAAAGTGGGATAGAATAACCATTGTACATGCACATAGGTCATACTTTAAAACAAACAAGAAAAGTGTAATCAACTGTTTGAAAAATCTTCTCTCATTCAAGTCTAGTCTGAAGTACCAAGGCAGGGAGGAACATCCAATAACAATACTGACTGACACACTGCACAGATCAGCAGCAGTGCTACAGGTCCCTTCTGACACACATTAGGGCATCTGGAGAATATCCGTGCGTCCCAAGGAGTTTTTTTCCTCAGAAGAACAGTGTCAATAAAACTTCACCTGTACATAGAGAGCATATACGGTTCATTCAAGTATTTCCTCTAGGAAACGGACAGTGGAAGGACACTTTCAACATTAAAAAAAATTAATTGTATCCTGCTTGTGCTCACACATGGTTGATCAACAGGTCTTCCAGTCACTCTATAACAGTTCTGGGGCTGATGTGCAGTTTAGCAGTGCAACTGGTGAGCTTTATCCCAGATGATTCTTCCTTGGTAGAGAGCTCCTTCTCAAGCTGTTCCTTTGAAATTTAATTTTAATTTTTCATTTATGAAATTACAATTCACTATCATTTGACAAGCACTGACATAGTCTAGACAGATGCTTACTCCTCAGAGTCTGTCAGCACAGCTCAGCTCAGATTTGTGTCCCCCAGGATTCCTTCTAAAGTTTCCCATTAAGAATAACTAGTGGTTGCACCATTTTTTTGTGGTAACAATCTAAAAATGGGCAACTTCGGGGAAAAAAAAAAAGAGCAAGCAAATGCCTTGCTTTCATTTGTGATAAAAAGCAGGATTCAAATCCAGGTTTTCAGAGGTGAAAGGCTAAAGAAGTAACCGAACACATTTGATGCCCAAAACAGTTTCTTTGCAACAGTAGACTTTTACTCCCAAACTAATTCCTCAATGAAATGCATAAACCCAGAGCAGGTCCAGTGTATTAACTAGTCTTTTCTACTTTGTTCAAGAACCACAAAATCCCAAAAAGAAGCAGGACTCCAAATTCAACTGTTATTTTACAAGTTTTTCAGGAAAGCAAAGCTGATGGGCTTAGAAACCAAGTTAGGATGGGAAAAGAACACTGGCATTCATTAGTTTGGGACTTGCTTCTGTTTTCAAAGAGACAGGAGAAGCTGCAAAAATATGCTTTTCTCCTTGCTCCGTTACTTGGTTCAATATGCACTGACCACTTTCAGGAAACCATTGTCAGAAATGCTTCACGTTGCAGCCTTCACGTTGCTTACTGTATTATATTCATTCATCAGTTGTTCATAAGGCACAGAAAGTTCTAGCTCATTATTGGTAAATGTAGATTCATCTGAAGATGGGAATTTTACCAGTTTTTTTGCAGTTTCAGATTCCTCTGCAAGATTATCATCCATGGAGGATTTTGATGTTTCCTCGTCGTCTGAGATATCTTCCTCTTCCTCATCATCTTCATTTACAAATGTTATATTGGCATTCTCAAATATTAAGGGTCGATAGTCTCTGGAGTCCCACACTTCACCTTCTTCTTCACTAATCCTGTCTAGCTGGTTTACAAACATGGTTCCTTCCAGAGGGCTGTCCCCAAGATGTTTGTCGTGCAGGGGTCTCAGTACGTGACCATTTTGAATGTCCAGAGAAACCTCATTGTATTCAAATGACTCAGTCTTTGTGTAAGTCACCTGGGCATCTATACTGGCATTCTGTATATTTTGTTTGGCATTTTCTACTTTAATAATTATGTCATTGTTTGTCTTCAGGGCCTTCTTCCCAATTTGCTTAATAAGATCATTGTAGGTCTCTTCCTTCTTTGAAAGAAAGCTGAAGATGTTGACATCCTTTGATGTACCCATTTGAAGGGGTTTTTTAGACCGAGGATGATTGTCAAATGATTCTTTTCTTTTTTTCCTCCGTTTCTTGATTGCTTTGTGGACTTCCACAAACATACTGACTTTCCAATTAACAAAGAGTGAAAGCCAAGCTAGTCCCAGGTAGATCCATAACTCAACAAAGTATCTGTAAAGAGCATGATAGTTTGCATCTGGATTTACACCTACAAAGAATTAAAAACACGAACATTACTGAAAGAGGAATGGCAGTTGATGAACATTTGAAGTTATGACCCTGAGAACAATTCCCTTTCACACTAACATAGCCTTGTTATTTGAACATTGCTCTGAGAGGTGGTAAGTAGGGATCTGCAACCCTTTGGACAGAAGAATTTGATCCCAGGTCTTCCCCTTCTTGGCTGCACGCATTCTGACCACTGGCTTACAACATAAAATGGAAGCATATTTATCTTCTCCTTATAAAAGTGAACTTTTTTCCTCTTTGAAAATTACAAGCTTTTTACTTGCCATTGAAGTATGGATATAGGTCCCTTCCTTGATGAAAGGATTCAGAATTCCACTTTTAGGAACCATCTTCAAAGCCCTTAACAAAGCAGCGGATTTTAGAGAAAGACAGGGTTTAGGAAGAAGACTCCAATATACTCAGGATTTCCTGTTGTCTTCTTTCAGAGAGCTGCACAGAGAGCCTTGCCCAGTACTTTAGCACCCTGCTAATATACTGGATCCCTTTCACAGGTCCTGAGCTGTCGTAGATAGGATAACTCTTTGTCTGAAATAAGGACTGGGGCCACCCAAAGGAGATATGAAGTCAAGAATTTGGCTCCAGACTTAGTCCAATAAAGGCCTTAGGTATCTAAAGTCAGACTGAAGAGCTAGTGCTAGTCCGTTGCATTAGTACCCAAAGCTTTAACTGAATCTTGTATTCAGAAAAATGTTTCTGAAAAGCTTAGAAATCACCTTTTTGAGTTAAGAGTTCAGAAATAGAATTGCCACACTAAGCATCTAGCAAAATGTTACAGAAAACACAGATACTGACCAGCAACAAAATCTCCAAATCCTATGGTGGTGATAGTGATGAATGAGAAATAGAGGCCTTCAATATAATCCCATCCTTCAGTCACCATAAAGACAAAGGGAGGAATAACCAGATGGACCAGGACACCCCAAACAATGAAAATAGCTGTGCATGTAATTTGTGCTTTCCTCTGTAAAGAAAAAAAGAAAAAAGTCAGGGAAAGATCTCCAAATTTTCTTTTCTTATCCATGGCACCAAGCATCATCTGACAGTATCAGACTTCTCAGGGTTTTGTGATAGAAGTTTCAGCTATAACTAAAAGCCACCCATTGAAGTAAGCACACATCTGTTTTGGTGTTTGGTTTATTTTTTCATTATGCAGAGCTCGCTATTCTTACAAGTACTTGCTCAAACAGGATTATTTCTTCCTGGTTTTCTTTCATACACTTGAAAAGTTTACAGAGTTCATCATATTTTAGAAACAGTAGTGGGAAACAGACAGAGCACTCCAGTCTAAAAAAGCAGTCAGTACCTCTGATTTTCCTTTTATTCATTTGCATATAGAAAATGAAAAATGTTTAAGATGCTTCTCTTTTGCTATTTATGCCTCCCATACTTTGGCACTCATAACCTCTGCACAAAGCTGCACTAACACATGCACTCTGCCATCATTTTCTGTACTTTCCATCAAAATGTACAAAACCAAAAAACAAACCACCAACAAAAAGCCACAAACAAAAACCCACAAGCCAGTAACTCAGAACAAAACATTTTTTTCCAGTTGGTTCACCACACAGCAGGAAGTACTCATGCTAGCATAGAAGCAGGTAGGAACAAAGCAGGACAGCTTATTTCTGTGCCAGAAGAGCTTGCACGGAATGTCTGTGAAGTGGAGCCTCACCTACGTTTGTCCTACAGGTTTCTAATGTAAGGAGATGCATAGGTCTCCACAGAAGATGCAAGATCTGTAGTTAGTACGAAAAGCTTCTACAAGATCTTATTTTACTAAAACTTCCTCCAGAACTAACTTAGCAGACACAATCCCCTTTTTAGTTATTTCTATGCAACACCATCTAAGAAAATTCATATTTGTGCAAGTGTTCATTTGCCAAGATTAGCAGGTAAGTTAAAAAGTAAAAGCTTAATTCATACATCAAAAATACACAGCACAATGGTAAACAAGAGTGGGGCTTACCAGGCTTACTCCTCTTTTTGTCAGAAACTGGCCCAGCCTCTTGGCACGTCCTCCAAAGAACTTCCCCAGAGCGCTGATCCATGTCAAACAGAGAGGAACTCCAAAGAGCCCATAAAATATGCAGAAGAGACGCCCAGAGGGTGTCTTTGGAGAAACATTTCCGTAACCTAAAAACAAAGGGATAAGTATGTGCACAGTCTGTTCTTGTTGCAGAGAGTTCAAGGCAACTCTACCTATGCACCAAACAACATTGCATGGGCTTCTGCTGTATCAGATGCTCCTTACTTCACCATCTATAAAAGCTTTAGTCTACTTGAGCAGATGATCTTCTGAATCTGAACAACTTCCAATTCTCCCCTTGTGAACGTGTATTCCACTAATGCATGCTGAGAGGACTGCTGCATTTTAAATGTTTCCTAGATTTTGTGCATCTTTTTCTTGAGGAGACGAGATAAATATGAAATAAAGCTCAACCTAATATGATCTTCCAACCTTACGCAGTACTGTTTAAAACCTGACTGAATCAGTTTTATAGAATAAAAGCTCAAAATTCATCCTGAAGCTAGCTTCCACGTGGAACATCCACCATGCACATATAGCTCATGACCTCGTGCCTCTCCAGGGTAACAGTTTGCAAGTTTAAGTGCAAGGTGAATTGTAACATGGCCAGGTATTTCAACAGAATTTAGTTCTTTGCTGGTCACAGAAACCAACAGGGCATTACGAACTGAGGCTCTAAAATCAGCAGCCTATTTTCTGAACTTATGTCAGACATTTACTTCTGTTCCTGACTTCAACCTTTTCTTCAGTTGTAATATAAATTGTAACAGAAGCTGGATATTGTGGTTTCAAGTAGTAAGGAAAACCACAGTACTGCATATAGTTTAACAGTAAGACTTGAATTTCTGTATGCCTCCAGCCTTCTCCAGCTAATTTGCATTCCCAGTTTCTTTTTTTGTATTGTAGGTGTAGCAAGGGTGTAACACCACCATATAGCAAACATTTTTCTGTGAAAGCAGAAGGAAGATGACACTGAGCTCTGAAAATATGAGGAAGAAGTCTTTCAATGCAGAGGGTTCTACAAGCACAAATCAGTAGCAAATTTTAGAAGATAACACTTGTTCTACTTTGCATTCTTTAAGACACAGATAAAACTTCTAGACTGTTCTGCAAGCCAAAACCACTGGTAAATCAGTAGCTTAAGAGGATGCATGTTAGTAAAAGGACAGCTATACAAAAACCTCAATACTTTATGTATTAACTTAATGGAATATTTTGTAATACTTTTGTTTGAGGATTTTATGATTTAGATATTTAAGTACATGACTTAATGGAACTGGAATGATATCAATCATCCCCACCAGCACCTGGAATCAGTTACTTATTGGAAAGGCACACATTTCTCTTCTGTATGTCCATAGAGTGCCAAAATCATCTCTTTTTTTCCCTTCTGGGAACCTGTGGGTGAATTCATACTGTAGGCAACTCTGGCAATTAGGAATTTATTCACTGGCTAGCACGACACACAAATGGAAGAGTACAAACACACCAGAGCATACAGAAAATTCCAGTTAGGAAAGCTGACATGGTAAATACTTACCGATTGTAGTGATGACAGTAGCAGCAAAGATCACAGCGTTAGGCCAATTCCAGTTGTTGAAAGTATTGTTCCCAGTGATGGCAACGCCCTGTCCAGCAGCATTTGATACAACCTGCAAGAAAACATTTTACAGTCATTCTTGGAAAACTGGGAAATTCTGGTAGCCTGAAAAAGAAACGTGCTTGTCCCTCAGATTTTCCTCCTTTGCTCATGCTTTAAAAATAAGTTTTCTTGTGAATGCTAGCCTAGTGTATTTGTTAACAACAATTTTATGAAATATTAAGAACTTGCTTCACCTAAGAAGTAATGCAGGTGCTCTGACATTTAAATAGAAGGTTTTAATTAGATAAGCTTTCACTTGATTTACCAGTTTAGCCCAAATGGATCTCTTCCAGAGACCAAACAAACTCCTCCAGATTGAACTATCATTTAACCCCAGTGCAGTTCTTGAATGTAGTTTAATATTAGGGGCACCTTCAGAACAACTATCCATTTCAAAACACTGTTACATGCCTCAGCTTGACCTGGGTATGAGCAGGAATACAGAATATAGATACAGCAGGAATATAGAATCCTTGGCAAAGCTAGTATGATTGATGTTAATTCACCTGTTAATTCCCTGGCAATGACAAACCATCAACAAGAAAAATTAAGACATTTCCAAAGTATTTCATACAACATGCCTCTAATCATTGTTCTTGAATCAGGCCCTGTTCCTAGCCCATCTTTGAACCTAGCATGCTGTGATGATTGCAAAGCATTCATTTACAATGTTTTAGGGAAAGCAAGTGTGATTATTGGCATTTCCACAGACTCACTAAGTCAGTTTCTTAACATCTGTTCAGATCTTCAGGTGCTCAAGAATTATTACCCGTCTTCACCTTTTTTAGGAAGGAAATTGGAAGACCCAGCCTCCTCAGAAGTAGACTGTAGAAAATGCATTGTTAAAAATAACCTAATGACTATTAAGCAGAGAAAGCCAGTTTCAGATCATAATCATGCATTTTGCCAATTCTGACCTGTATTTCTACCTCCTCAAAGTACAAGAGAACAGCAGTTTATCATAATCTGTCCAACAAATCCCCAGTTACTTAAATCTTTGTAACATCACACTGCAGTTAACCATTCTCAGGTTACACAGCTTTTTTCCACTTCAGTTTAAACCAAGATTGTCAGAGTTTTATTTAGAGGCTGCAGAAGAGGGAAAGGTATTTGCAAGAGTCAATTAATCAGACTGTGCCACTTTCTGTTCTTCTCCCTCAGTAAGTGTTGAGCATAAAAAATACCATGAGCTAAATACCTAAAACTGGAGGTGATAAACAAACAAAAAGCCAAATATTATGTATGGGTTTTTTGTTTTTTTTTTAAACATGACAGGTGAGGTTTATTTTAAACTGGTAAGAATTTAGAGAGGTACCTACAACCAACTCTTCCTCCCCTCGTCATCCCTTTCTTCCTACTTGATTAAGATCTGATTTTGGACCCAGCAGAGACTCAACACAAACTTCAATAGCTACTGAAAACATACACAAGTTAGCACAGGTTTTAATTATTCTTGAGACTTATTACATATCACCACCCTCCTACTGAAATAAAAATGCTCTCAAAGTCAATGTATTGTGGATATACAAGATGCAAACAATTTAATTAAAAATGCACTTTCAACACACAAGCTATTATAGAAGATAAAAGGAAAAGCATTGAAAGTGAACGAAGGTACAGAACTAGATTTTTCTCCAGTTAAACTCAACACGTATGCAAAACTACATGCACTGTCTTTCCATAGCCTACAGGGTCTGCATAAAATAAGAGGCAGTTCTTGCCAAGTCAGTAATTTCTCCTAAGGCGGCAATGTTGGAATGAGAAGTAGCCCTAAAATGGGCAGGCTGAGAGCACACAAGTTAACACACTATGACAGCCCTTCCAAAAGAAATATCTGAGGTAGCTACAATGGATCATAAGAGTTCATTGAGTAGAGACCAAGGAAACTTCATTAATTTCTGCTATGGTCTGCAGATGAACTTCCTAGAAGTCCCATTGACATACATAAGCTGTATACTACTATGCCTGAAAAACACTCCTTGATTTCTTCCACTGTCCAGCAATACTAAATGTTATGTCAAACATCAATTCTGCTGTCATTTTCCATGCTGTAAGCACACTCAGATTACTTTTGGTATTGTGTTGTTATTTCCTCACAGAGTGACTGTTCTCACAGGGATGCACTGAAATATTAATTTCCATTGTCACCGGGCAATGATCTCACTGCATTGCTCCACCTTCAGTCTGAGCTAATGAGCTTCCCAGTACATATGGGTACTCTAAGATCCACCAGTGTTTGAGGTCTGGAGTTGTGAAGGAGGCCCAGACCCAGGGGATGACAGTGCTGGACCGAGTAGCACACAGCTGCCCTTTCACACCTGGGCAAGTGAAGGTTTTGGAGAAGAGATGGCCAGCTCTCCAACTTAGATAAATGCTTTATTTAGAATCCACATCTCCTCTCCAGCCAGAGATAGGGCACAGAATGCCCCAGATTGCAAGTGCTAGATTTCTTAAACTACAGAAATTTTTCTCTAAAAAGGCTTAGATGGGAAAATAGGAGGCAAGGAGGGAGAAGACCATGAGGGTACATGGTACAAGTGTTCTTAGTATCTTGAAAGATGTCATTTAGAAAATACCTTTTCAAGTATGCCCAAATTCAAAAGCTGAAGACAGTTAACTTGGAATTTACACATCATCTTAGACCCCACCTCACAAAAGTTTGTACCGATAGAGGCAGGACATCATTTTCAGTCAAACAATTTCATTCCCCCACTCCTCAGCATCCTAATTCTGCATTTTAGCAAATGAGAAAGGAGAAGACTACTATTGCTGGAAGTGAACAGACTTGCAATTGCAGAGCAAGATTTAAGATACACTTAAAACCCGTACTTGTTTTGATGAAATTAACACAAGTAGAAACCAGGATGCCATTTGAACATAATCAAGCAGACAATTTGTTCCCTTTGCAGGTACTTCCTGACAGACAAATCCCAGCACTGCTCCAATACAGCCTTATGTTTCCTGGGCTTGGTGACATTTTTAACCCTCAGATGACGACGTTCACTCAAGATTTACCAAATAACCACAAGAATTAGTTGTTAAAATCTCTATCTTGGGCAAAGAAGAGGAATTTCTCTACAGTTCTTTGAGCACATCCCACTTGCATCCCCCCTATTTGACTAAGAGTAGGGCTGAAAAGTTCTCAAAACAAATTGGAAAATAGCAAGGAAAAGCCTTGACCATAGCAAGGAAAAGCCTTGACCGTATTGATACGGTCCTACTTCTATTTATTGTACTTCTCCATTGTCTGCTGAGGGCAAGCCCATAACAACAAGTTTTCCCTAAACTGGGAAGCCATATAATAATGCATTTATTCAAATTTATTTTTTCTACTGGCTTATCAAGATTCGCTAAGGTAAGTCTCTATTGTGGCATAAAAACTTGCAATAGTCAGCAGAACCAGCTAAGCTGTTCTTTTCTTTTCATTAGCAGGAGGGATGGTGAAGTTTGATCAACACCACTGCAAGGTAAAATAGTTCACAACAGAATGACATTTAGTCCCTGTAGAAGTAATGCTATAAAACCAGAAGAACAAGCACACTGGAGACTAACTAAGCACACAGCATGTAACATTTTACTTTGGATTCTTGCCCTCCCAAAGAAGGAAAAATGGGACAGAACTACCACTTTCTGTTTCTGTCAGAATGAACAAGTGCACAAAGCTTTATTTTCTTCCTAGGAAAAGAAGAATAGATTATTTTACTCTGTCCCTCAGGTACTTCTATATATTGATGACCTCTTCCTCAGTCTTCTCTCCTTCAGGCTGAACAGTCTCAACTCTCTCAGCCTTTCCTCCTAGGAGGACTGAGCATCATCCTCCAGTCCCTCAATCATCTTAGTGACTCTTTGCTGGCCTCTCTCCAGCATGCCCCATGTCTTTCTTCTATTGGGGAGCCCAGAACTGGATACAGTATTCCAGGTGTGGCCTCACCTGTACAGAGTAGAGAAGAATCACCTCCCCCAACCTGTGGGCAGTGCTTTGCCTAACGCATGCCAGGATACCTTTAAACACCTTTGCTGCAGGGGCACATTGCTGCCTCATGTTCAACCTGATGTCCACCAGGACCCTCAGGTCCTTTTCTGCACAGCTGTTTTTCAGCTGGATGGCCCCAACATGTACTGGTGCATGGATTCCCAGGAGGTTAGTGATATTAGTCTAAGAGTTAAGGACGGCAAGAAAGCTGGGATACAGGTTTTGCATATCAAGTAAGAATAATTTCATAGTTGGCCTGAAATCCTAGGCACTTAATGAAGGATTAGCTGGGTCTGCTAACAATGAGCAATAAGAAGGAAAAAGGACTTGTGGGTCACTTATGGACAGACAGACAGGCCAGACTAAAGATACAAGACAATAAATAGAGCACAAACTGGTGCAGCAGATCCTGCCCCATAGGCAGTGGATTACACAAGAGCAGCCAGGTATCACCAGGTCTCTGTTGAAGAGGATAAAGCATCCCATGTTATTGGGGCAGTTTAAGCTTCTCCCAGTGGAAGGAACATTTCTCTTTTGAAAACACAAAGTGTTTCTCCACAAGAAAGGAGACGTAATTGAACTATTAAGCCCAAAAATCAGAACCAGTGGCTTTCATTCTATTCTCAGAATGTTGCCATGTGCATAAAGGACAACCTCACCTGGCTGCTGCCTCCTAAAGCAGAGACCATTAAAGCAATAACTGATGCAGCCTTTCAGGGCTCCTAGGCTTTGTCCCCACCTCTCACTCTGATGGAAAACAGAGTAATTTTGCTTCTTTCTCAAGTTCTTTTAACTGAGAATGTAAACATGTCATGCACAGAAAAAAATCTGAGAATTACAAACGTACCAAGTACTTTAGAGATGTTCCTCCAAGGAACAAAGCTTCAACAACAATCTCTTCTCACATCAACATCCAAATACTTTATACAATTTGGAAAAAAGCTGAAAACTGTGGAAGAGTTACCTGATCTGGAATACGTATAATACTAAAAAATTAGCCAATTATAATAATATTGTTCAGGGTAATAATAATTAAATTTATTGTATCAGATGAAACTCTATACTGTTGTTCATCTTTTTAAGCAGATTTAAATTTTAAGCAAGTCCAGCAGCAGAGCAAAACAAATGGGTGAAGTAGTAAAAGTAGTTTTATGGACATTTTTCATGGCTTTAAAAAACAAACAAACAAAAAAAGCTTGGTTACTCTGAAATTAATCGTAAAATTAAAAAAAAATTAAATCCATGCCATGAAAATTGTACATACCACTACTTGTCCCCCATGATTTTTGCAATTACCTGGGCCTTCTAGCTCCATCTGTAAAGCTGCAGTAGCAGCCAGCTGCTCACGGTAATCAGATTTGTAAATGCAATCAAAACATAACTAATTGCTAGCGTTATCTTACAAAGAACAAAAAAACTGAGTCACATGTTAAAGCTATCAGGTCAGATATACAGTAAAAAATTCTGCTAATCTAGATAATATTATCACAAGTTTACATGTAAACAAAGCAAAAAGAAACCCTCTCAGTCAGTATCCCTTTTTAAGGCAAAAGGTCTGTGGGTGGTCACAGCTAGGCTGACAGATCAACTTCCTCAAACTCATCATGCAGACAGGCAGCATAGTTGCCATAGCCAGAAATTTTCTGCCCAGTTGGCATGTTGGACTTCCACATGTGCTTGCATAGTAAAAGCAGAAGATATTTCATACACACATTCTAAATTTGCAGGTACTTGATAGCTACATCAAGAGCAGTAGATACATGAGCTAGGAATCCTGGATGACAGCTGTCATAGGTCACCTATTGAATTAGTTTGTGTTTAATTTTTAAGTAACAAATATATATTTAGTATAAAAATAAATGCCAGAATCCATTGTATTGAGTTATAGTAGGTGGAAATAGAAAAAAAAGGGGAAAAAAGTATTTACAGTCAAATTTCTTCCTCTCAGCATTCCTTCCCCCTCCAATGTGTCCTGACTGAGTGGATGATACTGGCATCAGGGAAAATATTTTCCTCACTGAAGTATCTTGGCAGCTTGGGGTTTGAGCAAGGAAGGGGAAAGAGAACCCAACTACACAACTAATGGTTTTACCAATGAGTAAAACACAAAGAAACTGTTTCTCCCAATTACTTTTAATGTCCAGTTATATGAGGTGTGTATATATAATCAATGATTTATTTTCTGTTTGAGTTCTCAAAAATCTTCATATTAATCAACAGACCCTTGAGACTCGAGTATTTTACCTCCCTTCCCAGCCTTTGCTTTCGAAGACAGCTGCACTACTGCTAGGAAAATGTTCCTATACTTTGGTAGCCAGAGTCAAAAAGGTGACAGAGCTGCAGAAAGATGAGAGAATATACATAAGGTTATGATTTGACTAAGGCAGCAGAAAGAGCAGCTATTTCCATGTTCTCTTTAGGAGGGCTGCCATACACTTGTCTGTGCACTAAGTATATTGCTTCTTGCAGAGAAAAAAAAAAATCCTTTGAATATTAGAATACAGAAAAATCACAGCCTAGAATACAGCTGCTTACACTTTTGGTGCATAATCACTCAAGGCAAGAGCTGTCAGGGAAGGATGGCAGTAACTATCCACACCTCGAGAACAGATCAGTCACCAGAGGAACACAGACTTGTGGTTCCTGCCATCCTTTTTTTCACCCCCATCTCTAGTGTAATGACAGGCTTATCCTGATTGCTCATTTAGAGTTCCCAGCTGCCTAAAACACGCTGGCAGGTGACCAGGCAGGGCCAGCACAGTGGGCCAAAGGAACAACCCTGTTGGGCTGCCTTAGCCACTTCACAGCCTCTGCAGGACTATGCTAACCAGCAGGACTTGGGATACCTGACCTCTCATTTCCCTCTCGGCATTATCTGTGTTCACAATATGAATTGCATGTTTGTCAGGACAAGAACCATGCCAGATGTAGAAAGAAGTCTTTTAGCCGAGTCCTGGATTTCCTACTTCACTTCTGTGGGGAATGGTTTGCGACCTTTTTTGTACAAAGAAAAATAAGACGAGTGAACCACATTGTCTCGATCTAACAGGCAACACCCTTGTGTCTTGCTAACCTGCTGAAGTTTTACTGGCCTTTCCTGACCTATGCAGAAAGTTGAGCTGGAAGGTGGTTGGGGCAAGAGGTGCAGGATATGAGTCAGCAGCACCTGCATTAGAGAAGGATGGTGGGATTTAATAAATTCCACATTTATTAGAGGACATCAGTGGACGACGCAAGTCTGATTCCGGATCAACTGAGCACATAGGAGTGAATCTGCAGTGAATTCAACTGCTGTGCACAGCGTTTCTTCCTAGCTGGCCAATACCAAGAGATGTTAAGTTCTCCAACACTCTTCCTAATCCTAGAATTTGAAAAAACCAAGGCAGAAATAGCTTGTTTCTAATAGGACAATGGGGTTATGGCCAGTAGCTACCTAAGACAAGGCCAAAGTTGAAATGGAGGCAAAAAAATAGGAAGTAGGCATTGAGGCAATAATGACAACTTTTACTTCTAAAATAACATAAAACACACAACTTTCATGTTTGGTTTTGACAAATTCAAAGAAACAAACCTAACAAATGCATTCATGAACATGACCTGAAAAGCTAGAGCTCAATATGACAATACAGGATACTTTACCCCTTATATATGAGCTGCACTAGAACAAAAATAAAAACCAAACCCTGGAGAGCAAGTGTTAGTCCCAGTGTTTACATTCCTCCATAGATCAACTACAAATAGAAGGGGGACAATTTTTCCCCTTGCTGTCATACACTGCATTTATATAACGGTTGATTAAGTGTTATTGCAACTAAAAAACATATTTTGCATTTTTCAATCAACAGTAAAATACAGTTCCTATCAAAGGGCAAATTTTTGAAAATTCCCACTTGAGAAAAAAAAAAACCCAAACAAACGCTAGAAAAATTTTGGTTTACATACTTCATGGAAGAGTTTTCTTTCCAGCAGCAGGAAAATGAGCTCCAGAACAAGTTGGTCTTTTCACACTCCTACCAATACACTGCGGACAGAATGTTACCTTCCCAGTTTGCTGGTCTTCAGAGAAAGGAGAACTTAAAACTCTCTTTCAACTGCTTCAACTTATCAGTGTTTGTTTTGGGTTTTTTTTGGTTTTAACGAAGTAATTATAACAGGTATTTAAATTTTCTAAGTGTTTTTAAATCATCCACAAGTACCTCAGCACACAAAAGCGAAAGGTTCACATATATACCAAATGCATTGTAGATAGCACATTTTATCCAGAAGATTTTAAAACAAGATTTAACTTGACCTGCAGAGAAAGTTTAGGTAATCTTGTTGATTCTACCTTTACTCAGGCAACTTCTTAGTGTTTCACTCCACTCACACAACAATGCTTCTCAATGCATAAATGAATTACAGAACCAAGACACACTATTGCTCTCCCTTCATTACACTTTGGTCTGTCAGCAACTTGGGCTTCCTTGTACTCATACTTTTTCTTACCTAACAGAGCCTGCAGCACATGCCATTTCATACAGAGCTGTCCCTTCATCTAAGCCTTATATTTAAAAAATGAGCAGAAATGCATGCCTGGCTTTCTTTTTCTTTAAAGCAGCCTTTCTACTTTTACTAGTATAACATACTAGTAACTAACACAGTGTGGCATATATTGTCTGGTACTGGACTTTGAAACCAGATCGCAATGAGAGTAATTAAGTACATGCTATGAAGAAAGCAATGGATTAGAGCTGCAGATTCCTTTAAATTTACTGATTAGCCAGGAAAGCTGAACAGGCTCTCCAGTAACTACACCCAAGTATCACAGTGCTAAACATACACCTAGGCATGGAAGATATTACAAACATGGAGAAACACACGTGGTCTTCAGCAGAGGGAAAAATATTGACTGGCTTCATCACTCTGCTGTAAAGAAAGCCTGTCCCTCGAAGAACAGGACTGAGCTTGAGGAGGGACATTCACATCTTAACCCAACACACATACTTTTATGCTGGAAAATACCGGTAAGTAGTTCTGAGGAAGTTTCATTTGAGGTTTAAGTGCTCAGAACTGAGGAAGAACACAGAAATATCCCAAAGGAAACTGGAACTACCATCAGTGAACTCTAAGATACCTTTGAAAAAGAGACTGTTGATTGAATAAGCCAATTCCTATTTACACCCCCAGGGATCAGTATTGGGCCCAGTTCTGTTTAATATCTTTATTGATGATTTAGATGAAGGGGTTGAGCCCATCATCAGCAAATTTGCAGATGACACTAAGCTGGGGGGGAGTGTGGATCAGCTGGAAGGCAGGAGGGCTCTGCAGAGGGACCTGGACAGGTTGGAGAGTTGGGCTGATTCCAACGGGATGAGGTTCAACACGGCCAAGTGCCGGGTCCTGCACTTTGGCCACAACAACCCCATGGGGAGCTCCAGGCTGGGCACAGAGTGGCTGGAGAGCAGCCAGACAGAGAGGGACCTGGGGGTTTGGATTGACAAGAAGCTGAACATGAGCCAGCAGTGTGCCCAGGTGGCCAAGAAGGCCAATGGCATCCTGGCCTGGATCAGGAACACCGTGGCCAGCAGGTCCAAGGAAGTGATTCTACCCCTGTACTCAGCCCTGGTGAGGCCACACCTCGAGTACTGTGTCCAGTTCTGGGCCCCTCAGTTCAGGAAGGATATCAAGGTCCTGGAGCAGGTCCAAAGGAGGGCAACCAGGCTGGTGAAGGGACTCGAGCACAGATCCTATGAGGAGAGGCTGAGAGAGTTTGAACTTTGCAGCCTGAAGAAGGGAGGAGTATCTTATCAACTCATCACTCTCTACAACTCCCTGAAAGGAGGCTGTAGCCAGGTGGGGGCTGGTCTCTTTTCCCAGGCAACTATCAGCAAGACAAGAGGGCATGGTCTTAAGTTGTGCCAGGGGAGGTTTAGGTTAGATGTTAGAATTTCTTTATGGAGAGGGTGATCAGGCATTGGAGTGGGCTGCCCAGGGAAGTAGTGGATTCTCCGTCCCTGGAGATATGTAAAAAGAGACTGGATGTGGCACTCAGTGCCATGGGCTGGTAACCGCAGCGGTAGTGGATCAAGGGTTGGACTTGATGATCTCTGAGGTCCCTTCCAACCCACCCAATTCTATGATTCTATGATTCTAAGTTAGTTGTTCTTTTTTGAAGTCTCACTACCCAGTCACAGAACAACCAGTATGTACAGATAGGATTTGAACATGAGCATCCTTGCTATTGGGTAGTGTACTACTGCACACAGGCTCCTGCAATTCCCTGAAAATGTTGCATGCAAAGTTTTATCAAAAGTGCTTGCATGCAATGCAATAAAAAATAAATAAAACTGAAGAGATGATACTGTCACAGGTCCCCCTACGCTTTTAGACAAATGGTCTAAAAATCCACCCTGACTTTGCAGAAGAGACCTTCTAACTATTCTGCTTAGTGGAAAGGAATTTTCTCCTACCTTCTGCCAAACACTGATGACAGTATTCCCCCCCATCATTATTTTAACTGGCCACCAATTACATGTGTTAAACAGTGACTGAAGTTCTTCGGAGGACTGAGTTTCAAAAGGAACAGAGTGAAAACTTAATTAAATCTGGGCACTTTAGGCTATCCTCTCTCCTGGGTTTTGTTTTTTTCATGTGTAATGTGTGTGGAGGAACAATATTTAAAAGATGAATTTTTTTACCAGGGATCAAGCATCAAGATTTGTTAATGCATAACTGCTGCTACTGACAACCAAGTGAAGAAAGGAAATACTTCACCTGGCAAGGCTATTGTCACCAAAGACAGGACTAAAAGCATGAGTCTGTTCTTGCCATTGTGTTCTTTTACTCTATATGCTTTCTAGTTGGCAAAAAAAAAAAAGATCTAGGGAAGAGAAAGCACGTTTATCACATACAGGAACACTTGATATTTCATTCCTTTAAGTGCTCATTTCTTTTCTTGGTGTTTGTTTTTTGTGTTAAGTGATCCTTTTGAAAGGCAATTTGATAATCCAGATTGAGCAGAACAAATCATGACCTTCAAGCACAATCTTTATTAACCAGAAATAGCTCTAACCAGTCAGAGACAAGAAAAGGAAAGGGTTTTGAGTGTAAAATTAGAATATATATGCTCTACCCTTGTTTTAGCTCATCTGAAGGCCATGCAATAAATCATTAATTTAGAGGAGATTTAAAGAACCATACTTGCTTGAACCTGAAAGACTCATAAAATTTAATTGTGGCTAATATTTATGAGTCTGGAAGCCTGAGGACACAGTCCAGTGGAAACACTTTGTGAGTCTATAGTCAAATTAATTCCATATTACTGCTTGGGAATAGAGAAGGTAAATAATTGTGCCACCTATTCCCTGCCTGGAAAGCTGAACAAAAATAGACAAAGCATGAGCAGGATGAAACAAAATACAGAAGAAGTGAGAATAAATACTTTGAGCATTTCTACAGTGCCATCGTCAGACATATTCAATATTATTCTCTCCTCCCTTCACCTGCCTCAGCTCCCTTCTGTCCCCAAATTAAAACCAGACATCCACAAGCTTACCACCTGTGTAGTTCATAAAGATGTAAATGCTGATCACTACAACAAATTCTAACTCTAGCTAGAAGTCCTTACAAATGATTCTACTTGGAGAAAGAACAAGTCTTAGTGTTTCTGCTGTGAACTGCAAGATCACCTACTCCATCAGCACTTGTGGCTAACACCATCACTTCTGCATTCCCACCAGGGTGAACACAAAGCTTCACAAAATGTGTTGATATTTTTGAGTTTCATATGGGAACAAGATGCAAGTGTATTATTTTGGGTTTTTTGGGGGGAGTTTGTTTTGTTTTGTTTTCTGTTCCTTGGTGTGGAGAACAAGGGCTGGGATTTTTGAAGTTAATGGAAAATATCCTGGGAAACAATCGCTGTTGACATGATGAGAGAACTATCTCCTGTGGGACAAACAAGTGGATGCAGAACAAATGAACCACTTAACCCTCCCAAGCTTCCCAACTTCTGCAGTATCTGAAAATTAATCAAAAAACAGTAGTTCCAGGAAAAAAGTGTTGATTTAACAATGGAAATACCTGCCTATCAAAAAGAACCACTGGAAAACCATCCTCCCACAAGAGAGCAGACTAGTAAAATGCATTAAGCATTAAAATTTATGTAGTTTCTATAACTTCATCCTCCAGTCGTTGCCATGAACTAATCTTTCCTTCAGTTAGCCTGAAGTAAGAGGAGAGCTCCAGAACTTGTGTATCTTGAAACTGCACCTTATTGCCCTTGAAAGCAATCCAGGTTTTGTCACAATTTTATTTAGAAAAGATAAGATTTTATACAGGTAGCACATGGATTGTGATAAGCCCCATCAGTGCTGTAACCTTAAAAGAAAATGAAGGGCATAGCAATCAGCTGTTGCCTTGGCCCTACATTTTACAGTTGATTACTGGCATCATTTCAGACATTAACAAGGATGGCACAAGACCTTTCATTCATATAATCCAGGTACTTGGGCATCCTGTAAGTCTGGTGACACTGTAGGCTTTGGAAAAGGTGTTTGTGTGTTGAAGATGTATTGTTCAGCTGTTTTGAAAGGCCTGCTAAACAGCCCTAGCCAACTCTACACTAAACCATTACTGCTGCAATCTTCTTAATGCAGAACCATGAAGAACCATGTTTCAAAAAATTGAGTGGTTTTAAATTCAGCTTTAAGATGTCCTGATCACTCAATACAATTTTTTCTGCAGAGGAAGAACGTCAAGGAACAGCGAGATGCTTGAAATCTCTCTCTACATGTCTTGTTATCATTCTGCAAAGCACTGGTGAAACTTAGCTGGTACCATTTCTACAATTCTGGTCATCTGTCTTTAAGAAACGGGAACAGATGCAGACAAGGGCTACAGATGCAGATTAGATGAGAGATAACTGCTAAAAAGTAAACCAAGTTACTTGGAAAGAAACAACTGTACTGATAAATAGAACACCAAAACTTTGCCGGATCAGCTTGATTTACAATTTTTCCTGGCAGACTTCTAACAAGAGTTTAAAAAGTTCTTTCAATACAGCTTGAGCACCATAAAATAAACGTAATTTCCTTTACTGAGCACACTAGTGGCTCTACAAAGTGGACAGATGGCCCCTACTGATTTTGTAAAGCCTCATCTTAGGTCCACATTTAAGATAAGTAGAAGACAAGATAAGTGATTTTGTAACAATAATTCACACTCTTGTAAAAAGTGCTGCTCTACTGAAGGTTTACAGATGGCTGTGACATCAACAGAAATAATACAAGAGGTATCCTCTTCAGATTAAGCAAATTTTGCAGGAAAACATTCCAGCTGATAATAGAGAACTCTAAATAAGAATTACAACAGAGATACTACACAGCTGGGGAGGTGGGGAGTGAAGAAGGGTAGGTCTTCTTTCTTCTGTTTTGTAAAAAGCAAAGCAAGAGTTACATTTATCCTTGCATCTTTCCATCATAAACCTCTCGTTTACAAAATAGCATTTAAAAAAAAAAAAAACAGTTTGTGAAACTTCTAGTCAAAAGACACAAGTGTTTTGTAAAAAGTCCCCACACTGTGTACATGGTTGTTTGTGGAAACCTGTTGTGCTCTGCCCAGTCAGGATTTGGATAAAGCTTTTTTATTTCAGTCTGCAAGTTCTGTTTTTTGCGTTTTTCTTCATCCTCGTGGAAACTTGCCATTGTTTTCCCAAACTACCTCCACTGAAAGGAATGCCCAAGTCTGAGGCTCCAGTTTTCACACAGTGAGTTCCAGAATAAGGTCACAAAAGGATGTTCAGTCCAAGCAAAGCTGGACCTAAAACACATGCCCCTTCATCCTTACTAAGGCAAGTTGAGACCAAGCCAGCATTGCTCATGTGACTTGACAGAAAAGCTGTGAGTAGTCAAGGCTCTGGAAACACTTGTTGTTGATTCTGTACTTTAAGTGTATAACAACAAACTCTTGTGGCAATATCAACAGTTTTCACTCTTAAAAATTAAATAGAGCATGCAACCAAAGCACATAAGAGACAACAAAGAACTTAAAGTCAGTGTTTGAATGGAAATCAAAGCGGTCATAAGCTGCTATATGGTGAATTTGGGGGATTTTTGTCAAATTTAACCATTACAGTTGAATGATTAAGTTTTCCCTCACTACCAATCCTTGCTGTCCTGCTGTTAAACTTTGCCATAACAACTAGCTCACAGCATGCTTTATAAGTGATCTCCCGGCCCAGATGCATGAAAAAGAAGAATAATGGTAAACGACTGCATTGAGAGAATGAATTAATTCTGCAATAAACACCCAAGTTTTGGAATAGTTTCTATTTTAGGATGAAATATGAAGTCAAAAGAAACTGAGATGGTAAGAGACCATTAAAAAAAAAAAAATTATTGAACAAATGAACCTCTACTCCCATTCTGCAGACAAATAGGTGTTACTGTTTCCTCTGGAAAAAAGTTCTAATTTGTATGGATATTAACCTCTTGGAGGTAAGTCAATATTTTTACAGCATGCACTGTTTAAGACTTGCTTGTGTATGATGTATAGCATGGACAGTTAATTTTCCTATAAGTCATAATTCATAGGACAAACAATGTGAGGGATATTAATGGAAAGAGATCAACAAGGTTATTTCCTTTTTGTGGCTTTCTGCGGCTTTCTGCACAGTTAAATAATAAGTGAAACTCATAATTCAGCAAATTAGTTAGCTGGAACTATTTTGTCATTGCAGAATTTAACACTGGAGCTTACCTATTTGTGATACTTTCAGATCATATGCATGAATTAAATTAATACTGCTTAACTTGATTTCTTCTTTCTGCTACCATGCAATGGACAGAAACACTAACAGTTTTGAAAAGGCAGTTGACTTCTTTGACAAATCACGACTACAGAATTAGCAATTGATACAGATTTTTTCCCTAGTAATTTCAGGACTAGATTCCAGTTTAATGAACTAGTTATTAAACTATTTTGATGAAAAGCATATTTAGTGCTTTACTAGCATTCCTGTGCTCTTGTGATTAATGCAATTAGAGGACTGTTTCCTTTTCACTTTCTGAAGTTCCACATAGACATGTTTTAAAGACAAATTAACTAAAGGTTATGAGAACTACAGCTGTTCTGCAGATGCTGAGTGCCCTAACTTTTATTTGGCCTCCCACTACTCTCATTCAGAAATAAAATCTAACAGACGATTTCATAGTTTCATGAATATAGCTTAATCTTCAGGACTTCTGTGCCAATATGCTTACAACACACTATTCACTATGTGAAGAAAAGAAAGTATATCAACAATTTTTACACTGCATCAGCTGAAATTAAGTAGTTGGAATAATCTATAATAGCAGATTAGGCTTCCTTCCTATCTGAATACGTCCATGGTGACTAATGTAGCCAACTCCCCTTTAAAAGGGTTTTGGAAAATACTGTTGTCCCCACTTTAGAGATAAGAAAATGGAAGCAGAAGAGTCAAGAGTTTAATCAAGCCCTCACACCAGTTGGTAACCTCTGTCAGGCCGGGTTAGAACAAGACAGTGTTTACACCACACTATTGCAACAGAGTTGCTACCGATTGCATAAGCAGATGCTAACCCATGCAGCAGTCAGTTTCCAAAATAATGTATTTCAGATTAGCTGCAATTGATTTAAGTAGATTTAAATTAAACCAAAACAATCCTAGTTTCAATAAAAACATTTTATTGAGATTTACTAGATGGCATGGGGTTGGAACATTTCTTTGAAGTGTTGCAAACTTTTTTTTCCCTTATTCAAAGAAGGCCTGGAGACCTGGAGCAGCAACCCAGCAATCTAGTTAATCTCTGCAGTTTTTCATCCATTCATAAAATGGAACAAACTGAAATATTTAGACATTAAAGACTTGATACTAGACACGAGAATTAAAAGGGGAAGCTGAGGTTAAAAAAAACAAACAAAACATAACTTTTCCTTCCTCCAGCCCCCCATGCTTTCAGTGTATAAGAGTAATTCATTAGGAAAGTCAAAACACAGGTGATCCAAGCTTGACAGCTTTGCTTAAAGAGGCAAATAAGCTTTTCTACTCAGTAAATTAATTGCTGCATAAGATATCATTGCAGTGAGAAGCATATTTTGCTCTCTCACACAGCCACGCACAAAAATGTTCTTCAGATTAAGAAATTTGCAGAAATTCACTTTATTAGAATACACTAAAAAGTGTTTGGAGTTTGTTTTTTAGTAGCTAGGACCAAGATGTTACAGGATTTTTTGTTTCGCAGGCATTTTTCTATTTCATCCCTGAATCCCACTACACTAAAGGTCTTGCTTCTCTGATGACAAACTAGAAAGGTGCTGCCAAAGTGTACCAGTAGCATCACACATCTCAACATGTCTTATGGAGAACAAAGTGAAAAGAAATAAAAAAACCCAAAAAAACAACGACCCCCCCCAAACAAAACAAAACAGAAAGGAAAAAAACAAAAACAGAACCCACAAAAAACCCAGGTCCCATTGAAACACGTTACTTTTCAGTGAGCTTTCACATGCTAGAATACTTTTTCCAATAACAACAAATGGATGAAAAAACCTAAAAGTGATTAGACATGAGTAGAGCAGCATACTAACTAAGTGTAATGACATTTTTAATCAAGTAGACTTTTGAACTACAGAACAGGAACAGGAGTCACACCGCTGGCTGCTGTTTGGGGCAGAACCTCTAACTCACCTTTACAGTCAAAGTTTCCAGAGAACCAAACAATTAATAAAGCCTCAACCACACTATTCTCACTCTCTGGATCAGTCCACCAGACAGAGGAGGAAGACACAAGGCAAGGCAGGCTTACAGTGTCAATATGGGCAGGATCCTTCATCTAAATAGCAAGGTGGTGGGTTTGTTAAGAGTAACAACAAAGAGGGGAAAAAAAAACCAAACCTGCCACAGAAACACAATTTGCTTTGAGATTTCAGTAACTCTATATTGAGCTTTATCCAGGTCTTAACCTGGAACAAAATTTTGTTATGTTACTTACTACAAATCCCTTCAACATTAGATTACCTCAACACTGATCTTCGAGGAGATTTGGGGAAGGAGAGGAGGCCGCTCTGGACAAATACTTTCAAGTACAGATACATATACAGCAACCAGCACAGCTAAGGCAGGATAGAAAGAAATGTGATCAGTAACTAAGATAAGCTTGCTGAGAAATAGTCTGGCCTAGACACTTGCAGACCTGTAGTAGCATAACTTGCCTACACTATCTTGTTTCTTCTGCTGAGTGAATGAATTAACCTGATAATAGCATCAGTTTGCTGGTAAGAGCTGCCTGTGTATTAGAATATTTCTTAAATGCGTGACAGCATACACACAAACCTCATTTTTGTAGGAATAGTGTAACATTAAAAAAACCACACACACAACATGTACCCTGGAACACAATCTTCTGCATTTTATTATGTTCAGCATCATATTAGTAAGTACACAGAAGGGCTTTATTCTCACGAGACCTTCCCATCAATAACTTTGACAAAAAGCAAAGCAGATACTGCTTTGATAGTTTCTCAGTAATATTTCAGTCCTATACCACATTTTGTTCCTGAGCAAAAATGGTAAACAAGTCATTGCATATATTCTGAAGAATGTGTTTTGAAAAAGTGTAAAAGCAAGTTTAGTCAACTGAAAAGTCTGTTAACTTTAAGACTACCAATTGAGCACACAAAGTTTCATAAAGTTTTCCAAATATTTGCAGGCCATTCCTAAACATCCATCATGAGACAAATTGAAGGCTTGGTGTAACATACCACATTTATATGTGGCAGGTAATTAATGGATTCTGTGCCTTGTCATTTCTCAACTGTCCCCATTCCCGAGGATGTACAAAAGCCAAACCACTCTATCTTCTTGTTTCTGCATTCAAGGGAAGAGAGATGAGCTGGCAGACACACTGTATGTATTTGCTGCCTTCTGTTTGTTACACTCTTTTCCTTCCTAGCCCGGATTTCCTGCAACTGACATCTCCAACCATTCAGGAGACATCTATTACCTTCTCAGAAGCTGAGAGAAAGGAAGCACTTGCACACTGCTAAGTATAGAACCCTCAAACTTAAAAGCTGTTAGGCACACAGGATGCTCAGCAACTCATCAAACCCACAGAAAAGCTGCAGTTACCTCAAATAACTGAGGTTGTTTTCTTAAGAAAGATACACAGAATTCAGCTGAAAGAACCTAATCAGTGCCTAGTGTGAAACTACTTCATTGCAGTGTTTTTCCACTGGGAAACAACAAGGAGCCAGCTGTAGGGACATCTGTCCAAATAACCAACTGCCCAACTGTATCGTAACTGAGGAAGCATTCTTAAAACACATGCAAACAAAGCCAACACACTCTCAGAATGTGAGTTATATTTACTTCTCTTAAATATAAGATAAAGACATCAATGCTCATTTCATTAATCAAGTTGACAGCTGTAGGACCTTGCAAGACTACATAGCAACTTTGTGAAAAAACACTATTATCCTACAGTCACAATCCGGCTCAGATATTACCTTGAAAGTCTAGTAGTACTGTAACAAATCCCAGAGAGACATGATAAAGTTAGCTGCTGCTTTTGCTGCTACAACAGAAGAATCTTCAATTTTTTTCAGTCTTTATCTCCCTTCTCTTGCCTTCCACCCCAAAAACAATAAAGAAAAAAAACAGTCAGGAACATGCAAGTATTCTTTTAAATGGGAAAACTGATGGTGACACAGGTGAAAAGCCTTCAATGTGCAATGATTTTCTACATATAAACTATAAATCTAGTGATTTTCTAAGCATAAACTTCAGTGCCCTTCCAAAACCCTTGTGCCAAGCAGGCAAGCATTTATGACTGCCCTCTGCCATTCTGAAGTCACATAATCACCACTTAACACAGGCTGGAAGGTTGAAATTGTAACTTAACTGGCAAGCTATCATAGTTGGACTATTTAACTTGATTTTAACATACTTGCATTACATTTTATGAAGCAGCAACTATAACAGGTGAGTACCAGAGTGAGGGTTCCAGCCAGACTGCTGCAAGAGGAGCCATAGGAGAAAAGCTGGTACCACCAGTGAGTTTGATTACATCCCTTCTCTTTATACATCTGCATGGACCCAAATGCCCTCTCCTATTTTCTTGGTTCCTGAAGAAGATTCATCAGCCTCACTTGCCTCAGAACACTTAGAGCTGCTGTTTCTTTAGCAAAGGACCACACATGATTCTTAAGAAAGAATTCTTAAGAAACTTTAGAGGAAAGTCTTTTGACTCCCTTTGACTGGGTCGGGAGTACAAAAATCTCAGCAGCAATACGAGCACTTGGAAGCCACACGCAGAAGTTATCACTGATGAATCTGATATCTTAGCAAAGCCACCAAAAATACTGTATCATATCTGATATTTATACTTTCCAACTCAGGGCCTTAACAACCCTTTGCAGAAATATTTTCAAGTTCCATTAGCTATTGCTCCCGAGCTACTATTTCCCAGCAGTCTTACGACTTACTTTGAAGTCCAAATTAATGTTAAACAACTGACATATTTGTTGTCAAGTAGGATCAGACTGATACCTGTCATAGGTACATGACAGACCTGTGACAGGTCCTACTGGAAGGACCTCATTACAACCTCAAAAAGACACACAGGTCTGAGTTTTGTTTCTTAGCACTTGGAAACCACTGGCATAATATTTGTAAGATGCCACCACAGAACAAGGTCAACTGTATTTGCCAGTTTGCTCAACAATGATAAATGTCTACCTTTCCATTAAAGCAGAAATATAGTCCTACAGATGGGTTGATCTGTAGCAATTGACCTCACAACAGGGGTTTAAAAAAACCCCAACAACAAAACAAAAAAACCCAACAAAAAATGGCTCCATCACAAGAAACACTACATACTCACATAGTTAGAATTGGAACTTGATTTCAGATTCAGTGGCTGATACAACCTATTCTTAATGTCCTGCTCCCTTTTCATCACTCATGTTTCTTCCTCTTGAGAAAACGGCATGCAAGGTTTGAGTTTAAAACATTTCAGAAGCTACTTTGCACCTAACAGTGTTTTTGATCCATAAGAGTTCACACAACATAAGCCAAAACAAATTGTAACTTCCTTGCTGATTTGATGTAAATAGAGCTGCTAGGGCAAGGCACGCCTAAGAGAGATCTCTCCTGCCTACAAATAAAATGTTGAAAAGAATATAATTAACACAGTACTCTGCTATGAAGATACGATAAAATAAGACAAGTGGACATAAAAACCAAACGGCCAGTCTGAAGTCCCCTGCTAAAAAAAAATAAAATTCAGTGTTTTAAAGAAAAGATCTCGTAACACCAGAACCAGCAGTGCTGTTGAGGAACCTGAATTGGGATGATGACAGGAAATAAAGTAATATAGAGTCATGCCCTCAAGCCCAAGCCATCCCTTCAATAAACAGAGCTAGTAAAACTGCACAGTGTCTATTGCATGCCACATTATACAGATTCAATCTGCTTCTAAGCATGGCTCAACTGACCATGTCTCTAGCACTATAAAGAGCTTCAGCTGTGACCACAGTGGTATTTTAATTTGGATGAAGAGTGCAACTCTTCTAGTGGTCCCGTTACCATGGCTACAGAGGTTATCTTACAATAACCTATCTAAAAGATGAACCAAAGAAGTGGTTCCAAGACCTCTGAATATAACCAGCTGTTGGTAACCTACGAATCTTCTAGCATGGCATGGTCTCTATAACAGAGCTTGCCAGAAAGCACACCCAGTAGCAGAAGGTAACAGGTCAGGTAATATGAATATTCTGTCCTAAAGCAGCAGAAGGTAAAACACTCAAGGATTAAGTCCATAGCGGGAAAAAGGAAAAGCCCACAGCATGAAAATTATAACTTCTGATCAACTGCTATTGCTCCATCAGCAAAGAGACTTGCAGTGTATGCACTATCAGCTTTGTTTAACTATCTTCTAATACCATTTAAACAATTTAATGGTTAAACAGAGAAGGAAAAAAAAAACCCACAACAGAAAAACATGCCTGCTTGCATGTTTTTGCATATAGAAGCACACATGGAAAAGCTGTGGAGTTATGCATTGCATAAATCTGTACATTACTGACTGTTGTCTGTTCTCTCCTAATGCTACACAGCCACAACTCATAGCCCGAGATGCCAGAGAGCACTGTGGACAGTGGACCCACATTTTTATCTCTATCTATCCCTGAGCTTAGAGGTTGCACACCTAAAGATACACATGTGAAAAAATCTAGCAATACCTATTTTTCAAGCATAAGCCTTAATTAAGTTTTTATATGACAGGTATTAGATGTCATTGCTAATTTGCAGTTCAAGATTTTCCATTGCCAGTTACTGCATTCAGTCCATGCAAAAGTCTTAGTCTTGAATGTGCCCTTTCAAGCTATGGAATTCAGTCTCAAATTTGCCTCCCCCACTTTCAGTACCTTAGATGGAATGGAAATTAACAGCAACCAACCAATCCCTTATTTATACACCTCCTGAAGAGCAAAGGGGAAGGGAAATACTGTGAAAAATATGTCTCTATTAACTTTATGTTGATAAACAGTTCACTCTACGAAGCATAAGCAAAAGCCATAATCTCTTTATTGAATGATGAGCTAACAAAAAGTATTTAAAACCTACTTCAGGTGTTTAAGAAAACTTGTTTGCAAACTCTCAAAAGTACTGCAGAGATTTAAACCTTGAAGTACCAACTTGGAAGTATAGCATGTTGGGAAACTGCTCCAAATGAGATAGTATTTTTGAAGTTTCATAACAAAACTGACAAACTCTAAGAATAAGCAAAACTAAAAGCAAATTTCAGCATGCTCAAACATAAACCAAAATCTTGGGAATGCACCTGTCAGTATTTGTGATTGGAGATGACATCCTGACTTTAAAAGGAGAGGTGAGAAACCAGCAATAAGCCATTTGACTGTTTTTTTCCTTTAGCATAATGTATATCCTAGCAAAAACTCTCCTCAAAGCTTTTAAATGTTTGTTCACAGCACTGGGCTTTATGTCTGAACATTAAGGTTTCTAAGACTTATCTCTCAGGCCTGTTTAGAGTCCTGTGTGCTTTTTGAACGAAGACCTCAATTTGTTCTCCAGCAGTTTCTCTTTTCATTTTATTGCTGTTTTGAAAGTAACCATTTTCACTCATCTTCACATTCCTCCCTTTCTTTTCACTAGCCTTGATGTTTATCAATGGCAAGCACTTTATTTTTCACAGTTTGCTGGGCCAGTAAAAGAGATTTCCCAGTAAATAAGATGTGGCCCAGTGTTGCAAACGTTTGTTCATGTGAATAGTGACATGAGGGTCAAGAGGGCTCCTCCTTTCACTAACAGCTCCTTTTATCATTAAGCTGATGTTTCACAATCAGGATGGAGCAATAAAGAGTAAGAGTAAGAAAAGGAAGAAGAGGGAAATGACCGAATTGACTTACATTTGCTTCTGTCTCCAAAACTCACTCCTACTGCAGGGTACCTGAAGGTATCACTACTCTGAATCTCAGCTTTCTGTCTATAAAGTCCCAGGAATCTGGGACACAGCAGCAAGTGGCAGGAAAAGACAGACTTTTATCAACAGACAGGGGTGTAACACTACATTTAAGATTCTACAATTCCAATAAACATGGTACAGCTATATCACTATTTAAAATATTTTTGCAACTATGCCACAGTGTTACGAGACATTGCTATTCAAGTTAATTGTACACAGTGAGGACAGATCACACAGTTCCTTGTGTCAATACACGGCTGTGGTTGTCTTTGGAAGCCTCTGTAAATTGTCATGTGAAAAATCTCAGCCACATTCTCACTTGAGCACTCGGCTTTACCCAGAAGAAAACAGGCAGGCAGGCAGCAGTCAGATTGTACACTGTCCAAAGTGAGTTACCTTTAAAGCCAGGCTCTACAAAGCATTACTCCAAGAAGTGCTAATACTTTCTTTACCTCTTATAGTTATGGGAAGAAATATGGTTAAGTAATTTCAATAATGAAAAGCAAATGGATTCTTGACATAAGAGACTTCCAAAAGCTGTTTTTAAACAAGTTTATTTTTAGGCATTTCTTAGCATTAGGGAAAAAAGCTTCCCTCTAGCATGTCCTACAACACTCAGCTTGTGAGTTTTCTGAAAGTGCATTAAATACATTTTGAGAAACACTTATTGCAGTGTATTTCTACTCTAATGTGCTGTGAAATCTTCATTACAGAATATAAACTTTAGATAGTATTTGACCCAGTACAGCCTACTTAAAAACCACTTAAACTGTTGGTACAGAGATACCAGTCTGTGTGTGAATTGAGAATCTGTGCTGATAACCTAGTTGTCTATTTAAGTGGTTAAGATGACACTACAGATCTAACTTTGCAGCCATTCCACACAGTTTTCATTGCACTTAACAGCCAACATTAGGCTCTGATGAGCACAAGAGCTAACCCGCGGTCGGGAGCAAGGGCAGCAGAGACAGGTCTCTGGGTACATCAGTCCTTGTCACCTTTCAGACTGCTTCTGGAAACAGAATTGACACTGTTAGTTCAACTTGAACATTTCTTGGCAACCCTGCATTTTACTATAACCTATTCGGAATTCTCAAATTGGTGATACTTGTTGAAAAACTTTATCCAATGTATTTTAAATGAGGGTATTAAAAAGAGAATCATTGAAGCAAAGCTAAATGTGGTTCCCTGGAGTCACATGAGTGTCAGTGGGTATGCAAGCAGAGTGAGATAAAAGCCCCATAAGATGAAGACCAAATGCCATTTAGAAAACCGAGACAAGCGCAAAGAAATGCGTCAAATAATGCAAAATCCCAAGAACAAGTCCAGGGAGACACGGAAGAGGCTCAAAGAAACAAAACCGAGGTAGGGTTTAGACCTGGGAAGGGCAGGGAAGGAAACACAGGTTTTCAAATCAACAGCATTCTGGATGTATTGTAAGAGAATAAATTTGGAGGTTTAATATGAAAACAGGATGATCACAATTTGCTGAAAGAGAACAGATGTTAGTAATGTTTTAAAAATTCAGCACAATCCAACAGAAGCAGCATAGACAGTGGTTGAGAAAGCACAGCTACAAAGACTGATTCTGATATACTTCACAGCTTACTCAGGATGAAATCCTGATGTCCTTACATGATTCCCCTACCTCAGTTAGCTTCAGCTAGGCTAGATTTCACCCTGCCATCCTCCACTGTAAGAAATGCCACCCCCTTTCTTCCTGTTGCTTCTCACACAGCAATTAGAGAAGAACAAGAACAAAACTACAGGTCTGGAAGAGAGTAGGCAGTGAAGTTTCCAGTTATCACTAAGAGTGAAATAACAGCAAGGTAAGGCATTTTAGCTAACCTGAGCTTAAGACAACATAATATCTACAAGGGATCAGATTAGCAAGACTGAGTCTGGAAATCAGGCATGATTGGAAGTCATACAGAGGCAAAACTGAAATCACATGAATAGGAATATCACCAGGAGATAACACGCACTGAAGAGGGAAGGCCCTCCTAACTGTGCTGTGGAGAGATGTTAAAACTAAGTATTTTGATCTGGCCACAGTTTGCCTTATACTTCCCTTTTTTTCCCCACTGCTTCTGAACCCATGTCAATTTTACAGCTGCTCTGTTGCACAGTTCACTCTAATAAACTGCCCAATAAATAGCTTTTTTGTTGTCATTCTCTATTTTAAGAAAAGCCTTTCTGCCAGTCTTCAGGGTTGTAATATGGGGAAAAAAAGCCCAAACAGTTATTCCCTCATACTAACATGAATTTCATCCTAAATCAAGACAGAGCCTAGATGCCACATTATGTCTTCAGCAAGTTCAGCATGCTAGCCTTAATGAACTTCCCAGGCCAAACGGGGGGGTTTGCTGTTTGGTTGTTTTTTGAGGACGTTAAAACATGTTTTATACACAACCCAGAGTAAGATTTCAGTAAGATACCTAAACAGCAAACACATATGTAAAAATCATAGTTTGTCCTTCATTTGCCAGCACTCCTTTATGGCTGCAAGCCTACACCACAGAAACACATTTAATAGAGTACTAAGAAAGCAACAGTAAGAAGACTATTGGAAAGCTCTAATATCTGAAGCAGACAGAAAGCTGCCACCAACTAAAGAAAAAGAATTTAAACCACATACTTTTAGGATCAAGAACCATAGCCTCGTCTAAGCTTGCAAAGTATTGATTACACCAGTAGAACTAATGAGCCATTTTCCCAGCCTTCTGTATCTTAGCATTTTAGTAGACTAAGTGAATTTAAAAATATAAATTATAAAAAAAAAAAAAATAAAAAATCCAAAACACAATGACCATTAGATCTAATACAAAGATTCTCAAATAAAGTCCCAAATGACCCATTCTCACCACTGGAGCCCCATATATCTAGGCAGTCTGTTTTTCATGGTTCACCATTGCTTGCTACCATGTTTTAATGTGTAACACATCCATAACCGAGTTTACACCGCTCTATGATTTAATACATGCTATTGATTAATAATTAGCTTTGAAGAGGCAGCCTGCCAGATGAGCGAGATAAGGCGATTATCAACTCCTTACGGCTGGGAAACAAGTCATTCTCCTAAAGTAAAAGCAAAAGCCCAAGAGTTGGCGGCATCCCCCGCTTCGGACCATTCGGCCCCTTCCCTCAGTTACCCCGACTGACCTCTCGGACACCCAGGCGTGCTTTGCCCACGAGTATTCAGCACCCAGAAAAAGAAAAAAAGGAAAAAAAATAGGGGAAGGAAAGAAGAGAATCAAGACACTTGGTTTCACCTTCCTTTCCTCACAAGGCAATACACATTGAGGCAGAAGAAACCACCCTGGGTGCTAAAACAAGAGCTGCATTCACGGCTCCCAGGTTTCGCAGCAGACAGGCTTGCGGGGAGCACCCTCCGTGCGCTCAGCCAACTCCTCCAGCCCCCGGGACCTGCCAGCTAAAACCGAAATCAACCCCGAGCTCCTTTATCTCTTAGGGGGAGAAGGGGACGGGTACAGAAGGCCCCGTGTAATCACTCTGTTACTAAGCAGTTAGGAATGATTAAGAGCTTTCCCCGCGCTCCCGCTCGAGGGACAGTTTTTAGGCACGGGGTTTTGTAAGGAGGCAGCTACGGTCGGGTTTTCCGAGGGAACGGACCGGCTTTCCAGCCCGGCTGTACCGCTCCCTCCCGCCCGAAGGCGCCGCATTTTCCGCTCCGGAGCGGCCAGCAGCACCTGCTGCCGCCGCCCGCCACCACCGCCCGGCACCCNGGTGCCGAAGCCGCCCTGTCCTTCCCCTGACACCTCTGCCTTCCCCGCCGTGCGCCGTGCCTCCTCTCCCGGCCTCTGCCGCGTTCCCTTAGTCTTCCACACTCCCCTCCCACTCTCTCCTCCTCCCTCCTTTCCTCCCTCCTCCGCTCTGCCCTGCTCCCCCCAGCTGCCTCCTTCCCCTGGTTTCCTCCCCTCCCTCCTTCAGCAACAATTTGAATTTGGTGCCCTCCCGCTTCCTCCCCCGACCCGCCCGCGCATGCGGAGCTACCGCCGGGGGAAAGGCCGGCGGGGCACCCCGGGGGCGCCAGTGGCCCCGCCGTGGGCTGGGTCGACCCTGCGGCCACAATGAGGGGCGGGAGAGCAGCGGCTGGGTCTGGCCATCGCCATCGCCCGCTGGTGAGCGGCCGCCCCGGGGGAAAGGGAGCAGGGCCGCCACCTTCCCTCCTCCTGCCCTGCCCCAAAGGGTGAGGGGATCGCTGAGGTGAGCTCGGTCCCTGGCACCTTCCCCCCGAGCAGCGCTGGTCCCTGCGCTCAGGGACGTGCTTTCCACTCCGGATTTTGCCTTAAATCAAGGGAAGAATGAGTAGCATCCCTCGCTTTTATTTTACTTTTTCCCTCGTGTTGCCAGGTTCAGCGGAGTTTCTGATGTTCGATGCTGAAGGCTGTAACAGGCGAGAGGCCTTCCCTGGTGCGGCGGGGTGCAGGGGGAAGGTGAGCTCTGAAGAGACAGCTCTGAAGAGAAAAGAAGGGGGACTGCCGGCAGGTCTCCCCCATCCCCGGGATGTTGTCCATACAAGTGCATTACAGATCCTTAACAGCAGGAACTGTATCTCCCTTCGTGTGTTTTGTATGTTTAATAAATAAGTGACCTTGTATGCACCTGTGTGTGCCTGTGAATTTGGGATGGAGGGAGAGGCCCCAGCTAGTGATTTTCCGTCAAATGCTCAGAACCCCATCTGGGTAGAAGGTCTCTTGAAGCTCACTGTGTCCACGAAACCCTTCCCAGGGGTGGCTTACAGTCACACACAAAGTGCATGCTGCTCCTTGTTCACACTTCAAGGAAGAAGGCAGGCAACCCAACTGATTTACAGGAATGGGGCTGGAAGTGGGGTTAAATGGGTCAGGGAAAGAGCAAGTCAGTGACAGGTTAGGGTGACATCCTATGCACCACGGCAAAGGGTTTGTAGTATGGACATTAATGGTTCTTAGAAACATTGCTTTGATGGGGATAACTTTTTTTGTGCCTTCTCCAGCTCCCCTCTTTTCCCCCCTCCCTCAGGAATTAAACACTCAAAACCATAGAGCTGTCCATATCAACTTCATCAACACTAAGGATTTTGGGATGTACAGGTATTAACATACCTCCATAGCTGGGCTATGGAGTCTACACACCAAAGAGCTCACATGAGACAGCTGAAATTTCTCATGCAGACATGATGAATGAGAGGAGGGAGAATGGAGGAGAATGAGAAAGAGGAAAGAAGCAGAAAATACACAACAGTCTGAGTAAACAAAGAAGAGAGAATGTGGAAGGCAAAGAAACTGCCACAGTTAGGAGGTATCCAGACGACTCTCTGTAAAACTTTTGAGTCATGCCCAATTGATGCTCCTGTGAGATTGTACACAGAAAATTACATGCCCCTTAAGCAGTCCTTCTTACTAACATGTGCAGTGTTCAGTGCAAATACATCTGCAAGAAGTTCCTGGCATCCTAAAAGCAGGACTGAAGAAACCACAAAATCCGCAGACATATTATGTGATCAGCGTTGCTGTCTTTGCATGGAATTCCCAGTTATGTAAAGGAAACACTAAGAAGAGAAAATGACTGACAAACTGTAGTAGTAAAAAAAAAATAATAATAATTTTGAAAAGGCATTTATATGAGATCAACTTGAAGGCATTACAATAAAAAATTTTAAAATAACAAGTGTCATAGAGAAACCACTCTAACTTGTTTCTATAGAGGCCAAAATGGGGGATGTTTCATGAAGTAGTAAGAAGACATTGGCCACATCAGTGAACAATGTGATCATCTATCATTGCCTCACTTACTGATTTAAAACTAAAGTTAAAAGCCGGAAGGTATGTAAATACTTACAGCAAGTAGCTGAAAAAGTATTGATGAAGAATTCTTCCCATAGGCAAACTATGATACAATTTACTCATTGGTGCTCTTGCACCTTCCTAGTCACCTGCAAATGGTTAGATTATTCCAACAGCAGCATCAGTAGCCTGACATGTTATAGCAATATTAGACTTGTGTGTTCGTGACCCTGAACATCTGTGCTTTGTAACTAGAAGGTATCTGATTAAATTTTGAAACTGTACTCTTCTCCATCTGTCTCGAAGTCTCTAAAGGCCAATTTATACTACTGAAATGCTATCTTAAAGGCACAAGGAATGACACGAATGACCCTAAACCTATTGCAATTATAAAGTGCAGATGAGAGCAAAACCACTTTCAGGCATTTTATAGAAAGCTTGTTTGAAATTTTGATTGAACATCTCTGTTTTCCACTCTAAACTCCCAATCACTGATTGCATAATTACTGCTCTCCGTAACTGAGTCAGTCAGTGTTTAAAAACACAGAAACCTGTAAATGACATACCATTTTTCCCTGTGTTGAAATGCTATTGCACTTGATAGACTGTCATCTCCTTGTGTTTCTCTTGAGTTTCAATGAGGTGACACTGGTAAGGAACACAATCCAGAGAATAGTTTATTTCCCAGGGAACTGTAGCCAACATACTCCAGCTACTCAGAGGTGATCCTCTGAGTATCAATACACTTCTTGTATTTAGGTATTTCACTTTCATTTCTTTGGTTTTTTGCAGGACAGATTAAAAGGTGTAATTTCACACTGCTCTCCAAGTGAGTGTGGCAAGAAGGAATGTTTTCCGTAGCTGGCCTCTCTTTGCACCTTCTGATCTAAAATGCCTCCCCTGACCTCATAAAAGACCCCATATCCTTTTGTTCATGACCCCTTTCTACTCTCTCTTTCCCTTGCATTAAACAGTACCCCTATTGTTAACCCACAGCACCTGCAACATAGGCCCCACAGCTTTTCATTCTAGTTAAGTTAATAAAAAGGCTGGGGTTATATACTCAGACTTTAAAATGTCATTTAAAAATCAGGGGAGAAAGAGCAGATGGCACTATGGTGAGCAATACCACAAGTATCAATCATTTGTATTATTTGTATAGGTCATTATTTCAGACTGCCCAGTCCAAAAGGAAATCTCTTTCAACCAAGCTGTATATCTAAGACACATTTGCTGTACAGATGTTTCCTAGAACTGCCTGATATGAATGAATAATTGTTACAACATGTTTTAAATGGAGCAAATAAAATACATTATTTGGGCAAAGAAAACCTGTCATGTAGTGGCAAAGACTGAGTGTTGTACTGAGTATGAACTACAAGCCTCTCTTCAAGCCTGTGCCATTTTTCACTTGGAAGTCTATTTTTGTCTGGTTGATGGCTCTGTTCTCTATGATGCCTGTCAACGCTGCATCTTTCACTTTTTTTTTATCCATAGAAATCTGGATGCCTCCAACGTTGCTTTCAAGCTTTATACATCTAGCCATGTATGGCTTTAAGTTGTGGGGTATACTATCATGACAGGCAGTTTTGCTTGTTTGGGACGGTCCAGAACGTACAGAAAGGGTAAGGCTGGTCTGCAAATCATGTGAAATTTTATATGAGACATTTGCAGAATGTTCAAAAATTCTCTGTGGGATTGCTCACACCTCGTGGCCTAAGTCCTGAAAAAATAGCACATTTTGCGCCCTGAATATACAGTAACACATACTAAATAATAATGAATAAAAAAAGAATTAAAACCTTTAGCAAAACAACCTGCATACCACTGCAACAGACTTCTTCACCCATGAACAGATAATGAGTGAACAAACACCACATGACAGATGTTAGTCATGCTGCTTAATGAATAACTGCTGATGAGTACAATACCTGTGTGGAATGGCTGTAACGTGTTCAAGGAAAAATATGCATTTGGATCATCTGTTTTTCACTGAGATAGCTGCAGTGTTTGAGGGAAATGTCTTCATCAGGAAGTCCAGGCATTTCAACATTTCTTCTGTATGTATTTCCTTGACTGCTTTGTTCTTCAGCCATCTACAGCAGTCATTGGATCCTCAAAACTGGCTGATGAAACCTGGCTTCTTTCAAATTATTTTACAATGAAAGACTCTGGCCTTCTCTTTCTGCTTCACCAAGGCCTCAGTCTTGCAGAAAAACACTGAGTACCAAATACGTATGGTGGTCCTTCACACTGACATTCATGTTAGTGATCTAGACAGCTCAGTGTACAGTTTTACAAAAAAACCCCAACTCAGTCAGTGTTGGTCCTGGACTGCTTTTTCCCATCATGGTACCTGGAGCACATTCCTGTTCTAGACAGTATACTCAAGGCTAGCTGAACACCATGGCAACAGTCAGTGAATAATGCAACAATCTGTTATTCTGTTATGTAAAACATCACTGTTCAGTCCTATTTTTGTGTAATTGAGAAGGAGTTAAATTTTATTTGTATATAGTAATATGGATCAATGTCTGCACATTGCTCTGAGACTTGTTTCCCAAGCCAGTTTACATTAACTTTTAGCAATCTCGTGTCATGCAGTGCAAATGTCTTCTCCAGTGTTACGATGTCTGCCTGAATGTGATAGAGGCAGATTACAGGAGAGAAGTCAAGGAGCTGTTGGCCTCTGTCTCCCACTTGGGTTGGGCAGCTGCATGTCTGTGTGCCAGGTTGTGCAATAGAGGACCTTGTGTGTGACCGAGAAGTTCCCACATCCATGTTGGGCTCCCTTCCATGCCCAGTGTGTAGCACTCATGTTTTGCTAGTCAATATGCCTGAAGAGCTGTTCCCACCTACCTCTTCCCTTTATAGAAACAAAGTCACCACATAAATTTTGGCAGAGGAAAGGCAGAGAGAATGCTGATAGCTTCTTCTTTTTTCCCTTTTGAGTGAACAATGTCTTGTGGATAACAAATGAGGACAGATGCACAACCTAAAAACATTGAAAAGAATCACATTCTTATAATCTATTCCCCTGTTCCAAATCCTGCAGCAACAGCTTGCAAGGTTAGCATGGGTCTTATCTGGAGGAAAAGAAGATTAAGTAAGCAAGCGAGTTGGCTACATAAAGTTAAAGGAGTATGAATTTTAAAAAAAATAAATTGCTAGGGATTCTTCTTGGTTTTGTGCTTGCTGTCCTGGGGTGAAAGAAGGATCACGGCTCATGTTTTCCCTGGGCATTTGCCTCTTCCTTCTATGCTTAAAGGAGTTTTGTAAGAAGGTAAGAGTTGCTGGTACAGTCTATTTCCACATCCCCTTCACCTGTTACATGGTCCTTTGTGGTTCCTCTTCTGTCTTGTGTGGTACTGGGAAAAAAGGCAGCAGAGGCTGAGCCATAACATCCACAGCTGTCCTGTAAGTGAAGTGTTTCAAGATGTTTGTGGCCTTTAACTTATGTTTGGAGGGAACTTAGATATCAGTGTTTGTTGCTTTCCAATGGTGCTTCCCACAGGCAGTGCACTATTCTCCACCGCGTGTAGAAGTAGAAAGCGAAGTGAGGTCACCAGCAAATATGACTCTGGGAAGGCAACTCAGCACAGAAATGACTGAGTTAGAACATTAGCGGAATATTCCATCTGGACTAGTACTTTGGTCAACAGCTAGACTGTTGTCATAAAAGCTGCCTGCAAGTTTTGGTCCTGGTCTCACTATGAATACCATTCTTTTGGCTCTCAATAGCTTTTCAGGGATCTGTGTGGCGCGCCACAGTCAATTGTAAGATAACCCCATGACTGAGGTGGTAAAGCAAGTCAGACACTGAGAGTTTTCCTCATATTGTGTAGCACCCCAGCAGTGTTTTGTTCTTTATTCTGTCCAGTGGTTTGTGGGTCTCCTGATTGGAACAGTGAGGAGACAGTGAGTACACGGGAACAGATTAAATTGCCCACGTTGCTCCTTTCCTTTGAGAGCTTATGGAGAAGTCCTTGTAACTCAGGTCAGACTCACAACAGTCCCAGCAATGAAATGTGAGAGAGGCCTGGCAGGAATCAGAGTTGAGGGAAGGCAAAGAGCATAATAGACAACCACTAACTATACATGAGGATCTGGTACATCTGCAAAAATCTCCGGAGTAGTTGGTGGGGAGAGAAGAGGAATGGGGAAGAGAACACTGACCCCATTGAGGTAAAGTGATGTGGTGCTCTCTGAGGGCATCTAAACAGGGGTGAACATCCCTAGCTGGATTTTCCACTCAGGAGGATCATTTGAGCCAGCCAGAAGTCCCCAGCGAATACTGCATTGCCAGCATGAGTTATAGAAAGTAATGGTTAGCAGGCTGCTAGAGGTTTCACAACTCATTTCCTTTGCATATTAGTTACTTATTTTGCCAAAGACAGGAGAAAAAGGGAGGAGGAAAAAATAAAACTACATAGGCTAATTAATTTATTTTAAAAGATTGAGTCATTAAGGAGATCTATGAACTCTGCAGATGACACTGCCAGTCAGGACAAAAAATTCAATGTTTTCTTGAACGTGGTTAAGATTTCTTTGGTACAAGGAAGCAAACGCAAATAATGGGACCAATCTGCAAACACTTACTCAGCTCAGCAGCCCTTGTCAAGAACTCTCACTTAATGGAAATACTAGCAACAATAAAGATTCCCCAGTGTGGGGAGCTTGGCTCTTAAGTCTGCCTCCTCTTGTACCCTTGCTTCATTCCCGACTCTCATCCCCAATCTTTTGCAATTCAGTGACAATGAGAGTTAATAAAAGGTGTGTCTGTGATCCTATAAAGCAATTTGCATCATCACCTTTTGTGATGAAACTTTCACAGGGGAAGGAGGAGCAGAAACATTTTGCCCAAGTTAAGGTTGTCCTGGCAATATACCAAGAAGATTGAAGCCCTTAATTTTCATATGAGAGATCTGATTACTGCAATCCATACTTGGGTGCAGAAATATGTCCTGAAAAAGCTATCCCCCACGCACGCACTCGTCCACCCCCCCACTTCCTAGACAAACCCAAAATTAGTCTGGGGTGTCCAGTCTTGCATTACTGCCAATGTGTCACAAGCACGAGGACAGGCTCAGGAGGCTGCCCTGCTGAAGCTGTTGTACTGTGGGTACAACAGACCATACGACTGCCTCTACCTTACTGAAAACACCATTTTCCTTAGCTGGGTTGAAGAAACCGTGCTGCTTTTACTAAACAGAAGTGGCCAGAACCTGCCAGTTGACGTTAACTGTGTTGTATGTTATTTCAGTGCGTGTCTATTGTAAACAGATGACAATGCAACTTTCATTTTGACTAAAGGAACTGATAATCAACACAGGGCTATTAAAACATGACAAATAGGCAATGTCTAAGCCAGCTGAATAAAAGACCTGTCAGAAATGTCTTTCTTCTGCTGTGCTGTTTAGTGCAAATACAGCAGCCTTGCTTAATGAACAAGGTCTTATTGAGTTCTGGACTTGTCTCAACACTAATCTTTCACAAGCACTTGGGACAAGATCATTAAACCTGCATGTATCAGCTGAAGACCTTCTAGTGCTAGGAAAGTCCCTGTTACACAATTATACCTTAATTAATAAATGATTATTCTTAGCAGTGGGAAGTGAGTTATTCTGCAGCTCTCTGTTGAAGTGTTCGGATGCCTTGAATGAAATCTAGAGAGATTAAATTCCTTTGCCTTTCTTTATAGTTGGGTGGTTTGCAGGGCATGCTGCAATGCTGGCATCTAAATCTGCTTGGAGAGCAATGTAGAAAGATTACAACTGGAATATCCATTATCATGATAATGTGTGGAAATCTGGCAGCCATTAAGAGAGCCATGTGGGAAGGACATTACTGAAGCTCATAGAGAAAGCAGAGAGGTGATTTTGATACCTAATATCACTAATACAGAAGAGCAGGAAAAGCTGATGTGGTCCTTTGCCAGCAAGACACAGTGAGGTGACTGCTACAGCAGTAAGTTGGGCACTGTAAGAATGGATGGAACCAGAGCCTCCGGGAAGGGCTGTGCAGGCTGACTGCCTTGCAGGCCTTTGCTGAATGCGTTGTAGGCAACGAGGCCACACTATGAACAGATAGTACAGCTATTCTTCTAAATTTCCAGAAAAAAAAAAAGTTGTTTTTCACACCTGCATTGACTAAACTGAAATGTCTTTACTTCATTTAAACTTGATGCAAACTCACATCTGTTTCTGAACAGAGATGCCAAATTTTAGGATCCTGTTTAAATCTGAGCCTTTCTCTGGTATCCACTTGGTAGAGAATGCCCCTGAGTCCAGCAGTCTTCCACATCAGAAATCTATTATTGTTACATTGAATGATTCAGACATAAAGCCTGAATTCAGTTCTGTGTCGATAGAAGGTTCTGGTATCTTCAAACAGTGGCAAACATAGAAAAAAAGGACAATAAAAATGCCTTGAATAATATAAAAGGTGCAATCTGGCATGGCTAAGGAAACATCAAATAACCTCTCAGTCTTTTCCATGTGTGACTTTTGCAGTTCCACACAGGGTTTTTGCAACAATAGAGTACTCCACATCAGGGACAGGGTGCAGGGGTAAGGAAGAGCTCATACTTCCAGCTTGACTGTTTGCCAGTACACACAGAAGCAATATGCACCTCTCAGTTAGTCACTGCAGTGAATTATGTTTTCAGTTGTATCTTGCAAAGTGAAAAGCAAGTAACTTTAGACTGTAACACTGTCCAATCTGTTCCCCATATACACTCCTTTTCCAAAGAATACACCGTACCATGCAGTAATGAGAGAGTTCAAATAACAATGGAAAGAATGACTCTGATATTCTCTTGAACTAACTGCAAAGCTGCGTATCCAGTTCTCTGCCTTTTTTGGTTTGCCTTTTTATACCATTTACGTCTGTTTTTAAACAGGGTAGAAGAAGAGAGTTCAGCACGCTTAATCCAACTTTTAAATTCAACTCCTCAGAAAGGCACACATTACACAGTCATAGAGGAAAAAGTCAGTAGAACTTTCTCTGCTCCCAGCACATTTACATTTCTTCAAACCATCCAAATGATATGTTGGTAAAATAGGTAAAAATGAGAGTGGGAGGCTACACATTAATGGGAATGCAGGACACAAAAAGTCATATCTTTCTGTAACATTAAGTATTTTACATTTTTCCCTTTCAGGGAATGTCTCAGAACTCAAAAATTGTGGTTTTTTAGGCACCTGTGAAAAACGCCTGAAACTGACAAGGGCCACCTGCAACAGGCAAAGCCCTCAGATGAAACTGGCACTTCCACAAAGCTGAGCTATAAAGTCCTTTATACTGAAAGGTCCTCCAAACTTGAAAGATTTCTTGTTTCTCAGGGGGAATTTTAGGCACCTCAACTTGTTCCCATTGGGCTCTGATAGTTTCTCACAGGTTCTTCTCTATAGCCAGTCCTGCTGCCAGCTCATCTTCTAGCTAGGAAAGCTGCCTCTGCTGTAATAACAATATTTGTTTGGACAATAGGGAAGACAGTGGAACCAGATGCATTTATAGGACAAGAATGGTGATACTAGAATATTTTTTATTCCTTGTATTGACTTAGTCACTGAAGGACTGTGCACAGCACAATGCTGAGTAAATTTCAGTGCTATATGCAGGGCCAGGATATGGCTTATACATCACCAGAGCTGTATTTAATCCTCAGGGTGAATGTATGTGGGATGTAACACTTGTGTTACAATCAAATTTCTCTTGATTAAAGAAAACTAAAGATTATTTGGGAGGAGTATGGATTCTTACTTTTTCTTTTTTCTTTCTGACTGGAAAGGACCACTGAAGCCCTTGTACCTACCAAAGGATGAAGACAAAGAAAGAAGGCGGCAACTACTGTGGCAGGGGAAAGCTTTTACACCACCACTCTGTTCTGTTTGAAATAGGTAGTCCACCTCCATATATTGTTCATGCCTGGACAGTGCAATATCTGTTCAGAAATGTTTCCACCTCAGTGTCTGTTACATGCAAGGGTAATTAACAGAACGTGGGGCCGTATACGGTGCCTGCCAGAGGGAATTAGTTGCCTTTCCGACCTGCTGTGAAAGGGATCAGCTGAGTACAGTGGAGGTGATGACATGGGTCAAGGCTCCCAAGTGCACTTGTTGAAGCAAGTGTATTTCTCCAAAAACAGTGTCTCAGAATAGGACAAGCAAAAATCAACAAGCACCATGAAAAACAAACAGCTTGTTAATTTTTTCCAGATTTTTCCTACCTTATTTCTCCAGACAGGAACCTGTTTTATCTATTGAAAGAAATTCTGTTTATCCAGGGAGTACAAGCCTTTCATACCTCTGTAATCCTCCAGGTCTTATGGACAGGCAGGTCTTACTCTAATTGTGTTTCAGCCTTAATACAAAATGAGCTAATGAGTTAATACAAACCCTTTGCAGACCTCTGAACTGCCAAAAGTCTGGAACTATGAGGCTCCCGGGTAATTGCATTACATGAGAGGCAAAGAGGTCAGGGGGAATCATTACCTGAGAATGCATGCCCACATCTCAGCTCCTATACATGTTCTGACAGTGGGCATGTCAGATCCTGCATGCAGGAGAAGCAGGGGACATGCCACTGCTGGCAGACATGTGCTGCTGAACGAGGTGGCTTTGAATGTGGGCCCCTGTGGGTTTGAGTTCTTCCTCTCTCCAGCCACAGGGCTGGCAACAGCTCTTGCCTTGTAGGGTGCTACTGGAAGAGATGGGTGCAGTGGAGGAGCTGCAGCAGGGTGAATCTCACTCAAAATACCCCAGGTTCATCAGGGCTCCTCTTGGCATGTCTCAGTGGACCATGTCACCATGATCACAACCACAGAAGTTTTGACCAAGGCTGACTTTTCCTTTTAAAAATGGAGAAATTTCATTTTGTGTTATAGTTAGCTACACATTTCTTAGATGTTACTTGACTTGCCAAATGGCTCTAACCTGTCATCCTTAAGTTTATATTTACCAGATCAGCCCAAGGCCTTCCCTATTCTCCTAAAAATGCTGTGTCTTGGATCATATTGCTGAAGATTAGTTTGTCCATGTTAGGCTAGAGAGGCTCTTTCCATGAGAATGTTACCACTGTTAAGACTCTGGGAAGCCCTTCCTGCCAAATCATGAGGCTCAGACTGGATCCCTTTGCATTCTAAACTTCTCAGAAAGAAGCCTGTGTGCAGCTGGGTCCAGTTCTAGTGTGTGATTTTAATGAAAAGTTTGGGGCCTTGGGTCTGTCACAGAGTCAATTACAGCTCAAGATGCAATAAAATCTGGAGAAGAACTATACTTGTATTTTACCTGTGCCTTCTGACCTCAGAATCTGTCCATGCAACGTGCTTGTGATCCATTATCTAATCAGAGTATTTAAAGTACATTTTCTCATGAGGTGATTGCTCTCTTGTCTTTCCTGCATGCACCTTTGACTTCATCTTTTGTTCCATATGCACCTGAAATTCATTGGTCTTCTGCTGTAGCCAGGCGGAATGGTCCTTTTATTCATTACCTGCACCTGGAACTAGAGTTCCTTGCATTCTGGTTTCAGTTAACCTTCTTCCTGTCGTGTTTTGTTGTCTTACTCTCATGAGGGGCTTGCTTCAGTGCTTTTTTCAGTATATTAATCTATCCATAGTGCTTTTCTAGGTAACAGTTTAAATAGATTTCAAAATAGTGCAGCCCAAGGTTCCAATATCTCAGCTATTTATGCTAAGCAAAAAGCAAACCGGGGCCTAGTTTGGCTGAACTCTAAATGTCTAGCTGCAAGCAAAGCCAGTATTCATTTTAATCCCCCACAACAGGTTACTAAGCTTCTTGTAGCTTCCTCACAAAGCAAATACTGTTCCCTGTTCCTTAGAAAAAAAACATAGAAACTGACAAGGGATTAGTGTACATGAAAGAATTTTTTTAAAAAAGAAATTAAAGCAACGAGGTCAGAGAATACACTAGTTCTTTGGGTTCCTACTTTCAGCCAAAGTACTGAAAAGCACTTCTATTTAAACACTGACTGTGGGTCTCTGTGCTGTCAGGAGGGTGTCAGCATTTGCAGAAGTGTGGAAGAAGAGAGGAAATCCCGTGGCGCCAGCTGAAGGAAGGAGAGGCAGTGAGATGAACAGTGCCCCTTCAACCAGCACGAAAAAGAGGAACTGCCAGCTCTGTTTCTGAACCACCAGCTGTCTTTTCTGTACTAGCAGGATGCTCCTCCCAGTCCCAGCTTCAATTAAATTTGTGTTTCAGAGAAGTAAATACAAATGACCCAGGTGAGGACTAATTTGTATCACAGGAAATGAAAGGAACCATGAAGTCAGGAAAAGAAGAACTTGAGAAAGCACTGGGTTTCATTGCCCAGCATTTCACTTTGAATTTGTGAAGTTCAGATACATGCAGGACTGGAGTTTTGGAGCAGACCCATCTCTGTTTTTTACTGTCAGCTCATTTAACCTCTGTTGTTTTTGATTGTTTATTACACATACATAATATGTGCAAGAAATCACTCTAGGATAAAATGTAGGAAAATTAGTTTTGAGTGCAGTGGCCATAACTATTTAATTGTTTAAAGCATTTTAAATTGTATGGTTAAGAAAGCTGGGGACAAGTACATGGGAAGATACACTGTTTAAAACACTGAACTTTAACCACATAGGTCTGCACATTTGTGAAGATATCCACGTCATAAACTTAAGCACTCTCTAGATTAAACCAGGAACTCTTCAGCTTCAGACAAAACATATTTCATCCAGTTGGAAGCAGTAGCAAATGATCATAGGCTGAAAAAGGTTTTGCCCTGCTCTGAGTTGCAAACAGCACAGGTTTTTGCTTAAAATATACCATTAGAAGCTCTTTGAATCAATATAATAATAGAAATCTGGAAGCTTTACACCTTTTCTCTAATGGTTTCAAACTACTTTGTAAGCATTATTTATCACTAACTACAGCTTTGAGTTGTGGGAATGTGTTTTCACAGGTGGCTCTGATATGGTCGTGGGAATTACCCCGGGTCACAAAACAGACAGGGAAAGAGAAGCAAGAAAAGAACTGTGACAAAAGGACCAGGGAATCCATCAATACTGGAACATGTCCATAGGAGTTCCACCTCCTGTTCCTGCTGGACAATATTCTCTGTCTCCATCACTATTGCTAATTTACTTGACCAACATGATGTCAGGTTACATATTGTCATGTCTCTACATATTTTATTTTTGAGATTTTTTATTTGCCTTAATTTTGAATGCTTACCAGATTAATTAAGGAAGGGACTCTAATGTCTTCCCTCAGAGAAGTCCAAACTGCATTATCATACTCTGGGAGTAGTTTTTGAACTCAGTTCCTTCTAAGATTCTAGAATAGGCTGCATCTGTCAAGCCATTCCTTTTAACTTTCCCAAGCATTGGATGTTTGTGTGGTGCTTTACGTGCATTTAATTAGAATGACAGAGTTGAAACATGCTTTAAAATGCTTTGTAAAAAGTCTCTGGATTGTTACTCAAGACAGGTTACTTCACTTTCTGGCTTGTCACAAGAACTAGCCCCATCGGAAATGCATGGGTCTTTTCATATGGGAGCAAAAAAATAATACTGGGAACTTTTTAACTAAGATGTTGAGAGATGTGTAGCCATTAAAGGCTCTGACTAACAAATCAAGGGAATGAGAGCAGACTGCTGGTGAGAAAGATGCTCTTACTGTTTCTCCACCCAGTAAAGGCTGGGTCCAAATGTTTGTTGTCAGTTGCTAGAGAGCCTCTAACTTGACATAACCAGGCACTGATGTCAGGGCTTCAGGGCTAATACTGAGCTAAGATTTTGCCAGCATTTCTTCTTAACCTGTTTGTATGACAGATTGATAGCATTAAGCAAACTTAAGCCAATGTTTACCTCTACTGTTAAAAGCAAGGAGAAGGGGAGAGAACAGTTGGTGGCTCCAAACAGGCTTGATAGCCAAAAACTAGTGTCCTTGGGAATCCGATAAATAACAGACAGTCCAAATTTTTCTAAGGGTTCCAAGGTTTCCTGTGGGATTCCTTTAGATAAGAATTTGAAGGGCACTGGTCACTTCTGAAGGTACATTCCCCTCTCAAGGTCCAGCATATGAGAAGAAACAACACTTTCTTTTTTTAAAAAAAAAAGAAAACAAACAACAAACTATTTGTTCCATCTTTGCATTGAGATGGACTGCCTATACTCTCTTAGAAGAAGCATGCAGTCAGTGGATGTGTAAAGTGAGAGGAACAGTTGGACAGGATAGTGGTGAGCAGAAACATAAAAAGCAAAGGAACTAAAAAAAAACCCCAAACACTGCCACATATAGCCTCCCGAGTCAGTGTCATGCTCTAAATACATAATACTGTCTAGAAGTAGTGCATGTAGTTTTTAAATCTCTAAACACACACTTAATGCATACTTGTAAACTATTTTCCAGACCCAGAATAATATCTTTTTACTTGTACAATATGTTCCTTTAATAAGGAAGAGACACCAGTCCTGAACCTGCAGTCAGAGGCAATTGTCTTGAAGGTTCCTGGAACCATCTCGGCTCAGGTTCAAAAGCTGCTCAAATGTTTAGGCTAAAACTAATCAAGTTAAGTATGTTCTTGACAGATTATTTTCTCTCTTTCATAGCTCTCCCCTGAGGGATTTTAGTCATAAACTCAGCAGAACGCCTACGCTGCATCCACACAATTCAAGGTAGGTGTTAAAATAATCCCCCACCTGAGCACAGAATCTGGTAACTGTTGAATCAGTTATGCAATTTGCATGTGTAAATGAATTTTGCATTCACAGATGGATTCACATGTGTGTTATAGATAGTTAAGAGGGAAATCTGGAAACTGTTCTATAGCATTAATTTCCTCTAATAGGTTTTTATCACATTAAATTATAACTTTATATGTCCATATGTTTATATCTATATATGTATATTTATATCTATATATCTATATATATATCTATATATATATATGTATCTCACTTGACTTCTGGAGATGCAAAAGTGGCTGTCCAATTGAGAATGGGATGGTGGAGCTCTGCATAAGATAGTCTTCACTTGTCACGTTTTGGGAAAGGGAGTGTCACATTTCGGAAAGATGACTGATATTTTTTTCAAACTGTAGCGGCCTATGAGAATAGTAGTTTTCATACTCTGGGTGTTTAGATTTCAGATTGCTCATCATTGCAAATTTTTACTCTATTTTTTGGAATGCAAATCTTGAGGTTACGCAATGCACTGTTCAAATCCTGTATTGTCAGAGCTCAGAAAGGAAGTGTGTCACCAGTCCCACTGGCCACTTATTGGCACCAAGTTGTTAGCAGAGGGTTGTGTGAGTGCTAGATTTCTGGCACTGATCTTTTGCAATATTTTTTTCTCTTTAGAGAACAGACAAACAGTTTAAAGCTTCACAGATGAATGTAGGAAAATAAGGTAGATTAAGACTTGTCTGCCAACTCTGTCACTATTATCAGTTTCTGTAGTACAATTAAAAAAAAAAAAAAGGTATTTTTTCATGATCAGTCCAAGATGAAATTGGGTGGTTACAATGACTGATACTTCACCTAACCTTAGAAAATTCTCCTCTCATCAGTTTCTCATGGAAACAGAAATATCTCTCAGATATTTATACGTTTAAAATCTAACACCTCTCGCTTACATACTTAACGAATCTGTTTCTCAAAATGATTTGTAGTTTCTGTATGTCTCAGAATTCCAAGAAAGGTCTTTTTAGAAATCAGCCCACATTTTGTATTCAGTGATCATATTAAAGTTTGGGTAGTAGTAATGGCACATCTAGACTTTTAAAATTCCTCTTAGGAACTACAGAGCTACTACTAGAAGCCATGAATGTGGCTTTGTCTATACACCTGTGGACACAGGTTTATATTATAGGCTTAATGTTTTATGTATTTGAATCTTTCCTGTCATATAAAAGAACACTAATCAATGTAAGTTGTTATTAATTGATGAAACCACTTGACTAATTCTCCAGAGATATCTTCTTCATTATTTGAGATTAAAAAGTTCTCAAATTCCATTATCATGAGACATTTAAAATCTTAATCTATTCTTCAGTCATAACACAAAAAAAATATTTCAGTACTTTTTCCCTTTAGAAAAAAGAACAAAAGTCTACTTCTGAATTCATAGATTCTTTACCTTGTTGCTTTATTTTTTAGAAAAAAAAATACTAATACAAATATAGAAATGATAAAATTTTAGAAAAAGTAGCAGTGAACAATTGCTGGTGAAGGATGTTAGCCAGCTTGGAAAACAAATGCTGAATAACTGAGGTGACAGGGAGGTTTCTTTCTTCCTGCTTAGAACTCAGTTTCTAGTTTATGAATTTCCAATTGTAATGGCCTATAAAGAGTTAGGAGGCAAAAAAGTCTTGGTTGAAGACTTTACATTCCCTTCCTTCGTATTTTCTCACATTATTTAATCAGACTGATAGCAGTAATTCAAATAAACAAAAATAAATTACTCATTATAAAACATCCATGATTGCCAGGAAGTCCTGTAGGTAATCCAGGCTTAAACAAAATAACATTGATGATTCCTCTCAGTGCCACAGCCTCAAAAGAACTAGAAAAACCTATTATGTTCCCTTTGCAAATCACTTTGAGGTCAGGGTATGTTACTTTACTTGAAGATTTCAACTCTAAAAAAAGAAAGTGTCAAAAAGAATATTAATCCTGTCCACTGATCAGTGCAGAAGATATGCTGTTATGGGTACTGTCTGTCCTTCGCTGGTTTTTGGCTGCTGCTAGCTGCCCTTGTTTTTACCTGGTGCTGGAATATAGATTTATTGTACGAGCTTGCTGTGTTATACTGCTGCTTCCTACTGGTGTGTTCCTGTTTTAATTTCTTCAGTTACCAGCTAATGTTTATGACATTTGCAAAATATGAATGGAAACAGAAACCATGGCATGAAAGACATTGACAATATAGATAAAGCTGTGTGTATATATATCTTCTTCAGTCGCCTACTTCAGTTTTTACTATCATCATCTTTATTTGACTTTGTTACAGTGATATACTGCATTTATGTTCACCTCAAAAACCTAAGTATGTGGGAACTCTTTGGTTAACTAAGAAGTAAGAACGTTTATTCAGGCACAGCAAGTATTTTTCCATCCAGCTCTATCTTCACAACTGCCTAATGTCTTTGACAGATGAGGTTATTTGTTTCTCAGTGATTTCCAGTGTGGACTACTGTGTATCAGTATAGTATTTCGGTCTGAGGCTTACCAGCACAATTACATAGCTGAAACCTTTACAAAATATGCAAATGAAACAAAGCAGATATAATGTTCTGCTTTTCATATAGTAGTGAGGTATGTATCAAACACTTCACTATCACTGTATCGTCATCTGCACTTCAGAAGACAGTTGGAGCACTACAATTTCTGGGTGGAAACATGGCCCAGATGACTTTTTCATTATTCCTTTTAAACCCACTTGGCTGCCCCAGTCAACGTGGAATTGTAATTCACTTCAGTTACGGATATCTTTAGTTTAAGTATTTTCTTGAAGGGAAATGTCTTTAAAACTTTGAATTAATGTAAGATTCAGTGCCTTGCTGCACAGAAATTTAGGTAAGTGCTCAAGAGTTCAGTGACTACATGAATACCTACTAGATGGACAGAATTCAGATAAGGAGTATGCTTTTTCTAGGAAGGCAATGGTCTAAAGACAGAAAACTAGAAAACTTAACAAAAATCATAGAGATGGAAATAGTATACATGGATTAACCCTTAAACCTCTAGGTGGTGACATGATGCTGACACAGAGTCTCTAATAGATATAGATAATTTTATCTATTCAGAACTCAAAGTTAGAGAAAGACGAAGATCTTTGTGAAGGTTATAGCAGAGCCAACTGAAATACGTTGGAGAAGACTGAGTGAATGTAACAAAAGGTGATTGTGAAAATTAAACTGTTTAAATTATAATGAAAGATTTACAATATCAAAGGGTTTTATAAGAAAGTATATAGTCATAATCTCCAAAATGTTTCACCAAAATATTTGCAGTACACTTCTGATGAAAGGCAGGCTGAATCCACTGGCAACATGCAGCTTGTTCAAAGTCCATCCAATAGATCTGGAAAGTACCAAAGAACTTGAGCTTCCAGGTCCAAAGCTCTATGTCAGTGCCACGGTCTGACTTGGTGGCTCAGATTTAGTCTCCAAGGCTCACAGGACCCCTGCTATCAGCCCTGCCTTGGCCTGTGGTCTAAATATTTCCTTTTTTCTTGCTTCCCAGGTCAAGCACTGTAAGTGCTGGGAGCCAGCCCTGCTCAAGGACTGTCTGAGTGTCATTGCTGGGAGTCTGTGTAAAATGGGGCTAGAAAAATCTTCAGGAATCCCAGAAAAGATGAGTGATCATATTGTATCACATCAGGATTTTCCTTTTAAGTGAATGTGATATCAAACAATTATCTTCATTTAATGTAGGGTGCAGTGGGACATGATAGCAATGAAGATCTAGGGGCCGGTGTCACTGAAAGAGGTGTTCACGTTTCTCACAGCAGTTCCTTGTGTTAAGTTGCATGCACACAGCTCTACAGGTGTTAAGCAAGTAAGTCTTATATTTGTATAGAAACTGATGTTAAACTGATGTAATCTGAGTGGACATAGCTTTCTCTGTGTTGATTTAGCTTCAGCTAATTGCCTACTGACTTAAGCTAAATCCTTAAAGCCACTCTTTAACTTCCTATGTATCAGGGTGTATTCTGTTTAATCATTATAGTTTTCTTTTCTGTCAAGATGTTAAGCCTTTCATGATTTAGAAGCCTAAGACTTCTTTTAGAAATTACTTGCATGTCAGGGAGACTCAGTATTTTTGCAAGACACTAGAAGTTGAGCTTACCTTTAAAATAATACCAGTGGTCTTAAAATGGAAAGAGTCTGAACCTGTGTTGTGTGGCATAAAGTCCTAGATTAGAAAACAAGTCCAAAGTAAATATTTAATTGAGGATAAACAATTAACAGTTCAGAGAGATCAAAGATTGAACTCACACTTCATACTAGGATTGTTTAAACTTGCCTGGCTGCAAGTTAGGAGCAGTGACCACTATGAGATCCTCTTCACTGTCAGAAATGACAGGACCATTAACATTTAAACCATCTCAGATCTCCAGGCATAAGATCTGTGGAGAGCCCTGAACTCAAAGCTAGCTACACATTTTCCATGCCTGGGGATTTCTAATGTCCCATTTAATAACAATCTCCAACCATGGAAGCCACTAGTGATGACAAGTTCTTAAACTGCCAGTTATCTGGTATTTGCATCTCTTGTTGAGGGCAAAGAGCAGAGTGTGGAAGAGGGAAAGATGGCATGCAAAGTGAAACTGAAATCAATGAGAGAGCTGCAAACACACAATCTAAAAAGCCATCTGCTAAGCTATCACATCATTTGGACACTCAGGAAAAGTTAGGAATTGGGAGATATCTTCTGGCAGTGTTAATACACTGAGAAAGCAAAATGTTCGCATGGAATAAGACAACTTAATGAACACAATTTTCCTTCCCTACTTTATACATTCATTTGATGAATTTAACATAGCCAAGGTGATTTTATACTTTCATCTTCTACCTCCCTTGGACACAATGGTAGCAGTCCAAAATCGGAGACACAGAGACACAACTTTGTCATATATTCTTGGCTAAACATAAGGATTTCCCTTATAATGTGAAGTAACAACAATTTTAAAACTAATCCTAGATTGCTGAAAGGCAAGTATGTTCCAGAAGGGGGGAAGATGATTTGAACAAAAAAAATATCTAAACAGCTATATAGGAGACCCAGAGAATCTCTCCTTTCTGTGTCTTATTAGTGGAATATGGACAAATGTGTCAGGGCTTGCTGATGGACCTGGTGGCCTGACCACAACAGCCCCTTTTTATTTGCACTTGAAAATATTAACACCAACAAACTATTTCTACATCAAGAGAAAGGGCTATCATACAATAAAATGACCAAGGTGATGGTACAGAAAGACTTTAATGTAGCTGAAACCAAAAACTAACCTGTGTGAGAGACAGTGTGCAAAGTACAGAACTGACATTCTTTTACTGTTTGAAATAGAAAGCTCAGGCCTCAAATAATGATTTAAAAATGTGTATGTTTCTTGTGCATGCTGTACAGCCTTTACCTCCAATTTCATTCTCCCAGCATGTGTGCTGGCATGAATGAGATGATATGGTAGACACCTCCCAGATGTCCCTAAGGTTACCAAGTCCCATTGTACTAAGGCTCTACTGCACAGCCAACATATCTCCTCTGTCCCACTGCAACTATTTTTGTGGCTGCAGGTGTTCTTTATCCTTCCTTTTATCTTAGGAGAGTTGCTGTACCTCAGCTACCCAAAGGCTAAAAAAAAAAAAAAAAAAAAAAAAAAAAAAAAAAACAAAACAAAAAACAAACCAAAAAACAAACCAAAACCCAGAAGCATTTAACACTGAAGACAAGCCCTTGGGAGTTACTGACAAGCAATCTGTCTGGGAGAGGTAATTTCCAGATGGATCCAGTGCAGAAACTACATTCCTGAAACTAGTAGATGAAAGCATGGCAGCTGATACAGCTTAAATTTGTGTATCAGACAAATCTGTGTTTACCCAGGTAGGATTAGTGCTGATACCAGCCAGGCCTGAAGTCACTTAGTGCCAGCAGTAAGGGTGCTGGGGTTGTCCATCTAAACTGACTATTGACTCTACTGACTGCTGTGAATACACCATTGATTTCTTCATTTATTTAAAAAATTACAAAACAAACACTCGCAATACAATCTGGGCTTTGATTTGCAGGAGGCCTGAGCTGGTTCAGGCAGGTTACAGTAATTTGTCTGTTGACATTCTTCTGATGGACAAAATGCATATTATAAATACGGTTGTTTCTTCTCCTGCTCAAGTGGCCTCTCAGGAAAAGTATGGTCTGATTCTAGCTTTAAGAGTTTGCTCTGCAGATACAGTGCTCCCATATATAGCTCAGCTCTGAACACTAAGAGAAAATTAAACAGATATTCCACTAAGTAGAACAGGAAATTTTAGAAGGCTAAATCTTCCCACAGCTGAGTGTAAGAGATGGGAGACATGTTCTTCTGTGTCTGGTGAATTCAAAGCCTACGAAGCTTTTACATCCCATTTACCATGGAAAAAGTATGGAATTTGTCTGTAGGCCTGCAAGTGATCTTGCCAGTTAAAAAAAATTAATAAATTAAAAGTGTTTCTCTTTAGACCAAACCATCTCACAAACAAGATCTTATTTAAGAGGTACAAATATTAGTTCTAGTACATGGAAAAAGGAAAGCTGGGAAAGACAGAAAGAAGAAATTAACTTGAATCAACTCAGTGTGCCTAGAACCCTACTCAGAGTTTTAGCATATGCTATATTTCAAGGTCTCACATGCATTTCAAGGTCTCACATGCATTTGCTTAGAGACCACTGCAAAATGAATTGAAATTGAAAATGCATGTTGAGCTGAACTAGCTATGATTTTAATAACTGTATCATGCCTCATTCATTTTTGAGGATCATAGCACCCTTCAAATTATGTGTATTACTCAAAACCCTTTTCAGATTTAGCTAGAAACTGCTTTTGGGATCAAAGCGTGCAGCAATAAGATGACACATGATGACAAAAAGGGCCTAGGAAATTCCATCCCTCTCCCTGAACCCCATGCTTACCAATGGGAATCAGAAGTGGAGAGGCACCAAACAGAATGCCCAGGAACTGCCATATGACTGTGACAAGCCACTGCTGCTACAAATCCAGAATGGAGAAGAGAAAAGCATGATAAATTATCAAAAACTCTCACGTGAAGAGATATTTTCATAGACTGGAGGCAAGGAAGAGGTATTAGGAGAAAAGTACATAATATGGAAAGGGATCTGGAAAGGGGAGACAAGGAACTGAACCAGGAGAACAGGAGAGTATCTTTGGCCTTATAACCCAGTATAAACCACTCTGGAGCACATGGACTTCCATCTGCCTGCCTTGTAAACCTCTGGTCTGACCACAGTCTCAGGTGGGCTTGGACTAGCTGGACTAGCTGTTCAATCTGATTTCTCATGGAAATTCCTGTATTCTTCTAATTGAACAAGGCTCTTCATTCAAGGTTCAGATCTGATTGCTGCAGTGATATTTAAACCATTTAAATACCTTGCTAAACCAGAGTTTATGCCTATGCCTGTGCCTGTTTTGGGCACTGAAGAAGTTGCACCACTCTTAAGGACAGACTTCTGACCCCTCTGGATGGGAAAAGATGCAGGCACATGACTGTTAGCTCTGCTGGGTTGATTAGCACATGCTGATTATTTGGGTGGATATTTATTTAAAACCAGCTGCTTAGTTAATCGGTGTAACTATCTGAAACAGCTCCTGAGGTCAGTCTTCTAAATAAAGGGATTGGACAGATGGTCAGCATTGCAAGGCAGGTGGAAGGAGATATAATTCCAACGTAAGCTTGAATTCTCCACTTTTCTTGCAGTTGTTGGATTGTTAGAGCTGTTGCACCAGTTCCCAAGCAGTGCTGTTGCTAACATACCCATATTAATTCATGCTGCTAGTAAGGTCTGAGGCCAAACATTAGGGTATATGCATTTGTACAACAGTTTTACTGCTTAGCTTCCAACTACCACCCCACAAGTAGCAGCTGCTGCCCATTCAGCTGAAAAAGCTCAAATAGTTGAGTCTGGACAGTTTTAGATAGTCCTCTTCAAGGGAACATTTAGATTTGTCTGCTTAGTTTGCACTGCTGTGACTGTTACTATAGCTGTGATCAGTTACTGGATCTGTTCCTGAAGTGGGGTGAATCTAGCCTCTGAGGGCTGATAACTCCTTACATTTACTGAAGATAAGAGTACATCTGCTTCTCCACACTACCTAGGTTTGTCTGTGTAGCCTTAAGCCAAGAGTCCACCTAAACATGTCTCATTTTCTGTATTTATAAAAGAAAGTGATGGTATGCATCTGTCTCCTCAGTGGTGCATGCAACGTAATGAGAAAATACAGTTTTTTTAAAAAAATACCTATAGAAACACAGATTGTTCCCCAGGTCTCGTGAGGGTACCACATAAGCACAGAGTTCCCTGCAGCAAAAGACAAGCTATGCTTGGATATTTTGATCATACTTGAAACCTTACAGAGATGTAAGAGCTAAAGGGAAGGTAAATAGTTAAAAATGTTTGTTTGGCAATGAAGCTGTCCTTTTACATAAACACCAAAAAACAGAGTGTTTTTTCAGTAAAATTTGTTCTGAGCAATTTCATTTGACACACCCACTATATAATTCATTTTATGGCTTGGCAGTCAAATAAAAATTTCAGGGAAAAATCAGAATTTTAATCTTCTTGCCAAATGAAAATTAGACAATTATTGTATTTGCCATGCCATTTTCAAGCTAACATGAAATATTTAATTTGAAGAATTTTCACAGAAAAGGAAATATAAAAATTAATAGAGTGGTTCTCTGGACACTGCTGGGGATAGAGTTGGCTCTTTGTTCCCTAGGACACAGGACAGGAACTATTCAGATTCAGCTCTGTTCTCTAAAAAAAGTGTCATAATCACCACATATGGCTAAAGAGCCACTCTCCAGTTATCTGCTGGTTCACTTTCTCTTGGGATAAGCATTTGCATCTCCAGCCTTCCAGTGAGTTTATCACACATCAGGTGGAGGCTCATTCCTGGACATATTTCTGTGGTCTTTCTTTTGTAATATTTAAGTGTTTTATGCAAAGTGGAGTTGTGGTGCTAACCCAGGGTTTCTCACAGCCCAGGTAAGCACTTTACTCCCAGACTATCAGATAAATCCAGTATCTGTCACATTCTCCTTTGCCTTTGAGGTAAAAGAGGAGGAGGACCAGGGTTTAGCCAAAGTTATCTAATGGATTCAAAGTGAATTTGTAAGTAACATCAGGATAAATAGTCCAAATACACTTTGCTGAAAGTGTGTCTAGCTCTGGTACATTCTTTGAAAACCCTCAAGGAAGAAGTGAATGCTACATATTCTGTCTGACATGGTGAAACTCAGAGGATCTGAGGAGGTGGCTTGTGATCAAAAAAGTTTTAGTTTTAACTGCATTGAATGAATAATGGTCTGTGTGAACACATGAGAGATACGTACACATATATAAGATATAAAATACATACCCTGACTGAGCTGAGAAAGGCAAATTGAATGCAAAATTTATATTAAACTGACTTTCATTATATATTTTTACACTTCAGATGCAGAGTCAGATCTCCAGGTTCATGCAATTTCATTGGGAATGTAGTGATCCTAGCCTCTAAAATATGACATGTCTTTACTCCTTATGAAAATAGTTGTCAATTAGCTGCATTTAAATTCAACCAACTGTGTAGAGAAGACAAATAGATGAAGGTCTTAAGGAATCTTGAAAAAGATCTAGAAGGCATGCTGTCTCCTATGGTGCTGCTGATGCACAAAAAGCTGCCTGGAAGAAGCCAAGGCTGTGACAAGAATGCTGGTGCAAGAAAATGAATGACCTTGGGGCACTGATGTTTCATTACATAGACAAGACTATCACATGTATTCACACGTAGTGGCAATAAGGAATAATTCTATTACCTTCTTAATGTCTTGGATTTAAGCCCAGAGACTTTTTGAAATATACTGATACATCGCAAGATAAAGAAAAAAGAGGCCACACAGTGACTTTCACCTTCTTTTGCAAAAATCAGTCAATCAATATAAAAAAATTAGTATTTTACACCACATCAACAATTACTGCAGTCTACTGCCACTGTCCCTAGATACAGATTAAAACACAAACATGGGCCCAAAATTGTATCAAGACCTTTCTACTTGGATGCAACATCCTTATAGCCAGGGCACAATTTAGTGTTCCATATTCCTGGTGATTAGTGGTGGCAGAAAAAAAAAAAACAACAATCAAACCAACAACCAAACCAGCTTCTGCTTTATGTAAAATCACAGTCTGCTAACTTTGTTGTCAGGGAAAAACACCAGTGGCCAATTTTCCAGCAAATGGGAACAACCTAATCATTGGCTGGCCAAAAATATCTATTCAACAACAAGCAGGGAATCCAAGGAATTTGGCTGATTCCCTAAGATGCTAGCCAGATTGGGAGCCCATCAGACAGTCACACCTTTAGCCAGGCAACCAACTTGCCTGACTTCTGCCAAAGTCTGTCAAAGTGCCATTGTGCCTCTGGGAGGAAAAAAAAAAAAAAAAAAAAGAAAGAAAAAAATTACCAGTGAAAAAGGGTTACTTTTCAGAAAACGTGTTTTGGTGGAAAAATTATGACCAGGTCAAGAGGCAATTATGTCTGTGGTGCTTAAACAGTCTCTGTTGCCTGAGGCCTGGAATCATTACAAAATAATTCTGATGCCAAAAGGGAGGTGCACACTGGAAATACACTACATGATGTTGAAGAATTAACTGGTGAGGTAGACAGAAGTAGAACTCGACAGGCTAGCCACAGACAGTGCACAGAAGCCTACTGTGCTCATGGCACTTTACTGAATAAGTAATTACTGTTCTTCATATTTTCATTACTAGCTGGTTTTACTCATGGGACTAGAGCACTTGAGAAATTTTGCCTCTAAATTTGCATTCCTGCAAATACAGGGAAAGAAAAATATTTGTTAATATTTACAAACTTCATCAATGTTTATTTAGTATGTAACAGAATTATACCAAGAATCATATATGTCTGAGGTATAACGGTACAGAAAAAGTCCAAAAGTTGGACATTTTTTCTGTAAAACAACCCCTTTATTATTACCTGTGCTTGGCTTGCTCACTTGAGTGTCCTAGGTTGACCCTCATTTGGGTTGAGTATTGAACAGAAATCTCATTTGCTTCACTGGTATCTCCCTAAATGTTCTTTTTATGATGATTCCATATGGTGTCATAAAGACTTAATGGCTGTCACTAGATCTTTATGGAACTAGAAGTAGTCAGAAATAAAAGGGGCCATTGAACTCTGATGGACAACTCGTGAGCTCTTGTGTACTTTCCACTGAGAGAAACCAGCAGGAATGTATACCAGAGATGAAGCGTATTCTTTGCAGAGCAAATCACACAACTGTGACAAGCTAGACAGTAAAGTGCTCCATGTGACCAAGAAACAGCAACTTTAAAAGAAAATCTTCACTAATGATAAATATTATCCTGTCCTGATCAGAATTCACAAATCCTCCCATATACCCAAAGACCAGCCAGTTTTTAGCTCTCAGAGGAACTTCAGTTGGTATTGAAGACTTAGGTCCAGCTAAGGCAGACTTCAACATTACCTCCATTTTCATATTTATGTAATAGAAATACTTTACATTCCTCTAGAACCTTTTATCAGAGGATTAATCTCCTTTACAGACTGTAATGAATTAATGCTCATGATGCCAATGTAAAGTGAGATTTATTTGCAAATGGGAAAGAATGAAGCACAAAGATGACGCAACTCATTTAGAGAGGGCTTGGCAGAACCAGCCACAGAATCCAGATCTCCTGATACCTGAGCCAGTGCCTTCACCTCATTATCATTGCCCATTCATCTCCACGATGTGCAACAGGCATTCCAGCTGGACATAAATACGAAGAAAAGCTTCACCTGCTTTTAAAAATGTATACCTAAACTCGGGTTCATAGCTAGACACCAAATGTGCTAAATGTGTAGGATATCTTCAGGCATGAGATTACACTAGTTCTCAATAGCAGAAGGTAGTAACTAAATAAGGATTAAGAACCCCAACTATATCCATGCATTTTCTTTTTTAAAATCTTTTTGTGATACACAGTTTTAAATGGCTGTGCTGAGTGTTGAAGTATCACATAAAAAAATAAAACAGATATTGTGAAAAGAATAAGAATCTGCTTTTCTTTTACTTGTGTCTGTATGTCTAGCTGAGATGCTACTATGGCCGAAGCTGATTTTATATGTAAATATTTGGCAAATTTTCCAGGAAATTTGTGCTTGCACTGGACTTGATGGAATGTGATTTTGAACATAGGAGCCCAAGTTTTTTTACAGGTTGGCAGGATAGAACAGGATGAACAGGATGTGCCTTTACCATGTGATCACCTTTTTTCACTTTGCCTGATGTCTCATTTCCCACTTACACCAACTCATATTCACATATCAACTATAACTGACATCGTTTAACACTCAAATTCTGTGTAGACCAAAAACTTTGTTGGAGTGTCTTGGGTATATTCTTTGATGCAAGGAACACATGCAAAGCAGTATTCCAGTGGAAATCCCCATGCCTTCTCCTCCAGTAATTCTGTGTTCCTGATCTCTCTATTTTATTCCATAGCATGTCTGAGGGTGTTTCTGTTGCAGTTTGCCAGTTCTTTTTCCTCCTTTCACACACAGAGATGATACCTGCATGAATCCACTGATATAACTTCAAATCCAACCTATAATAAGAACCACTGATGGTCTGAAAGTTGTTGCTTTTTCAGCTCCTGTTATTTCCTAAAATCACACTCACAGAAGAATTCTTGAAATTCCTACTAGCCTCATCCAGAGTCAAAAATATCTACAATTAAAAAAAAAAAACCAAACCAAAAAACAACGGGGCAAGGATTTAAAACTTTTTATCTTAAAAACAAACTGAGAGTAACAGACCATTTTACAACACAGGGAGCTTTCTTTTTCTCTTGTAGATGTAATTTGAGTGGTCAGCATGGGTTCTCCCATGACAGCACTAAAGAAAAAGTCTGAATGCCACTGTTTAGCCAGTAGTTTTTTTTAACTCTGTTTGCGTCATCTTTGTTCTTTGCTGCTTCTCTGTTCTGCCATAACTTCAAGCCATGAGGAGAGTACCTGCTGAGTGAGTCCATCCCTGTCACTTATGGTTGTATATTGAGATCTGAGGGAGCAAGAACACATCCTAACTGTATTAAATCACTACAAAAGCAATTCACTCCAGCTTGAAAGTCTTGTCCTTATTTTACAGAATTTGCTTTCTTACATTAACAGTTCCTGTACTTCCCTGTCTGAGTGGGCTGTTTGACATTATTATTACATTGCATTTCTGGTAAAAATACAGTATCTCCAAAAGTCAGTTTTATGATGCTTTTTCTGGCAAAAAATTGTTGTCAATGCACCAACAGATCACCATCCCTAACGTAACTCTGAGTTCATGTGCTGGGGTTGGTGGGTGCACCAGTGTGCTATACACACATACATGAACACAGTCCAGCCTGAGGAGCCATTCAGGCATTCAGGCCAAATTCACAATTTCAGAGCTTCCAGGGCCAAGGAGGCAGGTTGTTTGCAGTTATCTGTTTGACTTTGATGCGTGGATACTTGATTTGTATCTGGACTAATAAACTAACTAACAACTAAATAACTAATAAACACTATATTAATTGTACTGAGTAGGCATGAAATTGTAGAGGGCCTGTAGACTGCTTGACTTTTTTTTTTTTTTAGGAAATCACTCTGATCCTGTCTCTTTCTGCCTTGGTCTTTATGTTTTCATTAGTAGGAATGATATTGCACCATATATTTGAACAGCAAGTGACCACCACAGTCATTCTCTTCTTTACAGTCTGTTTCTGAGTCACATTTCTTCCTTAACCCACCCCGGATCCCCCAGTTCACACAAAGGATCTGAGATTTTCAAGGCCGCACAGACATCCCTTAACACCCCGTTTTGTACTTGCTCCTTTTCTACAGATATTCTCACCACTTGTTTCCCTATTCCACTCTTCTTTTGCTCATAAAAGCAGTCAATTAACCTTTGTAACAACCAGTTCCAAAACCACCCCTGGGGACAAGGTAGAAGTGAAAGCCTCCCAGCCCACCTCTCCGGAGTGAGGCAATAGCAGCAGTCCCAGTACAATTTTTCCATGGACCCAGACTTGGGCTGGCTACCACCTTACATTGCACAAAGAACCTCTGTTACAACAGGGATTTAGAGTAGGTGGCTCAAAGCTCTTCCTGCAAGCAGAGATGTTTTTTCAGTCTTTCGATTTTCCCAGCCCGTCCTGTTTTCAACCTAATCACACCATCTCAGCTCTCAAACAAACTTAAAATTAGATGAAATATGGACAAAAAGCAAGTCTAAATCAGTGGCTTTATTCTACACAGAGCCAAAGATGCCTCAGATACTCTGCCATGGGAAGCTTTCTGAAAGGCAAGCCTCTTGCAGAAATGTCACTCTACGGAGAGCACCTCTATGTAGCAGAGCTCAGGCAGCAAAACTAACCCATCTTTAGGACAGTGTGGTCAGGAAGGAACGTCCACATAAGCTTTTTAACCTAGGGCATAGACAAAAACATCTCTCCTATGAAGACTGAGAAAAGCCTTGAGAAAAGAAGGCTAAGAGGGGATCTTATTAATGTCTATAAGTAACGGAGGGGTGGGTGTCGAGAGGATGAGGCCAATCTCTTTCCATTGGTGCCCAGTAATTGGACAAGGAATAATGGGTTTAAACTAGAACAAAGGAAGTTCCACCTCAACTTCCTTACTGAGAGGGTGATGGAGCACTGGAATAGGCTGCCCAGAGAGGTTGTGGAGTCTCCTTCTCTGGAGACTTTCCAAACCCACCTGGATGTGTTCCTGTGTGGCTTGCCCTAGGTTATCCTGCTTTTGGCAGGGGGATCTCTAGAAGTCCCTTCCAACCCCTAACGTTCTGTGATTCTATGGTACTATGAGAAGCATCTCTTTTTGGCTTGCAGAGAGCAACACATGCTAACAATGCAGTTTCTGAGTAGAAAAAAGCAATAAGGAAAAATATTTTTTCTTCAGATGCTTGACCTTATAGAGTACTTAAGTTCAGAATTTGGTTTTACATCTTTCCTGTTTTCCATCTCTGTTCTTTCTCACTGTTTAGCTTTGAGGAAAGTATTTCCCAAATAGTTACTATTGAGGTCATTCTTATTAATCAGGACTTTCAAGTGTTTTTGATTTTAAATCATGAAATATGTCCCATAATAGTATGTTTAAGGTTCCGTGCTAACAGTCTGAAATGCAGTTGCCTTTAAAAACCCAGACAAATGTAAGTTTATTTTGGAAGATGAACTCCAGGAGAGGACATCAGTGCAGCTGGGCAATGAGAGTACGTAATTAGTTAATGCAATTCCAGCCTCACCATTCCTAATGTCCAAAGGGACAAGTAGAAATTTATCATCCCATTACTTAGCTGTGCTAGCTAATCATGATACTGGGTTATGTATATAGCAAAGTTATTTTCTTATCTCATACAGAAGGTTTGAGGCTTAACATCTGAGTTCTTTTTGTGGAAGGTCACTGATGTATCCATTCAAAATGATGGCTAAAGGCTCCTAGTTATTGAAAATCAAGGAGTAAAAGGTGTTATTGACAAAATATATGGTTTCTGTCTTGCAAGACAAGGTTATGGGGCTTCTTAGGGACTTAAGCAGTATAGATAGCACTGATCAGGAATATACCATTTCTGACATGCAATTAGGAGCTACAACTGTAATCACTCTTTATACAAATCTGGAACTCTGCAGAATACTGCCAGATTTTCCACTCACAGTTTGTGCATTTCTCAGTGAAATGCACTTCATAAAGTCTGGATTTCTTCTAGCCAAAGTACACACTAATACCAAGAAAAGACAGTCCCAGATAGGTAACTGTAAAATACACTTGCTTTTATCAGAATGACTTTGGGCTTTTGGTTATGCAAGACATAATTTAATTTCACTTATTCTAGGGCATGGGTACACTCAATAATGGAAACCAGTGCAGAGATTCCTAATTTAGCATCTCCAGATGGCTCTGCAGGGAGGATAAACACTCAAGACACTTGCTGAGGTCCAGAAGCAATATAGGTGGATGATACTTGGGCTGACAAGCCTTGTTCTCCATAATGCTTAGTATGAGTTTTTTGGAGAACCTGGAATTTATAAATCCTGTCTAGAGCATATCAGAGATTCCATGTGAACAATTATATGCTTGTAAATATCCCCAGGAGTCAGGCCCTGACTTGGGATGAAGCAAGATGCCATACATAGCTCCTAGGACTGCTCTACTGCAATCTCTGCAGCTGCAGGAGCAAGGCACTGGCAGGGCCATGCTGGGGAGATGCAGGGGCTGGGCTGAAGGGATGAAGATGGTATGAGGGAGGAGCTGGAGTCCGGCTGTGGATGTGGAGGCATTTCAGAGACATGAGGTGACACAGTGGAAGAGGTTGCTGAGGACTCAGGCTGAGGCAAACACAGTGCAAGGAGGGATAATTCCCTGTCTGTCCTTCCAGACTTGGGGCAGCTGCAAGTGCCAGTCTTGGCTGAATGCCTTCCAGCAATAGCCTGGGGCAACAACAGCTCTGGTTCCTTTCACAGCTCTCTGCCTGGTGCCACAGACACCACAGGGGGAGAGCTGCACTGACACCCCTGGTCTTAACAGCAGACACCTGAGGCAAAATTTAATCCCACATCTTCAATTCACAGCATTGAATTTTTTCAACGCTTTTATTTGTCTGCAGCCCCTCTGCACTCAGATGGGTATGTCCTGGGTACATGCTGTTTACCTACAAAAAATCCAAAGCATTTAGTGGCGTGACAGCATCAGAGCAATTACTGCCATGCTGGAGCTGCCCCCGGCTCTGATGTGATATCCTGTCTGAACAGTTGCCAGTGCCCTGGTCTTCCCATCCTCTTGATCCATCTGAATTTGTAATATTCATTTGGGGGTGAACTGAGGCCACATCATTTTGTGCCTGTTTGCATCCTGTGCACAGTGAGATTATCTTAATTTCATCCACAAAATAGCAATGGCTTTTATGTTACAGCAAAAGGAGTCCCTGAGAAAGTCATCCTAATTTAACCTGAGAAGTAAATTTATATCAGTATGGGGGAACTGATGTAGACACTGCCATCACAGACTTGGCAGATGAGCAACAACAAAACTCACTGCTGTAGTTCCAGACTACTACAGCTATTCTCTTTGCTCTTGATAGCCTTGCTCAATATGAAGAAAACTATGATGGGGGATTTTATCCCCCTCCCCTACCCCAGCATGGACAGAATGCCCATTCCGTTATTTTTATGTTGTTTGATTTTGTTTGTTTATTTTTTTCTACTTCATTTTAGCTTTCAGTTTTTTGAAAAATTTAATTTACTGAAAACTGAAGAGACCCTTCCAACACATTCCGTATAAGGAGAGTTCCCTTCTTTCTTTATGGGTGTTCTCTAAGAGAAATGTTTGTGTCATGAAGTGCATCCAGTGCCATGAGGCTCACAAGACCAACTACCTTGTAGATTTGATCTGTACAGAACTGGTAGAAATTCCTTTGGTTTTCCTCTTTTCAGACAGTACAGCCAGCACTGTGCTGCTGCAGTAACTGGGCATCTGGGCATCAGGACACAAATCTTTGGGTAGGAAGAGAGGACACACCTGGGAAGACATGAAGATACGGAACCCTAAAACATAGATAACTAAGTTAGATGTATAGGTGTGTGTTGTTAGGAAGTCTCCAGTGTCAGTATTAATTCTTTCCTGCATTGGCTGCATGACTGCCTTCCTCTGTACTCCCTCTGGGTGCCTACATGAGGCAACTGTACCAGGTTTTTCATTAGCTAACTAGATGAAGATAATGAGGAAAATATTTACTGTGTAGGCAAGCACTTAGGCACATCTTCAACTACACTTAAATTAATATTCTGCACTTAGATTAATATTCTGAAATAGAACTACCTACATAAACTCTTGTGTTGGTTTAGAATCTCTCCAAGTTATGAGTGCAGCTGTCCCTTGCAGAAACCATGAGTTTCACATTTTGGTGTAGATGAGTTGCTTTGTACAATCTTTTATTGTCACTGATTTATTTTTTTTCCTAGGCCCTGAAAACTGCTTTTGTTTCCTGATTTAGATTTTAAGCTCTTTAGAGCAGAAATCATATTTGTGTGTGCTCATACAGTGGAATTGGGTCTTGCTGTATGAGTGTGGTTTGTAAACATTGCCACAATATAAATAGTACATAAATCATTAACTATATTGTTGATCCATTGCTATGTCTTACATGGTGGCACTGTCTGTGACTCTGTCTCCTCACAGAGATGAGGTCAAGACTTTTCCATAATCAAAACAGTTGTCTGAATCTGGGTTGCCCCAGATCTTCCTAGAATAGATTCTGAAATGGAGATCGACATCGTACTGTGAAGTTCAGTGGCCTAAGGTAGCATCCATGACACAGATTGACAGATTTTATAGAATTTCAGCAGATTAAAAATTGTTAGCATGTACTGTCATATGCGTCTATACACAATGTCACAGAATCACAGAATCACAGAAAGTTAGGGTTTGGAGGGGATCTCAAAAAATCCTCGAGTCCAACCCCTTTGCTGGAGGAGGGTCACCTACAGGAGGTCACGTAGGAACATGTCCAGCTGGGTTTTGAACATCTCCAGAGGAGACTCCACAACCTCCCTGGGCAGCCTGTGCCAGTTCTTTGTCATCCTCACAGTAAAAAAAATTTTCCTTGTGTTCATATGGAACCTCCTATGCTCAAGCTTATATCCATTGCCTCTTGTCCTATCACTGGGCATAATTGAGAAGAGCCTGGCACCATCCTCCTGGCTTTCTCCCTTTATGTATTTATAAACATGAATGATGTCACCCTTCAATCTCATCTTCTCCAAGCTGAAGAGACCCAGCTCCCTCAGCCTTTCCTCATAAAGGAGATGTTTCACTCCCTTAATCATCTTGGAGGCTCTGCACTGACTCTTTCAAGCAGTTCCCTGTCTTTCTTGAACTGAGGATCCCAGAACTGAACACAATATTCCAGATGTGGCCTCATCAGGGCAGAGCAGAGGGGGAGGATGTCTCTTGACCTACTAGACACCCCCCTTCTAATGCACCCCAGAATGCCATTGGCCTTCTTGTCCACAAGAGCACATTGTTGGCTCATGGTTATCCTTCCATCCACCAGCACCCCCAGGTCCCTTTCCTCTTCACCGCTCTCCAAGAACTCAGTCCCCAACCTGTACTGCTGCTTGGGGTTGTTCTTTCCCAGATGTAAGACTTTACACTTGCCCTTGTTGTAATTCATTAACTTTCTCCCTGCCCAGCTCTCCAGCCTGTCTAGGTCCCTGTGAATGGCAGCACAGCCTTCTGGAGTGTCAGCAAGTCCTCCCAACTTTGTGTCATGAGCAAACTTGCTAAGAAGACACTGTCCCATCATCAAGGTCATTGATAAATATGTTAAACTGGACTGAACCCAGCACTGATCCTTGGGGAACTCTACTAGTCACAGGTCTCCAGAATCATTGATCACCACTCTTTGGGCTCTATTGCATAGCCAGTTCTTAATCCATCACACTGCAGATTCTTCTGTCCCACATTTCATGAGCTTGCTCACGAGGATGTTATGGGAGACCAATGGGGAGATCCATAACAGCATTAAACACATAAAGAGAAATTTAAGACAATTTACCAACTACTTGAGGCAAACGTCATCTAAACTGCCTAGGGACACGTAGCTTGGACTGAGCAGCAGTCTACTCTTCTCTCCACAGAATAGGTCAGCAATACAAAATACCCAACCAACCATGGCCTAGGAAAAGCAGGTCCTCCCCTCCTTCTTGAGTCCCCAGACACTGTGCTGCATACTGTAAGTCCCTCTTGCCCTCTAGCTCATTGCCATGTGAGTTCCGTAGTCGTGGACCCTTATCCTCAACGACAGAGTAGGAGGTGTCCACCAGGAATGGCCAATGCCTGGCAAGTGGCTGTCCTACAGAAAGGTAGCCCTGGGTTCAATGCCCCCAGGGCTGAGGAGGGTCAGAAAGTGACTGTGCAAGAGGAGCCACAGGAATGGGCTGTTCCTCCACCTCATTTGTCTGCATTCAAGTGCAGGACTGCGATGTTGAAGCTCAAGAGCTGGTTTCAGGTTCTGCCTCACAGAAGTACCTAACTCCATAAATGAGTTAAACTCTAAAACAGAGGCAAGAGACAGAACTTCAGAACATGCTTTTCTCCAGCATTTCCTGAGGTGCTGAGCTGTCTGCCTCAGTGCTCTGAGTACTGAGATGTCTGTTGTCAGCCTCAACTTTAAACATCTGCCCCTGCTTGCTTGTGGGACACCTCATTCAGCACCCAGGGTTCCCTTACTGGAGGTGAGCACCCAAAATTAAGGTACTGAATATCACAGGTCTCTAATGCTCTTTAGAGAGCCTTCTGAGACCCCTCAGTAACTAAGCACTGAGGTGCCCACAATCCTGTTTTGATACAGATCATCTAGGAAGGACTTTAATGCTCAGAAAGGATGCAGCTCTTAGTCACCAGGGGACGCAGGAAGTCGCTGTGGAAGAAATGGCTGGACTAGTGATCAGGGGCTTAGAAAACCTTGATTCATGTTATTACTTCTTGCACAGTGAAGCTATGTGCAACTGATGTCTCAACGCTTCAGTTCCTCCTCAGCAAAGGGAAGAAGAGTATTGGCATGTCCTAAACAAATGCTGTGAGGATAAGCCAAAGTCTGGAGACAGGGTGGGAACAAAGGTAAAAGGCAGAAGTGATTGAGTGATTAGAAGGCAAGTTACAGGAGCTACTCACATGCATGGGAAGAAATTGCTGTAAACAAGCCCCACCTTGGATGAAGCTATTTAATTTGTTCAGACATTGTCACATGCAGCAATTTATCTGCTTCTAGGGACACACTTGGCAAAATCATGAGCAAATTCTTTGAGCTTTATGAGGAATAAGAATCTCTACTCTTGAGCTGTGCCTGCCTCAGCCTCTCCTGCATGTCTTCACATGTAAACTACAGTTCTGAACCACATCACCCTCAGGTTACCTCCATGCCAGGTGTCTCTAGAACAGAGAGGTCCAGGCTTTGTCAGGTATAGCCATTTCATAGGTGACATAAAAAAACCCCAAAACATCAGCAGAATGTTAGGATCTTCATGAGTGGTTATTTTTTCCACCCTTATCAGGCACACATTTTCAAGTCTCTTGACGGAATAAGAGCAATTTCATTGTTTGCTCATTATAACAGAAATAATCATTCAGTAGGCGTGTTGATGTTTCTCAGAAGAGAGCAAGTGTGGCCAAGTGTCTGGAAGGGATGTGCCTAAAGGTTAGATGTCAGACAACCAGAGAAAGCAACTAAGTAAATGAAGGGAAGGGAAGAGTAGGGCAGAGGTGACATTTTTCAGCTGGACAGCTAGAGAAAGTGAATGCCCAACTACTTTTCTACCACTTGAAATGCTTGTGTTTGGTAGATAATGTTACAGAAACAAGGTTCTGGGAGAGGTCTGGAAGGAGAGATAAAAGTCTTAGTAGGCAGAGAGAAGGGGAGGTGTTTCATGGTAGAAAAAGAAACAGAAAGATGAGATCAGCAGAGCCTTTTCACCAGAGACACTTCGTACAGACTACTGGCCTGCCTTTCTTGTTCATTTAGAAGGAACCACCAAACTTTTCTTTAATAGGGGTGTCTTAAAGTCACATGCTTATCATATTCTACAAATGTGTTAGAAGATAATTAACCAATTCCAGTGGACCTTGGCACAATCAAATATTCTCTTCCAAGATGGGCAAAGGTCACTGATTCTGAAAATTTAACTGCTTGAATGATCTGATAAGACCCTATATCACCTCTCATTTTGAAGTTGAATATAAGTGATCCTCAGATATTTTTTACCTCAGATATTTTTTACATTTTATGTAAAATCCATTCTGTTCTGTTGTTTCTAGTTCCTTACTTGAATTAAGCTCTTTTGCAGCATAATTTTCTACATAGTATTCACCTTACTCCTTCAGATAAGTCTTAAGAACATTCTCTCTTTCTGCCACCATAAAGTTGTAACATTTAGCACTGAAGTCCTGGAAGAATAAGATGCTAGTTTTTGTTGGCTATCACAGTGAGATTACAGGGGTAGTAAAGAAGCAGTAACATGTTGGGTGCCCAAGAAAAAATTCCTGCTGCTGTGGAGGTAGGAATAGACCCCAAAGCAGTGTGCTACACTGTGCAATCTGGTTTCACATCAAGTCTAAGTCTCTAGCCAGTACACAGGGGATCAAATGGGAAAATTCCATGGGTTTAGGGCACCTGAAAGAAAGTCAACATTTAAGCATAGTTGGAATGAAGGGGACGAAGCCTATGATTAGTGTATTAATTGAAGAAGAGAGATTAGGAAGAAATTGAAAGAGCAGAATAGCACAGGCATAAAAGAAATGCATGAACACAGAGAAGACCAGGAATAGGTATATGAGAATTTCATGGATGGGCTAGCCTGTTTTAAAGACGTTCAGATTTTAATTCTTCATCTGAGCTACCGGTGGATAAACCAGGGTTGTATGACACATACCCAGATGGAAACTCAGATTAGTTCTGCTTGTCAGTGACAGGAAGCCTGAAACCCAGACACACACAGCAGACGTGGGGGGCCCAGTCACTGAGGTCAGCTTATTTGAACCAGAGGCACACTTGCATGAGCTGTTGCAGGGTGCAGCTCAAAGGTTTTGAGTCATACAATAGTTATTCCAGCTTATGCATATCACTGTCCCTTCAAGGGAATCATTACCAGCAACCCCAAATATTTCAGCCCCTACTCCTATACATAACAGAAGAATCACTTGCAGATCTCATAGCTTCCTTTATATTTAATTAGTTGCCATAGCATCTCTACTGTAAAACTGTGACAGCTCTAGCTACCTGAAGGCTGTCTAACCTTTGTCAACCGTGTTTCTCTCCCCGCCTAGAGAACAGAAATAAGGAAGTTAAGCTTCAAACAGTCTTTTTCAAGTATGGCTAAGACCCTTTGATGAGGTGCCGTGCCTTTTTAGAGAGCATCAAGTCAGAAAAATTCAAGTCTATGAGCACTAGGAATGAAGAATCAGAGTACGTGTTCAGGCAACCTTTCCCCTGCCTGGCTGGTGCAGCCCTAGCTCCGGGAATAGCTCCCATACCGGAGGGGCCTTTGAACTCTGCAGGGGGGGTGGCTGCACTTGCCCTGCAGCCAAATTCCTGGCGCACCTCACCCCCAGAACACAAGATCTTTTACCTTTGATAAGCCTTTTGCTTCTTTTTCATGGTCTCTTCACCTTTCTGCACTTGACCAATCTAACCCTAGGCTCACCTGCCATTAAATTTGTCATGCAGAGGCAGCTACAGGCCAACTGTTGACCAGCAGGGCTTAAGTGAGGTGTGTAGGAGCTCTTGAAGATACACCAAGCTCCCCTTTGATCAATTGAAGGGCTTGTCAAGGAATTTGCTACCCCATGCACAGATGAGAGTGGTCCATCTAACAACTTTTTGCATGAATCACAGCTCTGTTGCACTGCTCTGACTAATCCCTCTAGCTAATCACACCTTACACATGCAAGGCAGCTGGGTGTTTTGCACATAGTTACAGTGCTATTGACAGGGAAGGGCGAGTGTCAAGGTCCTAGAGATATGTCCTTTAATCTTTTATTTCCCTTTGATTGTTTTTTTGTTTGTTCTTTTTTTTTCAAATGTAGGAGTCAGACCTGAAGCATGCTTGAAGGGCATGAAATGCCAGTGAACAGCTTTAACTCTGCACTAGTGATGCTTCCTCCCAGTGACTATAAGATCTGTCAATGAATCTATGAACTTCCCCAACGTGGGAGCTAGCCAAGGATGATGTCTCCCACTCTAGAAGCACTAAAATGAAACTGAGCTGGCAGATGCAAAATCACCAAACCCCCATCCTTGTGATGCAAGAATTAGAGGAGCAGGGGAACTCAGAATGCCTTTTGAACTAGATGTACATAAATGTAACATGGCCTGAGATCAGAAAGATTCTTTTTCTGCTATTATTTTTTTAATGAGAAGACTTAATCCCCAGTAACTTTGTGGCAAGTCATTTCTCAGCACTATTGTCTGGAAAGGTGTGTTTAACCATTTGTCTCTTAAAAGTATGCACCTATTGCTATATTAAAATGAATCTTTGGATGAGCTTCATGATTTCAAAGAGGATAAAATACAAAATAGGATGAAATGTACTTCTACTTATGGCAGTTCTTCACTATTTTAGAGCTCACCCTGCTTTTAAACCACATGAATTGTAGTTTGGGTTTACTCTTAAGTATGTCAGTGAGCACTTTGTAAGCTCTATGAGCTAAAGAAATTATAAGTGAAACCAACTGTTCAGAAAATAAAAATAGCCTCTTGTTCTGATGTGTTTCCATCACCTGGCTGCTTGCTGTAGGGTTTTTTTTAATGACTCAGTGTGAGCAGGACAGTTTGCTCAGCTGAATTATCTGCCAGAGCTCAGGCTGTGTTGTGAGCAATCTATGTTATAAATGATGTTATAGGCAACGTGATGCAACCAAATATTTGCATACCACTGAGGTATGTGCTCTATAAATACATAAAAGCAAACAGGCACAATGTTTTCCCTGTGGTCACATTGGTTATTTACTATAGCAGGTGTCAGCCTCTTGAACAATTAAGATACCAATTAAGTTTAGAAGTGGCTTGTATTCATTTATGTCTGTCAGGTATGCAGGTAATATTGAAAAGTACCTACCATTAAAGGGCTCTAACTAGCATCATCTTTCCCAAGCTAAGCCTGTTGTATGACATATAATACCCTCCCTGAGCTGTACTTCTGATATTTCAGTTTTTCATTAGCACAAAAGAGAACTTTCAGGTGCTGTTATTTGTTTTCCATCTGTAGTGGGCATACTACAAGGAGACAGAGAGAACGAAGATTATCATGTGCAACTTGCTAATGAAGTAATACGAACACCTTTTCAGTAAATATTTAAGTTCAAGGTTAGAGCAGAAGACTGAGAGCCAAGGCTCTGGTCTGCTGTTAATGCCAAGCATCCTTGAACAAAGCCCTTGCCAAGTTCCTAGGCTGAGCTCCTGAATGCAGGGCCCTGTGTTTGCATCCTCCTGCCTTCTGCCACCAAGGGTGCATCTCAGAGACATGGAATAGCTTAGTCCTGGTGTAGCACTATGAGATTATCTGAAGAAAAAGACTGGACAAATACAGTGTGTTGTTAGAAAATATGCTCACAACTTTGCTTCTTTGCCCACTCCTCCTCCAACATGACAGAGAAGCAACAAACACAGCAGAATACTACAGACACTAAAATCAAACGAGGTAACTGATTATCAGCACTCACCATTTCCTATTTTTCAGATGTTAGAGCTACATTTTAAAGCACTCCATGGGTCAGCAGATGAAGTACTTCAAATTATTACATTCTAATTGCATGTTAACTATCTAAAACACATTTTAATATAATAAAAATTGATTAAAGACTTCATTTTAAGGACCCTCCAGCTAGATTCAGAACAGAAAGTACAGCTGTTTTGCCAGCTCTCTCCATGGTAAATGGAGGACAGTGAGAGCTTGTTTGACTTGAGAGAGCTTGACAGTGAGAGCTTGATTCTATGATTCTATGATTCTATGACTACTGTAAGCTTTTCATCTGAGATTTTGGGGTATAACTGGATGCCAGGCAATCCAAAACTTTTTAAAAACCAGATCAGTTCAGCCAAACTGTGAAAAAAAAGTGTTAGGCTGTGGCAGAGGTAACATCCTGTAGTTACAATTTCTCTCCCAGGTTGAATCTGCCCTGGGAAAGACTTCTCTTTTCTGAAGGATATGTGCCAGCATCTCTTAATAGAAGATTACTGTATAGAAAGCTCCATAGGCTTAAGTGGGAGAGAAACTCATTGTGCTATGGTTAAATTCTTCAGTTGGATTTTACAGAAGTTGAACAAGGGAATTTTTACAATTTCTTCTGCCATCATTATCTATTAATTTGTAACTGTGGATTCCTCAAAACGTTTTTTCTAATACTTTGTAGCAACAAATGGTTAAGGGGAAGATGAAGGCTTTTATGAGCAAAGTGGCCAAAGACTGACGCAGGAAGAAAAAATGTCCAAAGGAGCTTTCCAGACCATTAGGTGGAGCATAGAACCTTAATGAATAAGTTATAAGGAAATAAAGGTGGGTTTCCTAGTATCTCACAATCTCATCCCTCCATCAGCTATGTTATGTTTCCTTTCATACTACTTCCCAAGGCCAATCAGTCTTTTCCAAGCTGTGATCTACAAGTCATGGCACTTTGAACGACACTTTGATTATCAGATGTAACTTCAATGATATATAAACTAATTATACTTTTTTGTATGTTCAATAAATGTGCATACCTAAACCAAGAAATAAGTGTCTTTTTCCTTAATAGTACGTTTGATCAAAGATCACAAAGACTACATGACAGAGAAAGTTCTGCCTGTATTCACTCCCAGTGAGTTGAAGTTCAAAGCAGTCCACTGAGAGCAATAAATATTGCAAAATTGCTTTGGGCTCTGCAGTCAGCAGCTCCATCTCTGACTGGCTTCACTTGCAAATAAATTTTAACTTTTTTTCACAAAGCACAGTGGTTTCCTAATCACTATGTAATTGCATGTGGCAGTTTTTGAAAGTTTTACAGAGTACCTTCCACTTTTCAGATATCTTTCTGATCCTCCTCTTCTAAAACAGAGAAAAGAAGACAATTATCTTCTTTCACTAGAAGTGATTAAACTAGGTGTACTCTGGTAGATGAAAAGAGTTAACAAAGCAGGTCTTCATTTCCTACCAAGGCTAACTTGATACCCGAAGTGATGGTGGTATGTGGGGAAGGGCACTGCTAAGAATTCCACAGTGGGAGAGGCAGCGTTGGTGATGCAGGAGTCTGTGACACGAGGGAGAATTTGGATTTTTTCACTACAGATATGCGGTTTCCAGATGTAAATACCATCCATATCTGAATGTCAGTGTATTGCCTGCATTTCTGTTTCAAAATATTTAGAAAGCTTTTTTTCCTTCTGTTTCAGAAATGCCTACAAAACTTCCCTCAGCTTCTCTCTGTGTTTGGCTGGAGCCATATGCTGCTGTCCTCTCAGCCCAGAGATGTGGCTCTGACTGAGATAGGGCTGGAGCTGCCAGATTTACTTCAGAGCTCCAGGATCAGGAGCCAGCAGGAAAGTGTCTGGCAGTGACAGCATAGCATTCAGCTGTGCAACACTCCTATCCTCCTAATGTGTTTCACACTTAGCAGATTGAATTGCTTTGGTCTTCTCGTTTATTTTTCTTCCAGCAAACAAAACAACTGTTTCCCTCCTTTTCCTTAACAAAGAGTTTCACCATATGCTCCAAATCACTTGCAACCTTTTTGATGCTTTGTTACCGCCCACAACTTGGGCTGCATTCAAAAAAGGCAGCTCAAGCACTCTGTTTCTGCTCCAACCAAACTAAAATTGAAACATTCTGTTCATTAATTCAAGGGTTAATGTGTTTTATCACTCCCCTCTTACTCTGTATGTGAGCAACTCCTTAACTAGAACTGAGCCAATTCCTTGCTGCAACTAACATATCTGACACATTTTTGCTTTTCTGCATGGATAATTCCCATGAATAGAAAGGAATTTGCTCATACTCATTCACTGATCAACATTATTTGTTGACTTAAGATATACTTTGCTGATCATCTTAATTTAATTTAATACTAAGCTTCATGCAGATCTGTCCCTTCCTATGTGCTGCTGTTAAGTCCTTGTGTACCCACATGATCAGCTGTGCCAGGGGACTGATCTGGAAAGAAACAAAAGCTTTTCATTGGTAAAACTCAGGTTGAGCAGGAGTAGCTCCCATGTCTGCCTATTGAGTATCACTGTGGCCCAAAGGATGGGCAGAGGTAGGGGTGGGGTCTGCTTTCAGCAGCAGTGCGTTCCTAAATGAGCTTCAGCTTCTGCTTATTTCTGGTGGGCTATGTTATTCTAGGAATTAGTTTAGGGCATAAGGCATCCATATACCATACTAAATCCTAGTGAGGACATATTTATAGCAGTAGAATGGTTCTACGTTCAGATACGGTGAACTATCTCCTAACTAACTGCACTGACAAAAGCACTTTTTGGGAGGGATAATGGGGTCAGCCCTAGGATATCTGCTGGCATAGCACACAGTGGTGAGGAACCATGCCCCTTTCCTCCCCCCAGCTGATAAAAGCAAACCCATAACCCGTTGGGTATGTGATTTATTTAAGGAATAGGAATAATAATGCAAATGTTGAGAGCATGAAAGCTTCATTGCTTAAGTTTATTCTGAGATTTGTACCTCTATTATCTATTATTAACTTAATTCCTTCCCCCACCTCCTCCTACAGGCCACTGGGGAGGTCACTCCATAGCTGGAATGGGATGATGTGAAGCCAGTGTGGTCCCCCAGGCTGTGTGTCCAGACTCTAGGTATTGCTTTGTGTTTCCCAGCTGAAATGTGTTTTACAGTTATCTGGCTACTACTTTTCTAATTGGTTTCACTGAAACCTTCCAGTTATTTGATACATTTGTTTGGGGTTTTTTTCAGTTCCTGTGTGCAATTGTTATTTCAGGAACAGAGAGTTGCATTTTGCAAGGTCTATATTGATTTTTTATTTATCTGATATTTGCTGATAATTGGCTTTTTTTCTACTAAACCATTTGAATTTGCTGGTGAGAATTTTTATGGAAAGCAAAAGGGAACGTATGAGAGACCAGAAGAAAGATAAAATCACACCTCTACTGATATGGATGAAATTTAAACAGAATAAAAGAAAAAGTAAGGAAGAGGGGGAAAGACAGTTAATCCTTTGGACTCTCTTGTTTATTTAATTAAGCTAATCAGTTTACATGCATAAGGTAGTAATGGCTTCCTGGTTTGCCAATGTAGTTATCCTGGTATAATTATAATTATATTTATTTTATTATATTAATGGACAAAATAAATTTAACTATTGGAATGAAAAGCCACTGAACATTTTTCCTCTACTGCTCCAAGTCTACTTTTGCATTATAAGAGCATAAACAGCCAAAGTAACCTAACTTAGTTCAATTTACATCATGTGATAGGTGTTTCCATCAACTTTTAAATCACAGATATTTTTAAATAGCCTTAGTACTTGCCTTAGGTAAAATACATGAAATACTTTCCTTATGTTAGTCCTCAAAGACACCATAGGAATGTTATATGACTGCACATAGAAGAAAGCAGTTCTGAAAGAAAGGAAAAAGTGAGCCATACACTGGAAAAATTGAGAAAAGCTGAATCTGGTAGATAACACTTTAGGAGGAGATGCAAATTCTCCCCACCTCTTCAGCTCAACATCTGTCTTAGCCCAGTTGATCCTGTGGCGCTTAAGCTTAAGCTTAAGCTTAAGACCCTGAGTAGCTTTCCCTTGCTATCTGGAGTGTTAGGAGTCAAATTATTGATGTTTGTGTAGTAAATTGACTTCTGGAGATATAGGCCCCATAGAAGTATTACAACTTCAAAGAGGTCAGCAGCTTAAAACCAGGATGAGCTGAAAAGACATGAGGCAGTGAGTTGAATCTACACTCATTTGGATGAGCAGAGATTATTTGAATTCACTTGAGATTATTACACTTACAAGAGAGCATTTAAAAGGAAGGAAAGCCCTTAATAGCCACACTGATTCACTTCAGCTCAGTGTTTGTTTCCAATGACTATTTCCATAAATTGCACTCTAGAGGAGGTAAGGGTTAACTATTGAACCCAATTACATGGCTTGAGGCTTAACTCAGTCCTGGAGCTCAGTCTTCTAAGGGCTTTTTTCCACAAATGTCTGGAGAATTCACTGTGTTCTTAGGACTATTTACACATTGTAATTACAGATGCACTACACAAGTGTCAAGAGGGAGCTACACCAGTGTGGCTCATGCTAGCAACTGAATAGATTCAAATTTAGAAATTTTGATCTGCCCTAGCCACATTGATCAGAAGGTGCAATATCTTGGTTTTTACCAGACAACTGCTTATGCCATTAGAAGCTCTAGATAAAGTTGTTTCCCACTAATATAAATTATATTGATTCTCAAGCCAAAACTAACTGTGCAGTGCTTTCAGTTGATATCTTTATATTTGTGATAAAGAGTGGGGAAAGGTCACTTTCTTTGAGTATAAAAACACAGTAAAAGCTGCGGAACTTCCTAGCACTAAGAAGCCTTTGCTCATTGAACCCCCTTTTTTTGCCAATGCAATGCTTGTTATTCTGGTGAGATTTTTTTTTTCTTCACAGTAGATAAGGTTTTATCATCCTTCTCTTGAGAACCAATTGGAGGGGCAATTACAGTTAACCCTTTGTTGGCTGAAGGCAGCTGCAGGGTGTGTCCCAACAATTTCCTATTTTTCATAAGCATCAAAGCTGGAGAAAGAGATGTCTCTTTGACTGCTCTGTAAGCAATAACAAACATGGAAGAGGAATGCTGTTTATTTGGTGCAGCTGGAAAGAATGAATATGATCTTCTTCCTTTATCCCTTTCAGGAATTCAGACTGCTGTTAGGGAACAAGAAAACTATGCTAATAATTTTCCACCTAAGTAAGCAAGTATTTCACCACTGATGCTACAACTGGTTTCTCTGACCATGCCAAGTTGCACAGGTAATGGATGAAGCTCCTATAGTGATCCGAGATCCATAGATAAACTTTTCTGCCTAACTGCACTATATAGAGATTAAAAACATTTGAAGATGCTGAGCAGATGAACCGCCAGTTCTGTCTCTATTTTAACAGACCTAACATAATTTAAGTTGTTTAGTTTCATGACAAAATCCATTGCTAATCCATTTCCCCCCTTCCTTAGACTTGGGTTTCTCCTCTTCAGGATGTGATTGTCATAAATAATGTTTTTAGGTGTTTTACTCAATATTCTGTTGCATTGGACTTGGGGACTTGAGGCTGGTTGTTGCTCTCAGTGTCAGGACAGCTGGATGTTAGATTCTGGAGCAGCATCCCGCTTTGTACGTTTAGTCCTTGCCTTAGCAATGATGAGGGTGTCTCTAGACACCTGGGTGCAGATGGTCCCCGGATTGGTCTGGTGACTCCCCAAGCTGCCTGGCTGTGAGCCAGTTCTGATACAGAAGTGATGGCCTTAGTGTGGCACTTCCATCTGAGCTGAGATCCTCTGCCTCTCCACAAGGCTTATGTGCTCAGGGGCAGGAGCACAGCAACATGAATGCGTGGTTTCTGGTTTGGATCTGGCAGCAAGGAGAGACCATGGGGATAACAGATGTGTGGATGTTTGCACTGGACTGGAGCTGTGCTGCAGTCTCAGTACTAACAGTACAGAATTCAGTTTCAGAGAGACCTGTGAATATTGACAGAGATATTTTGGTTTGAGGCAGATAGTGTTTCACTCCAAACCACAATGTGAAGACCATGACTGTGGAAAAGTGACGGTGTGGTGTAATGCACTCAGTAGACCAATCCATGAACAAGCCATGTGGGCACCGCTATCAGGAGGTGTGGAAGGGAGAGTCTAATAGTGAGTTATATGAGTGCCAGTAGAATTTCCAAATGGATTTCAATGAAAGTCCTGGAGAAAAGGATCATTTTAGGGCAGGAAACAGTGCTAATCATGAAAGGTTCTTTGTCAGTCCAGAAGGTAAAACAGCAGTAAAGTTTCAGGAACCTGAGATATTCCTTATAGCTGTGTTGTGAAGGGCTAAGGATGCATGAGAGAAGCTGTAAGGGAAAGTGTTGAGGGGCTCTGTCATTCCCAGGCAAAAAAAGCCTGGTTTGTGACTACCAACCTTGGTTCAGTACTTTTGAAGTTGAAGGCAACCCTGTCAGATACATCTCCTCCAAAAGACTCCACACACCATATGCTCCACTCCCTGCCACACACCACAAATCTCTCTACTGTACCCTACACCAAAATTTTGTAGGGAAGGCTAAACCAGACACTGCCATAGAAAGACATCAGGGTATTAAAAAGCATTACTAATGCCCTACATTATTGCCTAAAGGATATATTAGACAAATAGCATGCAGAAGATTTAGGAGTGGAGCCCTACATTACAGGAGAAGACAAAACAGATGGAGATATATATATATAGAGAGAGGTATAGAGGTATAGAGGGATAGAGGGATAGATAGATAGATAGATAGATAGATAGATAGATAGATAGATAGATAGAATGGTTCTTGTCAGGTTGAACTGAGGTAGAGTTCTTCTGGACCCTATGTTTGGTAAATGATAGGTCTTACACTCTGGTGGCGTTTGGGTTTTTCAGTGACAGTATCACTGGGAATAACAGTGTAGGCCAGTGGCCACCTGGCCAAACTGGGGGTCACCAGAAGATGCAGATACCACTGCCAGCCAAAACAGAAAATGGGAATATTCAGAAAGAGGAAAATTGAGCAATTGTTTTCTCCTTCAGGAGATGTCTTGCCTCTCTGACATATGAGGCAAATGAGGAGAATTAGAGGTAAACATAGTATTTTCCATCATCTCTTGCTGACTTTTGAAGCATTTCAAATGGTCTTTCTTAATCTTTGTGTTTGGTGAATGGCATTCTGCTGTTAGTGCTACAGTAATAAAAGTCTGTATCACTGTACAGCCCTTAAAATACAAGTCATATTTCCCCTCAGGACCTTTGCCTGATAGATAGTCTCACTATCAGGGGAATAGCCCACATCTTTCCCTTATCTCTCCTGAGTCAGCATGGCCAGCCAGTAATTCAGCCCTGACCAGCCAGACCTCACCTTCAGCTGGGCCTGGGTGTTGGTTCTTTGGCACTAACCTGCCCAGGCTTCTCTGCCATGATACAGAGATTACAGAATGAACCCATCTGCTCCTGCACCTATCCCGTCTTCAGCTGCTCATTCGTACCAGCCCCTCCACTGTGTCAACACAACCACTTGTGGAACTATGCTGGGAACCAGAACACTTACATGGACCTCATAAAAATGGCTCTTTGGAGGAAGGGAGAGATGCACCTATTTGAAACTCATCATCTTTCAGTGGTCTTGCTCATGGCATAACAAATAGTTATGTCAGCACAAGTGGACAGTCTGTGGGGCTGGGGGGATGCTGCTCCCCAAGCCACAACATGGCAAGGCCACCTTCACCTGACACTGTCACCTGAGCACTTACACTGTTGTTTGACAGCCTCTGTTTGTGCTCTTGCTTCTTCCAAATACAAGAGAGAGGAGGAAGGAAATTGCTAATGATCATCTTCTCAGCATGTGCAAATTTATAAGAGGCAAAGACTTATCAAGGAACTCTTACATACTGTTAATGACTTCTTTTTGACTGACTATAAATAGCCTAAAATCCCATTACTAGGTTGAGAATAATCTTGCGTTGTGTTACAACAGGAATTACTTTGCTCAGGTTTATGTGGACAGTTAAAAAAAAAAAAAAACATGGGCTGAAGTAGGATGCAAGAAAAAGTAATTAAGCATATCTGGCAGTGAGAGTGGGAAGGGAACAGCAAGCTCTAAACAGGAAGGTGTATCAGCTTAGCAAATAGTATGGTGCTGCACAGATTTACCTAAACATTCTTCATAAGGACATTCTGACATTGGCTTATGTCAGACTTAAACAGTCTTGTTTTCACTGGATGTATGTCAAGAAGATGTGGCACAATTAGAAGATAGGAACTAAATGAGATAGAAACTAAATGAGGTAGAAACTAAAACTACACGTGCCAGTACTGGGGGCTGGAACAAGTTAAGACACAACAACATCATGACTATAATTTAAATACAGAAAGCCCTTTGAAAGATGCACGCTTTAATTCTCATATATATAATGAAACTATATCTTGTGGTTTTTTATTGGTTCTTTGTAGAGTTAGGACACAGCTTGATATTGCAAGGTATTCTTTTGTGCAGTACATTTTAACCAGGTACTTGTATCTTAGCATAGCTATTGTTTAATCTACATGCACAAAATAACTTAACTAAATCAAATCTACAATCTGACATGTCTGGTGCAGTGAGCTGAATTGCCTGTCTGTCAGCTGAAAAACGCCACAGAAATAAACCTACAGTATCGTAGATTTATTGGTCTGTAATTCACACGGAGAATGAGCAAAGCAAAGAAAGACAGCAAAGCAAAGAAAGTCACAGCATGTTATTCAGTGGTCAATTAACACAAAAATCGTTTTGCTTGGCTGATGGCTGCTGACAACTATGTGGTTGCAATAGCTGGGTGGTCCTTTCTCAGCTTATATAAATAAACACTGCAAATTCTGATATGGCTGGACCAGAGTGTCTGTGAGTATAAATCTCATCCTCACTAAAGAAAATACAGGATGCTTACTTTGCTGGCAGACATTTCTTAGGCTGGGTTTTCCTGAGATGGTAATTCAACTTGCAGGGCAGGTAGTCACGGATCAAAACCATTATGATCTCAGGATATGAGGTGCTGATCTAACACTTTCTGTCTTTTCTGGCTCAAAGATGTTAACAATGCTTTGAAGAGAGAGTTCTCCTGCAGCTGAAAATCTGTCTAAACCAGCATCCTGACCTCATAGCTCATCCCTACCTAATGTGCACTGCCACGTGCTCCTGCAGAGGACAGAAACTGGTATTGACCGACAAGGATCAGCATCACCCTTGTTCCAGCTCAGCTGGAAGATGGTATAGTGCAATTTTCCCTCTTTTTTAGCCCAGTCGCAATTTGAATTAAGGAAGGAACATTTTGCAGCACAATTTGGAGCAGAGTGGGAGTTGGGTAAGCAACCTCAGAAGCGAAAAGTAGCTCTCAGACTAAAAAAGGCTCAGCCAGAGGAGTGAAAAAAGAAGTCAAGGCTGACTTTAAAAGATTGTCTGTAGTAGGTAGGGATGGGGATAGGACCCTGTCTTAAAACTGTAGAATTTATGAAAATTAAAAAAAAAAATCCTGGAGATGAAGTCTGCCAGGTCTAACGGTTTGTTTGGCTGATGAGATTTACAAAATAGTTGTACTCTTAGGAGCATGGTTCTATTTTGGCAGGCTCTTGGCACAAGAATGAAAGTTATTTCCTTAATATGAAGACAGCATGAAGAAAAATGCCTGAAATGATGGAGGTTTGGCTTCACTGCTTGTTTTGTGGGTATTAGTATCATGTAACACTAAGCACTTCACTGTCTGGGGTCCCTCTAAAATCAATGAAGAGAGATAAGGACTCCTGCTCTCCATCACTCTGAAAGAGCTTATCTCTCCCTAGTGACCACAGAGAAAGCCCAAGAAGATGAGCTAACTGACGTGGGCTGTAGTTTTACATTACAGAGAGTTGCACAGCTATTCTGGTTTAAAGCATCATCTCCTTCTCTCCTTACAGCCCCCTCCCCAGAGATGCCTTCTCTCATTTACACCCTGTCCAGTGGCACGCTATCCCTCAGTAGTGCAGCTGTGCTGTAAGCAGCCTTCTGCAACTGCTCCAGTGAGAAAATAACAAAAAGGAAATTATTTCTCAGATTTCTCTTCTTCCAATCCACTTCCCCCCAGTGACCACACAAGCAGTTCCATCAGCTCAGCTGGTGCACCCTTGTCATGGGCAGGATGAAGCAGCAGAGGGAAGCAGCAGCAGCACTGGAGCAGGGTAGTTATTATGTCCCACAGTGCCTTAAATCTGTCTCTGCTTCTGAAAAACACATTCATGTTCCTGGGGCTGAGATATGTCCCAGCTGTGTCCAAAGCCCTGAAGAGGTTAAAACTTGAGCATGCATGAGGCACTTTCTCCTGGCTTTCTCTTCCACTGTGGTTCATGGGAAAGAAACCCAGAAACACGGGTGAGACTGGAGCAGAGGTGATCTCCTGCACAAGGGTGCAAAAGCAACATCCTCTGGCATCTGTAATTGAATGAATCTACAGGTATCAACTTGAGACAAATCAAGTTCTTAAAAATTAAGTAATTAGTTTCAATCCCTACACTGGTGTGTTGCCTTGTATAGGCATTCATTTGAGAACCTCCTTTTCCCATATCATATTGGAGCAATTACACTTTTCCAAATCATAGCAAGAGCTGCTATGAGGACAGAGGCCACCAGATCAGTGAGGTTCAGGCAAGCTCTGAAAATCTAGAAGAAGTCTGTAGTTCCTTTGATGCCAAATTTGTTGATAAGAGACTTCAGTGTAAGTGGGAGCCAGATTCCGTTGGCTGCCTATTAAAGGCAGCCTCATGACAGAGCTTTCTTGTGATGTGGCTTTACTCTGTAACTGCTGATTGTGAGTCTCTATTGTAACATCATTCTGCAATAAGGCATCCAGTCCTTGGGGGCAAAAGAAAATGGATGCTTCATACAAGTAATGAAAGTGCCATTGATTTTGCTGACAGTTATTCTTACAATTGTAAAAAGGTCCCTTCAGACTTGCACGCTGACACATCAGGCAGTGAAAATCAAAATCACCCTCTCAACTGCAAACTAGCAGTATGCTGGAAGGGGGAACAGAGTAGTGGGAGGCAACTAAAACAATTATGCAGTCATATTCTGAAATAATGCCAGAAGCGAAGTTTACAGGGACTTTCAGAAAAATAAGGGGATTGATGGCCTGAGTTTGATGGCAAGGCAAAAATGTATCAGAACAAAAGCGTCAACCTATACAAGAATTTTTAACTGCCTCAATGGAAAGGAGTACAAACAGTACTCAGAGTCAATGTTTCAAACAACTACAAAGCCCCTTGCCATCAAATCCATCTGCAATTCAACAGCCAGCAAATATGGATGTGGAGTTCTATAATGGGAGGAAAACTCTGACAACAGATCTTCAGAACAGATGCTATGATGTGCACCTCCTGTGCTGCTTAGAAACAGTCACAGGATAAACAGGCTTGTAGCAGGTGCCAGCTTTCACCTCATGACAGCTTATGAAGAAGATGAGGTAAAATGCATGTGGAGGGCAAGGGAAAAGGGTGAATGAGCTGCAGTTATCTTTGTGGGTCTCTGTCGCTTGACCAAGAATTTGCACACTGAACTGGACTATGCTTATGGAGAGACTACACACCTACACCCTGCTACATCTAAAGAACTCCTTTCCACTAGCAGGCATAAAAGAGGAGCAAATAACTTAAAGTGGCCTTTCTTCAATAGCTGGATATCTATTTCCTCAGGCTGAAGGGTGAGATAGCACAAATGCGGGAAGCACCACTGGTATTGCAAACAAACTCTCAGAGAGTACATTCTCTGTGAACACTGTACTAGACTTGGAGGGAATCCTTGATGCAGCGAAGCAGAAGCAGAAGCATCAGCATTTAAACAGCCCCTACTGATTGCTTCTTTTTATTTAGTTCTGAAACACATTTGGATTTACCCCTGGGAGAAGAGTCATTGCCATAGTGCTGTACAGAGCTGCTGCAGACATGTGTTGCCTGCCTGGTAGTGATGACCTGACTGTAAAGATCTCGAAGAATATTGCTTCTCTGCTGGTTTATATGTTTTCCCAAAAATTTCCAGAAGTTCTTTTCTGCTTGTAATGTGTAGCTGCCCTTTTAACCTTACATATTCTTAACTAATATATTGGATCTTTTGCCTTAGTTTCTCGTGATACCATTTTCTTATAGAGATCTCTGTACGAATAACCTGTAATCTAGACTCTGATTCTGTGTGGTTATCATCTTAGGCTGGTTGAGTTTACATCTTGCACTTTCTTAGATATCTCCACTTAAATGGATGAAGTTCTCTACTAGGCTCTTGTCATCTTATACCTTGATGACCACCATTTCCTCTTTATCTTCCTCCTTTACTCTAAAAGCAATTTTTATTGAGGCCTGCTTAATTCTACACTATTGGTTTCATCCCTGTTTAATGCTGTAAGGGTTTCCTGGCTTCCTACAGCATGGTGCTTCATAAGCAATATACTTAAGAGTGGAAATGCTCGAAGAACGCAACTCTTTCTAGCACTCCAACCCTGAGAGATGAGTTTTGCATATTGCATTTGAATCCATCCAAGCCTGTGGACTCTGATTCCACACTAACAAGCCTGGTTTCAGGCAGAGTACGAGAAGAGACTGTTACAAAGAGTATTTACAGTAGTATCAAGGTCTCAAAATAATGATAAGAAAATAGGGAAGAATTTAAAGGGATGATGCACAAGATCTGATGCTTTTGCTTCTTTTGAGATAAAGAAGTTCACTGTGAGCTCAAGTGCTCATAGGTTTATGCAGGGAACCCAGGCATATTCTCTCCAGCACAGCTCACTTCACTTATGGCCTTGTTTGAGCACAAGAATTTCCATGCAGAACACTAGCAAAGTCACTGCAGTTGTGTAAGTATGTTGATAAGCAAATAGCAATATGTTTTTGCATAGGCAACTCCTACATTAATCAAAGAACAAAAGTTCAATCTGGAAGGAGGAACCTCTGCATGGGAATGCCACGGAACACAGAAATTGCTGCATATATTGTTGCCTCAGCTTCTTGAAACATATAATATTTGGCTTTAATACTGCTTTCTACATCTGTGTCCTCAACCATGTAAGTTGGTCTTTTACCTTTTTTTTTTTTTTTTCCAGACTCTCTGCACAGCAGTGTAGAAGAGAGAAACAGTCAGGACTTTCAGTACTTTGACTGAGAATGAAGTGCAAGGCAGGAGAGGTTGTCCATGTGCAAAACACAGCAGGCTGCCAGCCACAACAGTAACAGGGGTGGGACTTGCACTCACATTCATGAGGGATGCAGCTGCTACCCACTTATACACAGGTGGATGAGGGATATTGCTAAATGCCAAGAAGTAATGTGAAGCATTAAAGGTATGTGAAGAAGGAGGAGGAGGAAGACATGATATTTTCTATAAACTAGAGGCAAAAAACCCCAACAAAACTCAAAAGCTTGCAGAGGATGGGAACTTTCAAGCTACAGTACATGTAGTATCAGGGAGACCATCAAAGATGCTGAGGACATTGCTAATGAATGCAATGGTGACAGTTCTTGTCTGTAGCATGGAGTTGGAGTAGAGAGCCTCTGCCCTAAAACTGATGCAACTGTTCTGTTGGCAGATGTACCTTCAGGCAAGCATCCCCCCTGAACAGCTTTCTTTTCAGGGCTGCGGGACACCCCCAGATTAGGTGCCTGGCAATGAGGTCATTTGGTGATCCAATCAGAGCCAAAGCAGAGATCTTGCTGCCATGTGGGAACTTGCAGGTTCAAGGGTCTGTGTAATCACAGCTGTGATGCAGCCAGGAGGGGAGGAAACCGGGCTCTGCTCTAGCATTGCACTGCCAGCCAGCTAAGGACAAGGTCCCAAGCAGCTGCTCTTGTGTAAGATGTCTGGGTTTTGGCAGCTTTGTATGTAAAAAATGTTTGTAGCTTGTTTCAGCTAAGGACAAGGTCCCAAGCAGCTGCTCTTGTGTAAGATGTCTGGGTTTTGGCAGCTTTGTATGTAAAAAATGTTTGTAGCTTGTTTCTGGGCCAAGAGATAAGATGAACAAGAAAAAATAGAATTAACCTTTTATTAGAAAGATAAATCATTGCTATTCCATGAGGCTGCTCAAGGGGCTTTTCTGGACTCGGAAAACTTCTGGGTGTTAATATAAGGTGGAGTACACAGCACTGTATCATCAGGCACACGAGCTAACCAGGGTGAACCAAAGCATGGGTTATCATGTGTGTAAGGCTCTCAAGGGAGGTGCATAGGAATGGATCTTTACAAGACAGAAAAGCATGAAAGTATTTTGGAATCATGGGAAGACATGGGAGCTGAGACTTCTCAATGAGGATTGAATTCAGAGTTGGCCAACAGGAGGAAGTGTGGACTTGGGAAAAATCATTCTTACAAGCAGGACAGTGTTCAGACACCACTGAGGAACACTGAGGTGAAAAGGCTGCTGCAAGGACTGTGTGTATGGTGCTGTTCTGCAGAAGATAGACCTGGCCTGGGACACCATGAAGATCTGCCCTGTGATCAGTGTGTGTCCTGAGGCTGTTATTGTGCTTTGTTAGCATGCTGGCTGAGTGTGACACAGGACATTACAACCCTTGGGAATATCCCTATTGCATGTTCAGTTCACCATTTCCTCCAAGACTGAAAAATCAGCTGAAGCACAGGCAAAACTCACTGAGACATATGAAGGAGTTTGGTCCCATTTCACACTCAGAATAAAACAGATAGTTAACTTTATCTTCAGAAACTCAGCCTGTTTCTAGAGAGGTAACTTCTCTTGCAATAGCACTGGTGCAAATGTCAGTGTGACACAGGAAATGCTGTGTGGAAACACTTGTGCTGCCACTGTGTTAACCCTGCTGCTCATCCGAGCTGGAAAACCTGGGACTTTAAATATGAGACCAAACAGCATATGAATAATAACCATTAATGGACTGTTTTACACTGTGCATGTGTATGCATGTGTTTGTGTGGGATGGTGAATGCATACAAGCTGTTCCTACAGATTCTTGTAGAACGGAAATTTAAAAGTGGAATTGAAAGTGGTGCAAATACTGTGTGCAGCATGAAAGTAATAGAAATATTGTGCAACCAGATGGTTCTTCCATAGGTCTTTGCTATAGACTGGTATTGGCCTCACTATATTAGTAAGATTATGCTTGCTGGTAAATGTCCATACCAAACTGATGATGCATTAAGTAGTGTTTTTAATCAATAAGTATTTGTCTGTCTGTCATTTGTCATTTTGATTTTATTCCCCAGCATATTCACTCTCGTAGAGGAAAGATCCTAAGATGAATGAACTCTAGCATCAAAAGAAGATGTCAGAAGACTTCTTCAGAGGCTAGGATCTTTTATGTGGATTTGGAGGTTTTAGACACTTGTTCAATCTAGAAGTTAAAAGAGAACAGCTTTGGCTGATGATGCAGTGCAGTGCTGTGACTGCAGGAAAAGAAGATCCCAGCAGAAGGCCAGCACACAGATGTGTCAGATGATACTGTTTTATGCACACCAGAAGTCACGATCTCCTCACTCAGCCATCAGCAGCATTGCTGCTTCTTGGGACTTCCTTGCACTTGAAAGCATTCAGACACTCTGAAAGAAATTCCAGTTATTGCAGGCAAAATTAGCCAGAAGGAGGCTTGCAAAACTGTATCACTTTCATAGTAAGTAATAGTACTTACGTTCTTCACCTGGAATCATAAGCCTCTGACCAACAGTAAACTAAGAGCAAAATAGTCTGGTTCATTTAAGCAAGTATTTTAATTTCTTTTTTTTTGTTTAATGGGATAAAGGAACTATTTTGCTACTCAGCAGTTATCTGTACTTGTTCTCTTTTACTCTTTGTGAATACACAGAGGAAAGGCAGCCCATGAAAGACTCTTGAGCCCCAACACTTAAGAGTCACTGAACCACAGACTAGTTCAGGCTGGAAGGAATCCCTGAGGCCATCTGACCAGACTGCCTGCTTATAGCAGAGCTAACTTCAAAGCTGGGTGAGGTTGCCCGAGGCCTTGACCAGCTGAGCTGTGACAGTCTCCCAGACTGAGACTCCACAGCCTCTCTGGGCACCTGCTCCAGTGCATAGTCACCTTCAGAATCAATTTTCTTTTCCTTATATTAAACATTTACCTTACTGCAAACTGCATGTCTTGCATCTTGTAACCTGTCCTGGTGCATCCTTGAGGATAATTTGGCTCTGTCTACTCTGTAGCCCCCCTTTAGACAGTGGTAGATTGAATTAACTTTCTTATTCTCCCTCTCTTTTTGAGGCTAAACAAAACTTTGATTTTGACAGTCACTGCTGTTTCAGTGTCTCCTCCCATCTGATATGCCCCAAATGATCCCTGTCATCCTCTGCTGGATTCCCCCCTATAAACTGGACACAGTTCTCTGCATGCAGGCTCATGAATATCAAATAGAGGTAATTATGTTGCTTGCAAGCTTCTTGTTAAGAAAGACCCTCACTCTTGCCTTTCTTGGAGGTGGGTGTGACACTTTTCTTTCTTGACATTGGGGACCTCATCCAATTACAATAATCTTTCAACTATGATAGAGCATGGCCTTGCAATGACACCAGCCAGCTCACTCGTAACTCTTGGATCCATGCCATCCCATCCCAAGGACTTGTACCTCTGTATCCCCATGCTCACACTGATGAATTTCTTTTACGCAGTCTCTGACTTAATTTTCCACCACCTCAAGCAATATTTGTTTTCAAACTCTGACACAAGGCATGCAGCTCTGGAAGGCTGAAGACAGACTTTGACATTGAAGACAGAGGAAAAGAAATGAGATCTTCAGCCTTTTCTGGGTCCCCCTTTCCCATGTCTCCTGCTCCACTAGGGATTGTTCTGAGCTGGCAATGCTTTGTCCAGGGGAGGTTTGGGTGTCTAAGTTCTGTAGTAAATCTTCAGTTTTGAAAACCTGGACTGTCTGGCATAATATTGATAAAAAAGGCTTTGTGAGAGAAAAGAAAACAGAAGGCTGTGAATGTACTTGCAGAAGAGATGGTCTCTTGCTGGCCTCTCACTGGTTAGATTATTCTTCACACAATGACAAATATTTCCCATTTTTTAAATTCAGGTTATTAAAAAGAATCATCATACAGGGGGAAAGAAAATACAAACCAAACAACTCTTAATTCATTCCCCAGACTATAACTTAACACAAAAAGAGAACACAGATGTTTCGTAACACAGCTGTAGAGTGGGCTTTTCCAGATTTGTGAATTTGGCACCCTCAAGCCTTTTTGGGACCCAAATGAACGGCTCAGGGCAGATGGCCTCACCCTGGATGTGACAAGCAGGTTTCTCTGTGCAGCTCTGCAACAGGGCTCAGGAGCTAAGCACAAGCTCCACTAGCGTAAGCTTTTAGGATTCACTGGGGACTGAACCAGAGATAATTTGTGCCATGGATTTCAACGTTCCCGTTATCCTACAAAATTATAAGAAATTTGCAACTACATAAGCAAGAAACACAGATGTTACAGCCCTGTGCAGGCAACCTAGATCAGAAATATGACACAAGGCAATCTATAGGGTTTGCCACAGGTTTAAGTAATTTTTATAATATATATGGTAGAGAATGGATGTAGCTTTTCCTCAATCTTTTGCATTAGCTGAAGTGGTAACCCAGTTGCTTGGAGGCTGTAGTGACTGTTGTTGGTTTAGCTATGAATTATAACTTGCTTCAAGTGAAGAGAGGGCAGGAAAAGAATCTCACTGCTTTACAAGGCATAATTTTCCAAATCTTTAGCATTCCACAGTTGCATCATGTAAACTCCTTCTTTTCCCTATTCCTGCAGAAAATTCCTTTTGGATGCAAAGCCTGGAGTCTTCCTTCCCACCCCTCCCAAACTCTATACAGAATCAAACGCCTCAATTCAAATTTACCTGTGTTTCAATACACTTTTTCATAGCTAAAAAGACCAGAATTCTATGTCTAATAATGAACAAGCAAAAAAACCTAACTTGATGCTGAGGGGACAAATTTTAGTTGTTGGAATGGATTCTCTGCAGCCTGATTCTGCAAAGTAATCAGAGCTGTATCACTGTTTCATGTGTTCAGGTATACTACATTAGAGAACCTAAGTGCTAGCAGGATTACTTGTTGGACAACAGAACAGTGACTTCTGTGAAGAATTAAAACAAATAAGATTAATGCTTTGTAGAAAGGGAAGAAGTCAGGGTACCAGGCAGATCCCTCTTCTGCAGTCACTACAGTTTGTGCAAGGAAGAACAGCAATGCACTATGTTTTCTCCCTTTGGGACCATGGTAATGGATCAGTCCTATCTTTTTCATATGCTTTATCCAGATTTGTGTGGCATGCTGGCAAGTGAACAATTATTGGTTTCTTCTGATCTTACAGTTTCATTGTGATAGGGTCAGATTTTTCACAAGGGATTACTTAGCCTCAAGGGATAGAAGGGGGCAGGAAAACAACATGACATCTTTAGGAAATAGACGTTGTTTTTTCTGCTAATAGAGATGCTAATGAAAGCTCAGTTGATTTGCTTCTAGAAAACAGACAAGGAAAAAATATTATATGGATCAAGCAGAAGAGAATGGGATTTGCTGGTGGCAGAGACAGCATTTTTCACCTCCTGAAATACCTATCATGTTATTTGAAGTAGATATGGTAATTATGAGCACCATGTCACTGTCCATAGAGTTAGAAGAAAGGACACACACTGTCTCACTGCATAATTAGCCTTCCACTACCATCCAAGAGGGTGGGCTGAGATAAGCTGTGTATGTGTGTATGCGGTGGGTGGGAGGAGCAGAGAAGAGCAAAAAAGGATAAGAGATGAATGAAGGCAGGAAGTTAACCAGTATGTAAAAGTGAGAAATAAGGGTCCAGTTAAAAGAAATGCTTCAGTTCCTAACCCCATCTTTTCCCTATATTAAGAGATGCAATATCAGAAATTAGGATGTTATTTCCCTCAGCTCTACTTAACCTTCCTTAGCAGTGCTAATGCTTCAGACCTCTATTTTCTAGCAAAATCTTGCCGCCATACCCAAGGAAATGGGCAGTTATGATAGCTTCCATTTCACTTATGGGATAACAGAGGCCAAAGATACATTGAACTCTTGCACTTTCAATATATTAATCTTGTTGAAAGCACAGATGTCCGTTTCTTCAATGAAGCAATAATAATAATATCTCGTCTTACTTAGTGACTGGAATGGTGAGAATAAAAGAGCTCTGCTAGACAGCAAAGTGTGCCAAATGGGCATATTTTACTAGATGAGAAAAACAGCTTGTCACTTCTAATTGTTCAAATTATGTGTGATTCAGTTCTTCCTGCAGTTATTTTTAAAATGCTGTTAGGAGGGCATAATGTGCAGCTAAGAATAAAAAGGGTGTGAAATTGCTAGCTCCCCTAGTAGGTAGGTGGTGATAATGAACATTTCATAAAGTTCTTGTTAACAGACAAATCTCTCTGGGGCTCAGGAAGTCTCTCTTGGTGTTAACAGTCTTTCACTGAAGTACTGGTTCATAAGGAATACACATCAGGTTTGATTTGATGCTTTTCTCTCTTTCTCTCCTCTCCTCTTTTTTATTTTCTTTTCTTCTTTTTCTTTTTTTTTTTTTTTTTTTTTTCTTCCAAATTGTGACTTGAAGACCTAAATTCAGTGAGGGATCAGAACTCCAGGATACCAGGTGTTATGTAGATGTCCCAAAATGCCATCTGAAATGGCTGATGGGGACCCCAGAGCACTACCTACAGCTGGTTCACAAGTGGCATAGTGTGCTTGGCACCAAGCCTGGTGCTCTCCATGAGACCAGTGGCATCAGACTCCTCTGCTTGTGTGGCAAACATCGTCATGGGTCTCACTGGCACAGTGAGTCCAGTGTTTTGGGAACAATTGGCTTAGGCCTTTTCTGCCCTGTTAATTACTCTTGTCCTTGTGTGGGTATATGAAAGGCTTGCTAAAGTAGCTAGATTTTTCTGGAATATCAGAGGAACTCAGCTCACCCTGGTAATGAAGAAGTTGGGCAAGATAATTCAGGTTACTGAAGCAGAAGCCCCTCGTGCTGATGCAGGGTTAGCAGCAGAGCTGTGCTTCAGCAGCAGAGCTTGGCTTGACTTCACCTGCTGCTGCTTCACCAGGCACAGGCTCTGCAAACCCACAGGCAGCAACCTCTGCAGATGCCCCAGCTGTAGTCACTGAGCTTGAACTTCAGACTTGTCAATATGGGTGCAGGTATACCAGCTTGGATGCCAGAAGCATGGTAATGGCATGAAAGAGCTCAGCATGGGGTAGCTGCAGGAAAACCTATTCAATCTCACAACACCTTACATCCATTGCTGTTTGCAGGGCCCTGGTGGCTAAAAACAGGGGCTTTCTTTTCTCCAGGAGGAAAGTTCAGGACCTTCCTTTTAGAAGAAATATTTACTGCTCCTCTGTTCCTTCCGGGACATAGAAATCACTGTGTGGAGCAGAGACTGAAACCTGGACTACAGAAGAGATGGAGAGATGGAAATGTCAGTCTGGAGTGCAAGAATCAATGGGAACCTGAAATGCCATTCAGGCTGCTCCAGTTCCCTAGGAATAAGACTAACCCACGGTGTGGAGAAGGAGAAAAACTCTCATTGCTTCAACATCACATCCTCAGATGTGGAAGTGCTCAGAGGGCTTTCCTGCTTGGACCTCTGACATGGAGGCATTTACAGGCTGGGTGTATCAGCCTTGGGAACATGCCTTGGTCTGACTAAAGGACTTTTTTTGCTAGGCTTCTGAATGGCCTTACCCTGCTGACCAATTAACCAACTTGATGGATAAGGAAAACCCCTTCAGCCTGCACCACATTCTGCTTTTCTGGGAAGTATCTTGCAAATCTTGTTACAGACATGTTAAGTGCAAGCTTCCTGCAGATACTACAGCTTCTAACTGGGGGTCTTGCAAGTAGCAATTTCTCCAGCATCTTGCAATCACTATTTCTTTTCTGACTGTGTGCTCTGGCACTACAGAGATCAGTTCAGGGTGACCTCCACATTTCTACTCACTGTTTGTGTGGGATCTCATGCTCTGGGTGAGCTTACCTCATCAGCATTAGATGTTTATGATGTGAATCTCTATCTGAGGTAGTCATGCTACACTCACTTTACAGCTAATGGAAAGAGATACTTTTACAGAGATTTATGTCATTTTCCCCAATGACTTAGAAATGAAATAAATCATGGTCTAACCATATCTTTTCTCTCCAGTGATTTTCAGGGGTACTTAGTACCTCATTCAGATGAGATTCACCCCGTGGGATTCCCTCTTCAAGTGATAGTAGTATCACATGATTGTAATTTACTTTTATATAATTTTAACTAAAAAACCTCATCCATTAGGTCTAATTTGAGGTTAATGTGTGATTTTTCTTCCCATGACCAGCTTGTCTGGGTATTGGAATTGATCTGACCTACAAAGCCGAATGAAAAGGGTTTTCAAGGCAGATAGGCTAATTAAAAAAAAAAGTCATTGCATATTTCTTTAAAGAAATCCATATCACATACATTTGAAAAACACATTGCTTAGTAAGCAATATTTTAAGACTGGAAGAACTTCCATAAAGACAGGACTCCTAGTCTAACATGTAGCATTGACTTTGTGGCCTTCAGGTCACTTATAGCTGCCCAGTTTCCCAGGACATAATGTGGACTTGCAGCAAAGAAGATAAAGAAATACAAAAAATTCTCAGTACACTGAAAACTAGTTTAACTAAAGTCTCAGACTCTGTGCATAACTGTGATGAAAAACAATTCACAGAACTGGCCTGAGGCTTAATTATCACAGTCATAAAATGTCCTGTGACCTAGAAAAAGAGAAGAAATAGCAACTTCAGACCTAATCCCACTGATGTCATCAGAATTACCACCAGCATGATCTGAGTTTCCAGACTGTTTTTAACTGTCAGTTATTCCAAGCATCCACAAAACGTAAGGCATCTGATGGACAGTTCAACAGATAGGTTTCTTTCTTGGAAGAACTTAGCCCAATCCATGTGCCATTTGCCATGCTCTGCCAATGTACCATTCAGGAACCAGATTTCTCCAAGGTAAAGGATTTTCACTTTCCACCCTTTTCTGCAGGAGTCCTTAGGTGCTGCAATTTTTTAACAGTATTAGTAGTAACACAAAAACTCTGGTTGTGAGAAGGGAGAAGGATTTATGAGGACACAACCTGAGCAAAAGTTACAGTATTGATTTCCTACACAACCACTTGGGAGGAATGTAGAAAAAACACTTAATTTCCTTAACTGTCTGGTCATCACTCAGGTTCCTGCTTCACATTCCAGAGAAGGGTTAAATTATAAACCAGTGGGCAGATTACTTTGAAAAGAGTGATTAATTTAGTATGGTGAATAGCTGATGTTTGTTTCATGGACAGAATGCATCACTGGTAAGGTTCCTATCTTGCATTATTGATGCACCTACTTAATGGAAACTGCAATGTTTGCACAGATTCAGCTGGGTCTTCCTACACCTCAGCTCATCTGCCAAACTGTCATCACTGATCACAGCTTTGGAGCAGGCAAAGTGAGTAACCTCATGCACTAGCTGAGAAATTAGCAGCAGCAATAATGTTAATTTTCAGACATGAAATACTTGACATTTGCCAGCAAGATTTATTTACAAAAACTGCATAGTAATGAGAATGATGAATCTTAATATCTTAAATATTTTTGGAGTACAAGGAAATTTATGGAAGAACAGCAGCTCCTGACCAGCATCAGACATGGCTTGGGGAAGGTGTGAAAGACTTAACTTTCACAGCACTCAGCTATACCAAAGTCTGAGAGTTAAAAGGCCTTCATATCAAACCAGTAGATTAATTGCTAATGGTTGAAGCAATTCAAATAAATAACACACATGGGCTACAAATTAGGAAAAGACTCCTGTGGGGTGGGTCCCAGTCTGATGGGAGGGTTTCAGAACTTTGTAGGCTTCCTGCCCTAGTGCTGTACCTCTTGCTTCCAAGTCTGGCTTGCAGGGAAAAGGGAGATTGCTATGTAGTTTACAGATAATTTCAGTATATCCTGTCTTTACTTGGCTCTTGTTTGGATGCAACCACTGGCTACTGTTTCCCTGCAGCAGGTGGTGGTGGTGGTGGTGTGGGGGAGCTCTGGATGCAAATGATTTTAGTCAACAGTTCTTATAAAACCAAAAACACATAACAAAAGGCATTCTCAGGAATCCCCTGATTAGCAGCTGGGAGTAACTTGAGCTTTATCACTTAATCCAAACCACACAAGCAAGATTTTTGTGCAGACACAATAGGGGGTTTAGGCACAAAGAGAGCACAGTGTAAGATAGCAATGCAGACAAAGCCCCAAACCCTGATTTCTTGACTTGAGTACTTACATCCATTACAGACTGTGAGTGCAACCCATTAATCTGAATAGGCAAGATGAATAAGGAGAGTTTCCAAGGTCAATCAGCAAGTTAAAAGGAGAACAGATTCCAGACTTCTAGACTAGCACCTAACCAGCCAGTTCACCAGTTTGCACTCATCTTCCTCCAGCTCACCTCTGAAGTTAACACAAGACATTCTTCCCCAAGTTATGCAGGCAGAGAAAAAGCTGAGATTTAGTGTATGAATGCAGATCTTTTTGGTGTAGGTTTACATCTGGGCATGCGTGCTGCTATAACAGGAAGTGTGATCCAGTTTGATACTTGGCATGTCTGTGTGTGTCTGAGTGACCCAGGAATAACTGGAGTCCATGAACAATAGTCCAGTAACAAACGTCATACGAGCCAGTTCTTGTGGGCTCTGTAATAATGAAAGGGCAGATATAGCCCAGCATTTACAAATCACCTTATGGCAATAAACCAAAATACCTAGTACATATGACTTCCCCAACAACAGCAAGACAACCTGTACAGCTCATAAATACCTCTCACCCAGAGTATCAAGAAATTCCTACCAGAGATGGGAAAAAGCTTGGATCAGGTAACCGTTCTGCTGCAAGACTGCAAAAAAACATATATAAGAGAGGGCAAAGAATGATTTTGTAGGTAATGGAAAATCCTTTCTCAGATGCCTGCTCCAACAAAGACCGTGTTCTGTACTTGAATCAGAGTTGCTGAGACCAGTCACATTAAGCAGTGGGATAACAGCAGGCCTGAGACTGGCAGCAAGAAATAGAGCAGTGGGGAAATAAAAATATGTTAGTGGCTGTTGCATGGAAACCATTCAAAGGAAAATGAAGGATTTTACAGCCTGTAAAACCAACATCATTAAAAGGTGGACAATGCTGCCACACACCTCACTTCATACCGTATGTAACCTGTGCAAGACAAAGTGAATTAGATTTTATCAGTGCCTTATCAACTTCGATGCACTTTGCCACTGGTGTTATTTTGCCTCACCTCTGATTAACTGCTCTGCCATTACCAGACTCCCATTCTACCAAGTGTTTTCACCATGGCCTTCAGGACATCAGCTGCCCCTATGCTCTGTAATGCCTGGGCTGCCAGGGAGGAGATAGAGCTCTTCCCCTGCAAAGCAGGGCATGTGTCAAGTGAGACAGCTCTCACCACTTACACAGGGACCCTTCTTAGGTGCTAGGGACATCTCTTGTCTTTTGGTGGGCTGACCAAGAGAAGAGGGATGAATCTAAAATAACTATTACCCACTGTAGTTTAACTGGCGTCCCTGCATCCAGCAGATCATTTCTTTTGCACTCTCTTCTGTCAGGTAGATACAATTTCTGTGCTATGCTCTTGTCTCACATGCTAACCTTCTCATTCATCTATGTCTGCTTCTCAATCTATCCACCTTAAAGCTCATCTAGAAACTGACACGAGCATCCACTCAGACACTAATATTAATTTAAATTAATAAATCTGGTTCATCCCATTGGGTCAGATGTGATTTCATAGATCTAGGAAATGGAAAATCAGATCTTTCCAATTAAATTGGCACTTTCCATAAATGCCAGAGGTCTGCTGTTTATAATGGCAGCAATCAAAACAGCTCAATATGTTGATTTCTACATTCTCCAACACTTTGAAGATAATGATCACTAAAAAAGCAGACTGAAAACATTCTATCCAAAGAAATTGAAGAGGCTGGATTACTTAATGCATCTATTGAAAAAAACAAAACGAAACATCCTACAGGTGACATTATTTGGCTTTGTGTCTGGTGGTGCTATCTTTGAGCTGATTCTTTCTCACCTGCTTTCTGTATCTTTGGTGGCATTAGAATTGTTGTCTTTCTTATCCATGGGGAGACAGACATCCAGCAGGCCTTATTTTCCTTGGTCTTGAATATCCTGTGCAGAAGAGTTCCATGTTCAAACTATAGGGGATAGTAAAACCTTTCAACAGCCTGTATATCAAACATAGAAAACTAGGAATCACAGCAGATACATTGCTGTAACTGCCCTCAGAGAGACTGCAGAAATCAACATTACAATTCAGGTTTGTCCAACTTTTTAACAGCTGGTCAGATAAATACATGATTTAAAATTATTTGATTAAAAAAGAGAAGCCTTTCAAGGTACAGATGGACTCATCAGCGGGTTGGAAGTGGCTCTTGGGCTGCCTATGAGAACCCCTGTCTTTAGGTTATATTGTGCAAATGAGAATGTACACATCCCACATGAAACACTCCTCAAACAACAACAGCATAGACCAACCAAACTATTTTCAACAGGCAAGTGGGCTTGTCCAGATCCAGTGCCTGCTTTGTGTCCCAGGGAGTCTCTTTTGCTTAAACAGAAGCAGCAGCTGCTGTGTCCACAAAGGAGAAGGAAAAGCAGAAGTGGAAGTCAGAAGAGACCTTCCTGCACCAGGAACATACAAGATATCACTCTTCTTGACTTGGGGCTTATGCAGGAGCCCAGAGCTCCCACCTGGCCCCCAGTGCAAGAAAGACTGAACAACCCTGTCTGACCCATTGTCTGAAGCTCATGTATTTATGAGTTAACTGTCATTTTCAGCTGCAAATGTGACCATGTGCCTACATTCTTGGCCAAGATAAGTTTGTACAAATCTACATTGTTTGAAGATATGATCCACTGCCTTTAACCACAATATGTTCATTTATCCCATTGAGTATCTTGTGTATATTTAGTGTTATCTTGATCTCTAGACTTCTATGAAGGTGGGGCAGAGGGGAAAGGGGAGAAGCATGCATACTGGATCTGAAGTTTAACTGAAAAATTCCCAAAAGGAAAATGGCTGAAGTGAGACTTGGCTTTTATAAACAGCTTACAGTGAGTGCTGGCTTCAAACACTCCCTACGATTCCTCTTTGGAAGCTCCTGAGAACATGTTGAGGCTCTTAGGAGCAGCTTTCCATTGCATGGTAATGAAGCAGGGGTGACAGCAGTGTCAGCCACGGCTGCTGCTGTGTCTACTCAGAGCACGGGGTGCAGACACCTAATCCAGCAGCACTGCAGTGAGGAGCACAAGTGTGGTAGCTGCAATGTAGCACCTCTCCTGGGAAAAAGGGTCTTTCCATGGGAGCCTTCTGCTTTTAAACCAAAACTAGTTTCACAGGTGTGTGCATGTACCAGGTTAGACAGGAAAAGGGCAGCATTAGTCCATGTGCCTGTGATGCACAGGGTGGACAAGTCCATGCCTCTTGCAGCTCCCCAAATGACTGGGCTGTTAAAGAAGAGTTTTAAAAAATCTTGCACCTTCATCAAAGCTGATCACAGCATCACACAAAAATCCTGGGTGAAGGATATAAACATATGAAGGGTATAGGAACAAGTAGTTTGAGCGTGGAGCTTATATTTTGAGGTAGAAAACCAGAAAGCTGTTTTACAAAATGCAAGAGTAAAGAAAAATGGTTGAGTTTTTATCTCTTTGTAAAGAAAATAATTGGCTTGGATTGAGCCCTTCCCTGGAAGTGTTTGCAAACCAAACACTACACAGCTGCCAACTGCTTGAAAACCAAGATGTGAAACTGACTTAAAATAAAAGCATTGCTCTAATTGCCTAAAATAAAATTGCTCTAATTCCATCAACACAGAAGACGACTAATCAGAGGCCTAAATACAGGGTGAGTAAAAACTGCTTAGATGTGATTCACCTGACATCTTAATGTGTACAACACCAAGGTCATCCATAGAAGCAACTGAAAGACATACACAGTGCTCAGGTGCAATTCATCTTATCCTTAAAGTGGGTCAGAGAAATCATACCCACGAAGAGCCTTCAACTGTTACATACAGATGCCAAATATTGACTGGGTTCTTTGTCTAATATTTAACATAAATCATTTAGCAACATTTTGGTACCCTTTTCAGTCAAACTAAGTGTTTGAAACAACAGTAGAAGCAGAAGCAAGTCCAAGATTTTAGAGATGGACAAGCTAAGGCTGTACCTGCCCCACGGTGTCTGTTCAATGACAGTGCAGGTACTGTCCCCCAGACCTCCTGCACCCCAGAAGACTACCAAAGTTACCTTTTGCTTGCCATTCTGGACTGCACCCCTAAAGCCACCCACGCTACCTAGAGCTCAGCATGAGGTGCCTGATGAAGCTCCAGGTACACTGAGAGTTTTTCTCCCACAGAAATGGGAAGTGGATTTCCTCTGAGAAACAGGCAGCCAGGCAGACATCTCACTTCCCTCAGCAGCTCTGTGGGTGCTGCTAGAGACAACACCTCCTCTAAGGGACTCTGTAGGTGCTCACTGCATTTCTCTGCCACATTAATGGAGGGCACTAGAGGTCTTATTTCTGAAAATATTGCACATGTGTTAAGTGGTGCCTTCTCTTAGTATTTCTGAGAGCCACAGAATTAAGGAAAGCTAATTCCATTTTATGACTGGAAAAGCTGAATTACAGAGAAGTGAAAGGCTAAAAAAAGGTATCACTCCTCCTTGGAAAATCTGCCAGCCTGACTGTGTTGGTCCAGAGAGTGAACACAGCAGTTATTCCAATAAGATAAGCCTTTATTTCCTTGGGGAAACTAATACAAGCTTTCCACTTGTTAAGAGGGTTTCCTGGTATAGGAATACCAATTGAAGTTAACTGGCAAACACTTCCTTGTGCAGATAAGGTTTGAATTACTTCAGAAACACGTTCCTACAATATGATCCTATATTTCCCCCTACTGTACTTCACTGTTTCTCATATACATAACCCACTGCTTTTAAAATTTTGTTCCTACATTACTGTGAGCTGCTCTGTGTGTCTGTGCACGTTTCATCATCCCTCATGTCTCAGAAGTGCCTGGACACACAGCAACTTGATGAACAGTATGGTGATTTAATAAACACGGAAACCAAGACCTAAAGTAACCCCCCTGTGCCCATCTGAATGAAGGCATCTAGGGCTAAAAACTTCCAAGTTAGTACCTGTATTTGTTAGTAAGAGTCAATCAACAGATTCCTGTGCAGGTCTCAAAGCAGATGTCAGTCACACCAGACCCTGCTTAATCACCTGGCTTTCCTCAGAGATATGATAAGGGAAGGCAAGGCTGGGAGATGCATCTCCCATTGGCAGCCTCTGACAGCTCCCTTTTATTGCAAAGAAAATGGTGTGGAAGATTATAGGTGAGAAACTTGCTCACCCACCCACCCACCGTTTGCCTTTCGTTCTTCACGTCATTTATCTGTGTGTAGGCACTGCACAGTTGCTCCAGCTGTGTGTACAACTACATTCTTTACAACAGATCATTCAGGTCTGATGTAACTTAACTGAGCTCAGCAGATCTTAACCATGCACTGCAGTTCTGCACTGCAGATGGCATCTGGCATCCTCAAGTGAAATTTGCTCTATAGGTGCTTCAGCCCCCCTGATTTAGGGCTAGTGACCTCAAAATCACTACTAGCTTCTCAGCAGTTGCTCACTTGGGATTTGAGGCCAGAATTTGAAGCCTCCTGGCCCTCAAGTCTTCATCAGTCTCTGCAGGTACACTTCTCCCACTTGGTGTAACTATTTAACATTCATGGGAATGGATCCTAAAAATAACATTTTCACATCACCCATACCTTCACATGCAGGATAGAGGGACAACCACTGGCTCTATCCTTTTTATTCCTGCAACAAATATTGAGTTCTGGAGTCTGAGAAAGACTTCTGTTTACCCTGGGGCCTTTGCTGTGATACAGATTTAAATACCTTTATTTTAATTGTATAAAAATCTGTGTTGCTTTGACCTAAGTGACTTCCTTAAGCATTTGGCTACTGGCTGTTTTGAGGTGTCTCAGAACACACCTCGTAGACAGGAAAACAGCATGGAGGTGGCTGTCTCTGCTAAGGGAATCATCACCTGTCCGTGTCAGTCAGACATTTCTGCATTTATCTTTTGTTTTCTTCATTTCTGTCTGTCTTTGCAATCTCACGTGGACAATTCCTTGCTAAAGAACCAGGGAGGTCTCCAAAGTATGTATCTAAGCATTCCCACGTATTATATGTGGAACATGTTTGCCTTTCTCAGGGCTCTGAGCTCCACTCCAGGACAAGTCCATCTGAGACCAAGATATTATAGTGCCTGAGAACTAAAAAGCATCTAGACCCATGGCAGCTAACCTGACAACATCTTTGACAGCAATTCTTCACACTGCTGGCTACTACTACCCAAGCACTGAACTATTCTTTCTCTTCCTATTGTAGCCTAAGGGCCAAATCCACACAAAGATTTCCTCATGCAGTGATTCATCAAGGAAGACAGAGGGTAGGTAATAGTGCTCCACAGCCAAGTTAGTAGCTTACACAAAGCGAAACAGCTTCAAGAGTGGCTGAGGTGGCCTGTCCATGAACCTCAGCTGGATGGCATTCATGTCACGATGCTGGCCTGCCCTGAGTCAGCATGGACACCTGAAAACAGGTCCCTCCTTCCTAGATATGAGACAAGAATTTTATGTTATTTTTCAAAACAAATCACTGGCTTTACATCTAATATGTGGACATAGTCCAGGAAAAGTCTCTTCACCATGCCTGAGTAAGATTGCACAGCAGTGGTATATTATGTTGTTAACCTAAGAATTAGTGATTATGTAGGAGGTGACACAGATAAAGTGATAAATATCCTTACTTGTGAATACACGCAGAAATGTGACAGGTCTCAAACTTTTCAAAGTTTTAGTTCAGTGTCATAACAAGAACACTACGGAGTACACTCTTTTGTGGTTTCTAGTTATCATTATATATCACATCAAAAGATGTCCAGTCCTTACACCTTCAACTCATCACTCAGCTGAAACATTCTGTTCTGAGCTCAAAAGGCAACAGTACCATGGCACAAATAGCAAAAACATCCAGGGCTGCTTGATCTCAAGAGAGATCCCAAGGGAAGACTATTCCCTGCTCAGTTACTTAATGCAGCATGGTGCTTCCTGGATAACAGCAGCTAATGCTGTCTCAAAAGGAAGAAAAATGTGTAAAGCCATCACTGCCTTCCTTCAGATTTCCCCTAAAAATCTTAAGTGTTGTAAATTCCTTCAAATTCTTCACAAGCAAAATGAGTTTGAAGCACATCTGTAGCTGACACCAAAAGCTTCAGCTTTCAGTGAATGACAGCAAACCCAAAAGTAAGACACCTGTGACTGTCTGGATCCCTTTGTTCCACTCATGGGGAAGAGCAGCAGATTAGAACTGGTGCAGATATGAGGAAGATCTCAACCTTCTGCCGAGCTGGGGTCCCAAAGTTGACATCATGAAGAGAGTGGGAGCAGAAAGAGTAGTCCCTGCAAGTCCTCTGCTCCTCCCCCTTTGCTTTTTACACAATGCTGGCTCCATCACAGTGGAGAAGGACTGTGCTGTACATACTTCTTCCTGCCACAGGAGAAGGATTTGAACACAGAGAAAACTCAAGAGGAGGAGACCTGATTTTGGCTTGGGAGTGATAAGAGAACCTGTGCAGGAGTGAGACTTATAAGCAGAAGAAAGGATAAGAAAAAATGCTTTATGAAGAAGAAATAATGAAAGATTGTTGTGGGGTTTTTTTTGTTTGTTTGTTTTTGTTTTGTTTTTGTTTTCTGGGAAGGGTGTTGGATCCATGTAGGGAATTATTGTAACCTTAATATACTTGGCAACACTGGCATCACCATTTCTTTCTCTCTTTCACACAAATGCATCAGGACACAAAGCAATGTGCATTGCAATAAGCATTCAGAATCCAAAGGGAAGACACTGAGAAGTATAACTCAGGATTTTTTCATCTCTGGGCTTGAAAGTATTGTAAGAGTTAAAAAATCCTCTCATGCAAACAATGATGAGGTGCGAGTTTTCTGATTAAAAAAGACTTGAGATGGGGCATTGTTTTGGGTACACCCAAAACTCATTATGTTCCATTAGAGTCCTGACTTACACTCATTGCTTATTAAGGAATAATTCTATCTTATTTTAAGGCTGATAACTAATTAAACTCCTCACTGTGCTTTGCTGACAGCAAAACCATGTAAAACCAAGGTTCCAGGCACTGTCTACAATTGTTCCAGTACATCAAGCAGTCAGCTGCCTCATTTGTCTTCTAGGATTGTATTTTTCTATTCTATATCTCATAAACTTAGCATTTTTACATTTTAACCCAAAGCTTATTGATCTAAACTTGTATTTGGAAGGTAGTTTGTTTATATATTTGAGATACAGGGGATTTTTAGTGATAGAGTAATGTTCTACCTGGGTGGATCCAAAAGAGTACTGGGAAAAGGGATTAACAACACAATCTTGAGGAAAACTAAAATGTTTTTGAAACAGTCTTGTAACTACAGCCTGAAATAGAATTACATATAGGGTAAAGGCAATCATGGTGCAATCATGACCTTTTGATCAGTATTTATCCAAATTAGGTTAATCCTAATTGTTAATATAATTAACTGTTCCTTCAGTTATCCATTCTTCATTTATCATAGCCAGCTGGGCAAGTACTGCCTCACTGGATTTCTGTTTGCCTCAACTCATCCTTTCTTTATGACTTTATCCTTCCTGTGCTCTTCCTTCTTTGGCTTCCACCATCTGTGTTTTATTCAGTTGTGCCTCTGGTGGCAGATTTGTAAAACTCTGACTTTATGAGTTGGTTCTTTCTCATCACCCAGACAGATGGCTGTCTGCAGCCTCTCCATAGTTGCTAACTAAACAGAGATTCTTTAAGAGGTAGTTTTTAAAGGCTTTAAGAAAAAGAAACCTAATCAAGTCTGATAAGCAGGTTCTTTAGGAGAAAAACTTCACAGGCTTCTCTGTTTCTCCACATTTTCTTTCCTATTGTTTTTTCCTCTCTGTTTTCATCTGCTATAGCTTGCTTTGGTAAGCATGCTCTATGTTTTAATTTAGGGACTCCATAAATCTGTAAGACTCAGGAATCAAACTCACTGGAACATGAGATTTAAGTCATTAACAGGGAACACAGAAGAAACTGGTTACACATTACCATAAACAATAAAACAATATCAAAGCATCTCTATCTTACAGTGTGCTGCTTCTGCCCCAGCATCTAGACTCAAGTGCTATGGATTTATCAATTTTTTTACTGGGAATATCCTCTTGTACAGCTACCCTCAAAAATAAAGGTATCTTAGCTCAAAACTTGAAAAGGAACAAAGAGTTTGAAACCTTGCTCTGCATTGAAGATCTTAAAATATCTCTCATGTGTTTTCACAGATCTGGTTTTGTCCTATCCCAGTGTGCAGCTTCTGAATTCCACATTGCTACAGTCTGCTCCAAGAAGAGTGTATCCAAGAAGAGTGACAGCCTTCCAGCAGCTCTTACGGCCATATCCACCGTATTGGAGGTACCAGATATCCTCTCTACCTGCCTAGTGCTAGATTAAACCACTTATATCAATTTATCTCTGAAAAAATAACTCAGAACAGCTCTTTGAATCTCAGTCCTGAGATATGAGAATTTTTAGGGGCGTATTGTTCCATTGTAATCACTCATCTGAGAAATCTTTGAAACTTTGCCCAGAACTGTGCAACATGACAGATAGTTGCCTAGATGTTCAGACTCAACTCCATTTCAACTGCAAGTTTCCACATACTTATATGAGCAATATATATATAAAAAACCCAAACAACCTGCCAAAATCCAGAAGGTGCTCAATAGCAATTGCAAAAGTGACCTGCCCTGATGCTCCTTCACACACAGCCAGGGCTACTAAAAGGGGAGACACAACCAAGCACATGGTTCCCTAAGCCACAGAATAGCAGTATTGAAAAAGACCATTTTTAAAATTGGATCCTCCCCTCTTCCATTAGCCAGAATATTCACTTACAGAGATGGCAGGTACCAAGCTAATATTATAAGATCTAATTACCTTAAAACTTTGCCTTGATTCAACTGATAAGTAGGTGATTAGTGGCAATGTACTGAGAGATGCCTCTCATTTAGAAAGGGTAAACTAAAGAGAGGTACAATTTGCCTTACCCGAAATGTGTCAGAGATGAAGCACTGAATCCTTTTGCTGAAACTTGTCAGATATTAACCATGACAGGAGGCTACATCAAGCTGAACATCACTGCACGTTTTTGGAAGAGCACAACACACTCTAGACATCTGGAGCACACTCCCCAACTAATTGTATCTCTCTGCACCATACCTCATCTAAAGCTGTTCTGTGGTTGCATGGTCTCTGAAAGAAAATCAGCAGCCAGAAATTGCCCAGTACAAAGGAGCCTAAATCATGTTTGGTAGCTACATAAATAAAACTCTGAAATTTTTAATAAAAAACCATACATAAATAGACTACTCCTTTGAACTTACTCAGACTGGAAACATCCATTTCTTCTCAGGTCTACCAGGTCTGCTGTGATTGTACAATTTGAATGTTTCTGGAGAAAGTTTGGGGTTAGTGGCTGACCATGGACTACGAGAAGGGTGGCTTGAGCTTGAAATGAAGAATCACAGATGAGTGGTGTTGGAAGGGACTTCTGGAGGTCATCCAGCTGAATTCCCCTGCTCAAGTGGGGTCAATTAGAGATGGGTGTCCAGGACCATATCCAGACAGCTTTGAACATCTCCAGGGATGGAGACTCCTCCACTTCTCTGGGCAACCTATGTCAGTGCTCTGTTATTCTCATAGTGAAAAAGGGTTTCCTTGAATTCAGGAGGAAACTCCTGAGTTTGTTCCCACTGTCTCCTGCCCTGTCACAAAGCCACAGTGAAAAAAGCCTGGCTCTGTCCTCTTCACACTGCACAGGTTTATACCTGCAGGTATTTAACATGCATTGATGAGATTTCCATGAGATTTCTTCAGACTCAGTAGTCCTAGCTCTAAACTTCAGTAGAACAGCAGTTGTAGGATTAGAGTTCCTCAGCCCACCTGAGAAAAACTTACATCTTGGTTTTTTGTTTTTTTTTGGTCTTAGACACACTATGAAAAAAGAGTGGGGGTTTGTTTTGTTTTGATTTAGGGATTTTAAAACAGTGTATTCAACTACACCAGTTCTGAGCAGTCTGTGCTATGTTGCTGCAACATCTTATTACGTATTTCTGGACATCTCTCTCCCAAAGGGCTAAACATCTCTTTTAGAGTAGCTGAAAGAGCCAACACAAGAAACACTGAGGCTGAAGCCAGGACTTTTACTTGGAGAAGGGGAGCTAGAGAGGCCTATTTTCTTGCTTTAAGGGATAGATTTCCTGGGAAACTGTATAAAGGTCAGGAGCGCATTATGCTCTATGTGATTGTGAAAAAGCCTCTGGACACTGACGTTACGTAAATATTTACAACTACCATTACTAACCAAACCTGTTTCTATCCATGCTCCTCCCAAGGAAGAAAATAGGATAATAGGGAAAAACTGACTTCTGAAAAATGATAGCAGTGAAACTCTAGCCTAAAATCACTAATGGAAAGTGCATATTTATCTGAACAGAAAGATACATTATTAAAAAAAAAAAAAAAAGTCATCAAGGAGCATCTGTAATTTTCCAAAGCAGATTACAGAAGGCTGCAAGTCAGCTGTGACAAGAATGATAACAGCCCCATGTTTTTGTTTTCTTTACTTTACCCTTGAGGAGATAACCTTTCGTATTTTGGTAGAGTAGACACATGGATGATGGTATTTTCATGCTTTTGCAAAACTCCACTTTCTTCTCCTTTCTTTCAGGACAAATAAATCCATGTCATTTAACCACAGCATAGCTCTATGAAGAACAGAAAGATCAGAAGCACAGCAGTTTGTGAGGATTCCAACACAACAATATGTACTGTTCATATCAAAAGCTAGTTGAAGAACTGTCAATAAAACGAAATTCATTAATGGCAACATGCTAATTTGGCATCAGAGAACCAAAGTTTAACTCACTTATTTCATAATTTTTTAGGTTATCCACGATGCAAGTAAGCAACTTGCAGCTCTGGAGTTACATGTGGCTTTCAGGCAGTTGAGATGTGCCTCCTGTAAGTCTGCTGCATCAGACAGGTAGTCACAGGACTACACTGGTGGTGAGCTGCTGGGGAATAAAACAACCCAGCTGGAGATGGGCTGGGATGAGCAAGGATTGCTGGGGAAGATATTTTGTAACTTTGAGACCCAGCCAGAGGCTTAAACTGAATGTGACATACAGTGGAAGCAATGAGATCTATGAAGTGCTATAGGACTGGGTTTTCTGCACCCCTCCCACCTTTGTTTGCTTGTTTGTTTTGTTGTTTTTTTGTGAGACTACTATTGTTTCTCTTCCATTCAGCCCTAAGAAGTAGATATTAACTCAGGCATGTGACTCTTTGCACTTCAGTATGACCAGGGGGCCCAAATCTCTAAGGTACTTTTGAAAACCTCTTCCACAAACTATAAGTAGAAGGGAATATGAATTAGATGTGATTAATACAATAGACATTCAAACTGAAAAGAAGAAACTCATCTCAAGCAAAGCCTTCTTATTGAAGAGCAGAGCTGGTAGAAAGCCCCAGAATATGTGACATTTCAAGCTGAAGCTGAAACAGATTTAGCATAGTCATTCCCATGTTTTGACAGTAGAAGTTCCTGCAGCATCCTTGGCATCCAGATATTACGATACGGTTGGATTTACAAAGCTTCACACCTGAAAGAAGGTGCTAAGAATATGCATGAAAGAGTAGCAGATTTTATGCTATGCAACTGTGATTCACTTAGGTTTAAAGAAACATAATTTGGTCTTCTTATAGGCCATCCCACTATGAGCATTAGTAAAAACTACACTGTGTATCCATCAGGGAAAACAAACAAGTCAAAACAGAAGAAACAGAAAATTTTATGCTAAAGGATGTTAAAGAGAACACCCAACCTTCAAAAAGTTGAAATGTATTTATTTGGCGTCAGTTTTCCAACTACATCCCATGATTTTTACTTCCCACTCCCTTTCTTATCTCTGCTGCCCATTGAAACAGCATTTGAGAGAACAACTATTGCTACAGAGCTGGCAAAAAGACAAATCACAAAAAGGCTGACAGACTAAATTTCATCCAGCAGATTCCTTTCCTGCATTTTCTCCCGTAGTCAGTTCCACTGAATATCAACACTCAGACTGGCCTACTCTAGAAACACTTTTTTCATTACAGATGTTCCAGAATTTGCTTTCTTGATGACTGTAAACTTTTCACTCACTGCATTTCTGTGAATCTAGATATGGATATTTCTAATTCCTGAGTCTTGTACCCAAACAGACTGTTTCCAGTCTTTTCTCCGCTGTTTACATGGAATCTTGATCCAATGCAGAAGCTGAAGGCTCACCACAGTGCTCCATTCCGGTTTTCTACTGTGGTCAAGTTTTAAAAGTTGATGCTCTAAGACATAAGTAGCACAGGAAGAATAAGAAATTGAGAATATTAGAGAGATGTATATAAAAAACAGCAGGAGTTGGGCTCTTTGGGACCTTATAAATGGCATAATTTACCAAAAGATTTATGAGAACTTACTGGAATTAAAAAGAAACAGTTCCTATTCATGATTAATGCAAAGGCCAAATAAGAAAGTCTGGCATTCCAGAGGTCAAAAGATAGTTGTGCTTATATAAAAAACATTAGTTAGAACAGACAGACTATTCATTTATGACACAAGAAGACTGCCAGAATAGCATCTCTTGATCATAGTTGAAGATAGGTCAGTCTGTTTCCAGTTTAAATTAGCCTTTGTCACACTGCCCATGGGATAATGTTGGAACCACTGGCACTTAAATTGCCCATAGTCCTCCTTTTCTGGCTTCCAAGGTATGGCAAAATAAAAATCTAAATAAACTGTGGCATTTAGCTGATAACATTTGGACTGCATAACAGCTTACAAAGGATGATCCTGTGTAAGTTCTGGAGTAAGGAAGAGCTCAACTTCCTAGTCAATTTAACATTTGTGGACCTCTGATGTAGGAATTTCTGTAATTGAATTCTCTGTCAGCACCTCTACAAGCTCTGCTTCATTGCCATCCATGTACTAATAATCAGAGAACAAAAGCACGTAACCATCTTTGACAAGCACAAGTATATGGATGATGGAGCACATTTGCAGAGAGTGCCAGGTGGCTTTGAATCTTGCTTTTCATTGTCTTTTAATAACATGCAATTTGTTTCCTGCATTAAAAGGCATTTGCTTTTCCAGTTGTGGTATTTGCAAAATGCCATACAAACTACAAGACCTTTGCATGCAAAGAAAAGGACAACAGCTAGTGTTGCATACAGCTGTCAAAGGATACCTCATACATTGAGGTGGAAGGATAGGTAGTATCTCTGTAAATCTATTTTTTGCAAAGAATCCTGTTGGTAATTCTTGGTGCTGAAACATTTTTTGTCATTGCTCAATTCAGAATAGAAGCATTTCAAGTTCAGTAAGCAAGGTTGCACCCTATGTGAACATCATGGAAGCTCCATTTCCACGTTTCTGTGATGCATCTCTGGTACACTAAAATCTAAGAGACACCAAGGGGTATATTTCTTCCCTACTGTGCTTCTTTAGGAGTTGGGTAGCTGGGAGATTCATCCGGTCCTTTTGCTTTTGTGTCTTTGTGATTGCAGATCTCCAAATTATGAAGTCCTGTTATATTATTTTTGCTGCCATCCATGAGGTCTTCTACCATCTCTGTGCTCTTCTTTTTGCACTGACAGATGTCACTGGAGCTCTCTAAAAAGTTGATGCAAAGTTTGATAACCAGTGCTAGCCAGGCCATCCCAAAAAGGATCCACAGAGAGATTATGTTCTTGTACCAGCCTGGATAGGTGCGATCTGGGTTCATCCCTACAAGAGAATCACCCAAAACATTTCTAGATTGAATCAAGAGTGTCTCAAAAGAGGCATTGCATGTAAAGCAAAGACAGTGGAAATATGACCTAATATTAACATCTTCTGCACAAAACATGAGTATGCCATCTACTTAGCATAAGAACAGATGCTACAAGCATCTATAAGCTATAAGCAGCTAGATCTATGATGCTATAAGCACATATCAGCAACAGCCTAGAACCCTCCAGGAATTGTAAAAATTGCCTGTAAGCAAGAAAAAAATAATCTCAAATTACATCTATGTCAAAGTGAAATTATCCATATTTGTGAACACAGTTTTATTTCTTTATTTATTGCTCAGCATCAAAATACTGCATTAGTATGTAACAGTATATACATCTATTATTTTCTTCTAAATAATAAAAGTAAGCAGGAGGGAAGGGCTATTTGAGGCTTCCAAGAAGAATGCTTTATCCACAGAGACCAACGTGATAGGTGCAGTCTTGGGGATGAGATCAGAAGCGTCTTAGGACCTACATGGCACCCTATGCCCAATAGAAGGGATTACCAAGTGTGTAAATTAACAGTAAGAGAAGCTACATCAATATTACTGACTAAAAGAAGGTAGGAATCACCTTATGACTTTAGATACAAGTGCCATAGCCTAGATTATATTTCCTCCAAAAAAGAAAAAATGTGTCTAAAATGAACAGGGGGCATCACTCCTGGCATGTGGTATCACCTGGAATTTACTTGGTCCAGAACAGTGTCAGAGATCACACTAGTGGAGAAACACTGTGACAGCCACAAAGTAGAGACAGTCACTTGAAACCATGCCCTGGCCCTGCTGATTTTTAAGTTAAAACATAAACCACAAATACAGGATTGCAAGGTCAAAATGGTTTGGCCTCTACGTATCACATAGCACTGTTATTCCACATTAGGGAATAACATACTACATTCCACTGTTATACCACAAATTCAGTTATTCCCATAGTGAACCCAGTGTATCTATGGTGGTATGCCAGTTACAAAGGTACCACACAGGTGAAGGAAGTAGGAGGTGCACTAGAGTAGACCAAAACTAGTTATCAGAAGCTGAGAGAAGTTCAGCATTATCTATAAAACAAGCACAGGAAAATGCTGCACTCAAGAGCTTTTGCTACCCTTACCCAAGCTAACTTGATTCCAGCTCGTTTAAGTGTGCCTACACAACCTCTAGTCTTAACTTTGATGGATTATACACAAGTCATGAGGCAATCTCCACCAAGTTCTCTAAGCATCAAGCAAATACTATGAAGAAAATTAAAAATCCATACAAATATGTTGTAGTCTTTCTGTCTCTCAGGGATTCAAGGGTGCATGTGTTTCTATAATCAATTTGTTTTTAATGAGAAAGTCTTTATCAAAAAGGTGTGTCCTGTGTTTCAGCAAATGCATCAGGCATGAGTCCAAACCCATTTCCTCTGGCAGAGGGTTTTGGCAACCAAAAGTAGGCTGTGCCTGGTGCCTGACAGTCTACACCTAAGTGACTTAAACTGCCTTTCAGAAAGCAGTTGTTTGGGCTGTTGACAGAGGAAATGGTCATTGTCTGAATGGTGAAACAGAGTAGCATCTGCCTAAAACAGCATTGCAGCACACTAGACAGATCACCTGAATGCTGGAAGAATACTCATTGACTGGAAGACAATTTGTTTGCTCTTCCACAGGTTGCTATCTCAGAAATCATGTCTTCTCCAACATGTCAAATGCCTACCACAACGTATTTATCATCAGGTCTGTGGACTGTTAGTGGTGTAAAGCTGGCAAGATGGGAGCTTCGTATCCCACATGTAAGCTTTGATGTTTAGTAGGCAAAAGCAATGAAATGTGAACTACTCACCAATCACATAATCTCCAAACCCTATAGTACTGAGCGTAATGAAGGAATAGTAGAAGCCTTCTTCATAAGACCAGCCTTCTTTCTCAGAGAACAACAAGGGAGGCAGGAGAAGGAACAGTAACAAGCCAGTTACCAGCGCACAGGTCTTAATTAGGAGGGAAGCCTTTTTCTAGTAAAAAAAAAAAAAAAGAAAAAAAAAGAAGATACTACCACAAAAAAGATACTACCACAAAAAAGATGGCAGGGAAAGTCCTGCTGGACTCCACAAAAAACCACATGATGTTCCAGTAGAATAAATCGTGTGGCTCTCCTAGGCAACACAGTCTGGACCTTACCTTCATGAGTCCTAAATTCATGCCAGTTTAAAACCTGTTCCACAAATATTCCCATGTAATTTACATGTCCAATTCAAACTAGTACTGATGAGAAAGAGACCAGATATCCTAGGACTGTGAATGGCTGTAAGGATCTGGTACTTGTATTGCTGTAGGGGAAGTCATTCATCACAGAAACTCCCTTAATTAATAAACAACCTTATCTGACACCTCATCGGGCTGTCATAAACTAAATTTATTTGCTTCCAGTTATTTCTGAGTATTATTGCCTTTTTGCCCAAGTAGCTAGGCTGTTGCTGTTAGCCAGAGGATCCCAAATACCAGACCATGCCTTTTCTGTCTTTTCTTTCCTCAGCTTGAGGGTGAGGCATACACATTGCTTACCTGCCAGTGAAACAATTCCTCTAGGCGATGGGCACAATGCTGAACCCCTAACAGCATCAGCTGCCCAATTTCATTCAGGAGTACAAGGTTCAGGGGGATCCCAAAGAGTGCAAACACAGTGCAGAAGATTCGACCAGCTGCAGTGCTGGGGCTCAGGTTCCCATAGCCTAGTAGAGAGAGAATAAGGTGTTAAATCTAAAATACTCTCTCCTTGCCCTCCTTCCCTGGAGGAGTCAATCTCCATCTTCTACAAAAATTAGATGAGAAGGTCACCGTTCCAAAACGACCTTTTTTATAAATAACTGTAACTTACATCCATTGTTAGTCATATCCTATTGTAGGCTAAAAAATAACATTTCTTTCCCTGCCAATTTTGTTTAGTTCCTTTTCTATTTACCAGTGAATTTCCTCTCTGCTACCCACTGTCCTGGCTGGGATTTGACGTAAATGCAAAACTNAGATGTGGTGCTGAGGGACAGGGGGTGCTGGGGAAGGGTTGGACTGCATCACCTTCAAGGTCTTTCCCAACCAAACAGTTCTCTCACCCCCACAGGGAGTTCCTGTCCCTGTTTCTTCCCATCTAAAACACCCCAGACACTGAGGAGGGAGGTAAAGCCACATCCCTGGGGGTCAGGCCCCTCCTGCCTCACCTGCCTGCTCTCCTCCACCTGCTTGTGGCTCTTCCTCAGCTCTTCCTCCTCCTCCTCCTCCACCTGTGGCTCCACGTCTCCAAGGCCATCCCTGGGCAGAAAGGGAGAAGCAGAACAATGTCTGACTCCCCATCACCTTCCCTGGGGATCCAGGACCCCTCAGATTTGGGATCCAGCACGGTGCCCTTCACTCTCTCTTCCCCTTAGTCCCAGGCAAGGAGATCCCCACTGGATCAGAGAGGAGGTAGGAAGGGCTGGGACAGGGTTCTCAAGGGGAATCAGGGTCCAGGTTGTCCTTTCTGGAGCTGGGAGTGGATGTGAGTGCCCTTGGGAGGGGTTGGACCCACAGGCACCTCGCTGTGGGTCACTCCTGGTTTGGGGTGGAGGTGGTGGTCATTGCTCCAGGGTTCCCCAGAGGGGAGAAGATGGAATCCTTGAATGATCCGGGTTGGAAGGAACCTCTCCTGGTCATCTGCTCCAGCCCCCTGCAGTTAGCAGGGACACCTCCAACCCTCCATCCTCAGGGTGGGGATCCTGACCCAGCTCCAGCCCAGGAAGGGTGAGGAGGGTGTTGCCACTTCATGGTCCCACTTCCCCCAGCCTGGAGGGTCCTACAAGGCTTGGGAGAGGATCCTGGTCAGTCCTGCTTTGGGGACAGCTGTGTCCCAGGTTGGGGGCACCATTGGCTTGAGCCAGCCCCACTGGTTTGGAGCTGATTTCATCCAGGGGGAGCAGATGGTCCAGGGTAGGACAAGATCTTGGGGAAGGTCAGCACCCCAGAGCTGGGCTGGGGACAGGAGAGGGGTGTCCCTGATTTTGGGTGGGTGCTACAGACCCTATGAGGAGAGGCTGAGGGAGCTGGGGCTGTTCAGCCTGGAGAAGAGGAGGCTCAGGGGAGACCTCATCACTCTCTACAACTCCCTGAAAGGAGGTTGGAGCCAGGGGAGGTTTAGGTTGGATATTAGGAAGAAATTCTTTGCAGAGAGGGTGATCAGGCATTGAATGGTGGTGGATTCTCCATCCCTGGAGATATTTAAACAGAGACTGGATGTGGCACTCAGTGCCATGGGCTGGGAACCACGGGGGGAGTGGATCAAGGGTTGGACTTGATGAGCTCTGAGGTCCCTTCCAGCCCAGCCAGTTCTGTGGTTCTGTGATTCTATTTGCCAGTGGGGGATATCTCCAACAGGTTGAGGATCCAGGGAGGTCCCGAAGCCAGGGTCAGGCTGGGGACAGGTCTCTGGTCCTGGGGGGGTTGGCAAGTTCATCTTGGGGTCCTGCCAGGTCCTGGTGGGGTTTTTCTCCCTTTATGGGGCAGGGGCCATGCTGAGACCTGGGGATGTCTGAGCCTGCTCCATCCTGGGGCGGGGGTGAAGGGGGTCAGGACTGGTACCAGTTTGGGGTGAGGCATCTGGACGTGTCACTGGTGTCACAGGGGGGGGAACACCCACCCCAGAGCCAGCTTGGGGAAGAGGAGACCAGCCAGGGGGGCTGGAGCAGAAGACGCGGGACTTGGGGCCGGGAGGGGCCTGGGGACGCTTCGGGGTGGNCCCACTGTCCTGGCTGGGATTTGACGTAAATGCAAAACTTCCGTTGAGTTCAGTTTTTGTAAGCATTGCTGGCATGGGGGTTGCTGGTAAATGATGCTGTGTGGCTGTCAGATGGTCTCTGAATCACAACAATACTGCTTTAATTACAACAACAACCTTTTGCTACCTTTGTGCTATAGGACCATTGAACTTAATACTTCCCCCTTGCTTTTTTGTACCACAAGCAGCAAATATACCTTAAGCTGAAATTGTCAAAATGTTTTCCTAGAGTAAACAAAGATGGATAAGTTACATTTTAAAATACTTCAATTTCAGAACTGAATGAAAAAAACAACCACTGCATTTGAAATTTTGCTTTTCTACTAATTATATGCATTTGTCTAATAACAGGTACTGCATTGCTTGTATCCTGAGACTATCATGCCTTCAATATCCCATTTGTCTTTATTCCCCATATTTTCTTCTAAAAAGGGCAGGTAAATTTGCAGACTTGCACTTCTTTGCTTTCAAGTGTTTTGTGCCACAGGAAAGTTTAACTTTGTTTTATTTCACAGAATGCTTTTTAAGACAGGGGGAGGATCAGCACATGACAAACACCTCAACAGTGTTTCTCAGTGACTTACCCAGTTGGAGACCTATGGTTTGACAACTCCACTCTATATAAAAGATCTGCGTGTCCATATGCAAAACTGCAATAAACCAGCAAAGCTTCTCTCTCAAATAATGCCATCCCTTTCCAGAACATCCAACAGTTATTGTAGTGCAAGCACAGAGATGTTCCCACAGCTTACACCTTGATACCACACATGCAGGTGGTATAGATTCAGGGCAAGTCAGCAGCCCCCAGGAGGGAGAGGTCCAAGGGCTGAGCTCTGTACCTGAGGGAAGTGAGAGCACAAAGTTGCCTGGCTGCCCATCCCCTCACTAATCTCTGCCTCACAACAACTGTAGCAAGCCTCTGACCAACAACATAGAAAGGTGTGCAACTATGACCTTGGATATCTACACCTTCTGTGTCAAGTTTTGCACTATAATTTCTCATTATAGACAATTCTGCAAACAGTTAATTGTGCACATGCACCAGCAAACTACTCCCAGCAAAAGGTCTGGCAGCAAAGTACTGCACAGTATGGATTTAAACTGCATTTTAATTTCATTCCTGCCCCCTACAAACTAAAAATTTTACTATCTGGAGGAGTTCCCCTCCCTATTTTTAGGCTTGAATGATTTGTGAACTACAGGCTTAATGTATGTGGTAAGACATAATAAACCTCCCATGCAATGGCCCCAGCAGCCCACCTCTGACAGCCCCCCAGAAAGAAAGGGATGCCCTTATGTAACTGACTTCAAAACAATGTCTAAACAAAGGGGACTAAGATAAGACTGTACAACAGCCTTAATTTCAGTGCTATGTTCTTCTCTTAGGGGCAGTTCCACAACTGATTACATGTTTCTTTTTCCCCCCCATGTATTGCTGACCTTTAATAGCTTTCACCATTTCTAGTCAAGCAGGTGTGAAAAATGAGAGGCATGCAGGCAAGTACATCTGGTAGATGATCCCATCTAAGTGAATTTAAGAAATATGTGCCTGGTGCCATATGTTTCACACAGGCTGTGTCACATTTCAGTGGATTGGTTCCAGCTTTTCTTTTATAGAGTTAGAGTGTTTTGCAGGTTGATTTGGATCCAGGAGAAAAAGCATTTTACATGGTCAGACTCCTGCCTTACAGTAAATGCTTTTTCTCCTGGATCCAAATCTGTGGAGAATAACATTAAATAAGCAAGGAAGAAAGGTCCATGATTTGAGGGCATTGTGTGAAGCACAGAAGCCTTCAGGATTTTGGGAACCCCACACAGCACTGACTGGAGAGCATCTAAGGTTAAGCTGTACATTACATTTCATTAAGAGCAGCAAAATAAATGATGTAAGAAGATTCGATGGGCACAGTAAGCCCAGCACACCAAACAGCAGATGTGCTTTGCATGTTATTTATCTAACTTCCTTTCCCCTTGGGCTTAGCCACTCAAGACAATTTCCTGGAGACTTGGTGAGCAGTTGCTGTAAATGTGCCAAAAAGCCAAGTCCCATTAGCTTTTATGCAGGATACAAAGTCTGATCAAACAGCACAGGAGAGCTCAGATTACACAAAATGGCCAGCAATTTTTATCTGGCTAATAACACACCTGTGGCTTAGGACTAGACAAACAAATGCCAACATAGCTGTACATAAACCTCAATTGTTAAAAAAACTCAAGCAGGTGTGGGTAAACAGAACTCGCCCTCTTGAGTAGGTGGAATGAGGGTGATCAGTGTCGTACTCTTATGGGCTATACATGAAGAGTTCTGAACCAAGTCTGAAGATCAAAAAAACCTACACTGGTAGTCCACTGTCTCACATCCCTGGTGAGCCAGCTGCTGCAATATCACCTGGTACATGCCTGCACCAAAAGACACGGAGGGACACTTAAAAACTACACAGAAATCAAAGTGTAAGCATTTTCACTGAAGCAGCTGCATTACTTCAGAATGAGAGAAACTACACAGGCACTTAAAGTACAATTAGCTTAATCATCCTGTGAAGAAACAAACCAAAATTTTATTTCTAAATCTTTATATACGTATACTTCAACTCATGTGCTTCCCTGCTTGCCCATTACATTTCTGGGTATAAAGAATAAGGAGAATGATGTCTGATTAACAGATTATTAGTAAAAGATCTCATTCATGAGACAGTATCCTAACAGAAATGCCCCAGTTCAGCTGAGGTAACTGTGACTTCCTGATGCCCACAATGGGAGGTTTGTTTGGCTCCTGTTCTCACTGCCAAGACATAAAATGGTATTTTAAGTAAAAAGTGCTTAGAATGAAAAAAATGTCTTTCATAGGCTGTAAAACATCTGCAAATTCACCAAATAATTTCAGCTGTAGGAAAAAGCAGAATTAGATTTTCAAAAAAGAAAAGCTGGAGGAAGAGTTTCTTCTCTAACCAATAACTTGATCAGTGGTTTGAGCATTCAAATGTATTTTTTGGGAGACTTGGTTACATTCTTTCTCCTACTTGACTGGATACAAGACATCACTTTCCACAGGAACATTCTAATCCCAAATTTGCACAATGTTCTTGTTGACAGCGTTTTGCTTTGAACACCCAGACACTCCGCAAAGCTTGGGAGTCAGGTGACTTGCTTAGCACAACATCATGGTTAGAGCCAAGACAGAGCCAAAGCTCTTCATAATTTTACATTTCAGTTGTGTCTTTAGCAGCTAAGTAGCTTTAGTAGCAAATTAATGGCATATTTTTCAGTAAGTGTCTGCTCCTAGGACTGATAATGCTCCATGCTTATAGTTACTGCTGAAGAACAGAATGCAAAAAAAGACTCTATATTTACTTCTATAGAAAGGTGATGGCTTGGTTCTGCTAAACTTCTATTGCACCAGAAATAAAGAGGAGGATAAGGGGTCACACCTGGGACCTTCCTGCAGGGAGAAGCCACTGGACAGGTAATCAAAACTGACCAAACAAGAATTCCATCCCATTCGCATCAGGCACAGTACAAAGCTGAGGGATCATGAGGGTCAGAGCTGGCTTCTTCCATGGCCAGCATCCTAGGAGGACACCATCAGTTCTTCTGCCTTCAATCCTGAATCCCTGTGTTGCTGAACCCCATTCCTGTCTGCTGCTGACTCTAGGAGCCCAGGTCTCCAAGAGCTCTGGACTTTCTTGCAGGTTTGATGTTTTTTAGGGGATGAGGGAAGCACATTATTTTCACATGTTAGTGTATATTTTTACATATTCCATTGCTGTTGTTTTTTTTCTCATTAAAACTGTTTACTTCAGTTTCTAACCCAATAGTTTCTTTCCCTTATTCTCTTCCATTTCTTGGAAGGGCCAGGGGTTAATAGAGAGCCTCTGTCATCTGTTTAACTGCCAGCCCAGCATTAAAGTTTGACAGACCTATTGGTGCACAACATGAGGCCAATAGTGTCTGGTTCACAGGGCCCCTGTGACAAGCTGTGCCAGAGCTCAAAATACTTGATTTTGCATTACAAGTTTAAATGCTCAGAGAAAGATGCTTCACTTGACAGCTGGGGTGATCTCCAGCAAGCCACTATCCTGTTCTCTCAGGCACAAGAAGAAATTGCATACTGGTCTCAGTCTCCTATACAGAGCTGCTCACACCACTGGCTCCTCCTTTAACACTTTTCAGAGGATCTAATATCTTCTTTCCCTTGTGCTCCTTACAAGTAACCAGAGTATTTTATTCTGGGATAAATTAAAGTTTCTTTTTGTGGTTAATTCAAATGTTACATTAAGAAAAAAAATATTCAATTTAGATGGAAAAGATGTCTTCTTACAATATAGCAAAGTGGAAAAATATCAGATCCATAAGTCACTCAGACTTAAGATATTTGTCTGGTTCCTGAAAATGTGAGCACAGGCCTGACTTAGCCAGGTGTCCCTCATAAAGCTCTCAGTAACCTGCTCTGACCTCATAGATGATTACTTTAAACAGAAGGTTGGACTAGAGACATCCTGAGGTACCAGGAAACCTGAATTAACACATGAACCTTACAAGCATTAGGATTTTCAGAGGTCATTTGATACCACCCACCTTCAAACTAAACACCAGCAAGCCTGGGGTTCCTCTCCTTCCTCGTGCTTTCAGATGCCTCTGTGACCACTAGCTACATAAAACAAATGAATGTGCTTGGCTGCTCAAGGTTCTTAAGAAATTTCACATTATACCCACCAGTTCTGCTCTAAGTGCAGGAATACTTAAGCTAGACACAGCCACTGAGTTCAGAACACCTGACAGGGGAAGTCAGTCATTTCCAACTCATCCATCCATGGAGGATGACTTTTCTAAGGTCTCCCAATCACAGTAGAGACAGAAACAGGACTCGGAAGCCCCAGGCAGCACAAGTACTTGCACTGGCATCTCAGCTTTATGAAGAACACAAACAAACAAACAAAAAAAAAAACTAATCAATGTGATTTTAAAAGCTAGTTGTAGCAGATCTCAGGATCTGCATCTTATTTGGGGAAGCTTGTTGTGACTCTGGCAGGTTGAATCAGGGTGTGTGTGGGGGACACATTTTAGCTGTTGCTGTGATGGAGACACCAATAATTAAGGTTGGTAGTCTGAAAAATGTGTTTGAATGGAGTTATTTAACAGTGTTAACCCTGTGAAGTTCCAGGAAACAGCAAAATTTGGATGCACACTCCTTCAGTAAGTGAAAGGATAGAAAAATGCTTGGGAGGAGTCCTGCAGTCTTATATTTGTTACATTTGTACTGTGCATATACTGGAAGCTGCGTATTAGGCTTTGTGTCAACAGGACAAAATGTCATGCAGTAAGGAAAGCAAACCAAAATGCCAGTGCTCAAGAGACAGCTCTGGGGCTGCTGATGTGAGTGCTATTTCCACACTCACCAGTGACCTCCTACAGACCATTGTGCTGTGTCCCACATGGCCAAGCCTGTGCAGAAACTCTGCCAGCTGCACAGGGAAAAAGATCAACACAAACGTGCTGGGTTCTTCAGCTGAGAACTCCCCTACACAACCCTGAGGCCCATAAAGAATTCAAATATGAAAGCAGTCTTAGGCTGTTATTCCATATTTTAACTACTTTGAGACATCAAGGTGCTTTAACTGGATTTCCCAACGAATTGTCAACCAGCAATAGGTAGAAGTCTGCCCATTTCTCAGGAGCTCCACTACATGCTGGTCAGCACTACAGAGGGTCAAAGTGTTAGAGAAAGCCTTGCCAAAGATACTAAATACTACCCCCTGACTTAACAGCCTGCTCCTTACCTCTTCACTGCCCCACTAATTCTTTAGGAGATTGCTGTTATAATCTATTACACTGTTAACCAGAGAAGGGAATGTCAGAATTCCCCTTCCTTTCTTCACTGTGAGGTGGTTTACTTGCCCTGCTTTGTTTTAAAAAATGGCCTTTGAGATTCATACAAATGAGCATTTAGCTTTGCCACCGGTAACTGGTAAAAGCAGCACTAGCTAATGGCATGCACCCAACTGAGCTAAAGGGGGACATTCAGGCTAGAGAGGGCAATGCTCTTCCTTCAGCTCTCAGGCCAGCACAGAAAAATCTCAGTCTCACCACAAATCCTTTCCCTAGCACCTTCTTGGAAGTTACACCACTCAGTAGTTGTTTGACTTGAGGAACTTTCATCTTGTACTCTACTTTGAATTTGTTTTGACCTCTGCCCTGTTATTCCAAACTAACTAACTAGGAGGAGAGTAAACACAGAAGGAGAAACTTTGTATCAGCAAGGGATAAAGACATGCCAGAGAAACGAGGTCAGCAAGTTAGTTACTTTATTTAATCACATTTAGTACTACAGATCTGAAAGAACTGATTTTTCAAGTTACTGAAGACAGAGGGTTCCTAGGGAAGCATTTGCAGAAAATGCAATAACATACAAGCTGTAGGGTGACATGACATGCAAAAGACAGCAACAAAGCACAGAAGCAAAGACGTGGGGAGAAGCCATCAGCAGAAGGCCAAGGCTACCTGTCCCCCACAAAAGTTATGATGTAATGGAACTGCACTTATGATTTGGCCAAAAGGCTTTGGCACACTTCTTTAAATGGACTTGGGTTCATACATGTGTTCTTCAAACTTTTGCTATTAGGGTATCAAGTGTGTCCAGCCTGCAGTTTACAACTTTTCTATGCTTTTAAGAAAAATATGCATACTGCTTCTAGTCACTGGAGGGAATGGATGAGGTGCTCATTTAAATGGGGGAAGGGTACAACACAGAAGATGCTGCAACAGGAGACTTTGGGATTCAAACTGTGTAAGTGGGGGAAGAACCTGCTGTCCCTCAGTAGGTATTAATTGGGAAAAAAACTAATAGTCCCTTCCCATATCCTAGCGAGTGTGTTCTGGTGATGACTTGAGAAACACACCAAGCATTAAAGGACCTAAAGCAGAAAACAGAAGCTGATAGAGTGAAAAAAAAAAAAATGGCTCAGAGAAAAGTGATAAAGATAAAAATCATAATGGCTTTGGCCACATTGTCTGAAAAGACTAAGGAAAAAATAGCTGATGAAAAAGCCACAAAGACATTGCTACACATAAGAGGCTGGCAAGGCAAGAACAGCATTAGTTGCAGAGAATGACCATGAAAAAGACAAGACAAAGAAGGACTTGCAGCAGCCTGAAAATATGGAGCCCATACAGATTCTTCAGCAAAATCCTGTAGTACCCCAAATTTCCTGAGAAACTATCTTCTCTATTACCACTTTATCTTTTCTGAACTTATTTGCTAGAATGCCCTGATTTTTTAAAATCCTGTATATTAATCTTGTGAAACTGAACCTGATTTCAGTGGTTCCACATGAACAGCCTGGGATATGCCATTCCTTGCCACATAAGGACATAAAACCTTCAACAAACCCTTAAAAAAAAACCTTTTCAACCATCATTTACCCCAAAGCCATGCCTTCCTACTATGTATCACTCCTCTGAATTTAAGTTCTTTGGAAAGGACTTGGTCTTTTTAATTGACATTATCAATTATCCTTCTCAGTTATATAGTGATGCTTGGGACAATGAGGCTGCACCAGCCACTCTCTGAAGAACACGAGTACAGGCAGTGGGTGGGTAACAGATTCAAGGTGAGGCTCTGTGAGGCCAAATTGTTTCTTCCTCTTCCACAACATCCTGTTATCAATGCAATACTAAGACACTCACCAGGCAAGCAATTACCAGTTTAACTTGAAAAAGCAAACTCAAGTGCCCAGTTGTCTGGAGTTCTCTGCTTAGAGAACTGAGCAATTAAAAAATCAGGAGCAAGTGCCTAGAGTGACAGCATCAGCTTTAGAATGATGAGATAGAGCACTGTAATATTTGGCTCTTTTTTTTTGCCCCTGCTATCAAGTTATTTCTCCCACACCTCCATGAGGGCAAGGACTTTGAAGGAAAAAGAATTGCCTAGGTTTTCAGGGAATAACAGCCAGAAAGAAATGTTTAGAGCCATCATCACAACCTCCCTTAATATTTCAACATGACAAATTTGATTCCCCCTGTATGTCGCTAACTTAATTAGCTGTGGTAAAACAGTCACTCTGACAGCTTAGAAACCAATCAGGATTAATTACTTCAGGCAAGCAAAGCAGCCACGAGCAGATGCTGCTTTGTACCAAAGGCTGGAAGGAACTGCCCAGGCTCTCCGGTGGAAACCCGCAGCCTGTCTCATGAGCCTCCACTGCCACCATCTGGTACAACCTGTACCTGGAAATGCACCACAGTCAACACAGTTACCAACCAGAACACTCCACGTGTAAAAGAGCAGGGTAGAAAGCAAACGGAAGGTTTTGGGCTCCTTCTTCACCTCCATGCAAAAAACAACAACAAAAAAAAAAACCCAAACGTCCCTCTTTCTAAACACTGGGCTGGGGGCTTACTGTTCTGAAGTCAATTTATTTTCTATAATGATCAGAGAAATCAAAAGTATGCCCCACCTAGGTGCACAAAGAAAATTCATGATCTAAAAAAGTACTTGAAGAGAGCTGACATGTTCAATACAAATCAGAAAAGAGATTTTTTGATACTCAGCTACATCTGAAAACTGACTCAACTGAATTGTTACATTTATGCAGCTATTTGACCTTGATCTAAACAATCAGGTTCTCATCCAATACAGGCAGCAATAAGAAGGAATAATCCATAAGTTCAGCCTCCAAAGAGTCAAAAGACAATGTTATTCCAAGTCTCTCTCTTTTTGAGGTGAAAAACTTCAATGCACAATTCACCTCAGCCCTCTCAATGAGCACTGTGCTTGGGAAAGTACAGGCAGTGCAGGCACCGTGAAATGATACCAGTTCAGGGCCCAAAAGCTTGAATAACTTGAGAGGGGTATCTGCTGAGCTAATTAGCCCTGTGTCTAATTAGAGACCATTACTGTGCTGGCACTGATAAAGCATTTCTCGGGCTCATAGGTGCTTACCTACTGTACAACAGACAAGATACAGACAAGAGGTCCCACAGGGCTGGAGCAGTGTCCAAGTCCTGTGCTATGAGCACGGGTTCTCATGCCCACTGCTTTACCACTTCCAAGGCAGCCCTGCAAGCAGGTAACTCTTACCAATGGTTGTTATTGCAGATATGGAGAAGAAGAAAGACCCACTGAAGTCCCACCTGCCCAGGCTGGTGGTGTTTCCCTGGAGGGTTATGCCACTCTTGTAGGCTTGGATGATACCCTGCAAAGAGACAATAATATGAGATTCCATGAGCCCCTTTACGGTGAGTTCACATGACTGCTGTTTCCAGGGGCAGCTGATAAAAAAAGCAAACTGCCTCTACTTCTGACTCTGCTGTTCCCCTTTCAATAGAGGATCTCCTGTGCCTTAAAGATCATGAGCAGAGATGCCAGAAAATCCAAAAGCCCACATATTGATTCAAAGGAAGGCGCACCTACAGAATAAAAGTAAGTTGCACAAGCACATGGTATATTATACATACAAATATGGAAGACATTGAAGGGCAAGAACTACCTAGAGGAAGCCTAGCCAGATAGTTATTAAACTGCCTTATGATACCTTCATCAGTAAAAGAAAGTGTTTCCAGAAGGGGTATTCTGATGGCAAAATTCCCAGAGCAGTGAACATACACACACACATACAAATAATATGGAACCCCTGTCTATACTGGGGAAGGAATATATATGGTGTTACATAGGAGATGAAAACTATGCTGCATGTCCAGTATTGGGCAATATGCTTCCACATCAGAACTATAAATGTAAACAAATGGATTAAATTAACTTGATGAGTGATTCTGTTCAACCCATCAGGAAAGACTCAGATGTCACTATGCTAAGTATGCAGAGTTATGCCAAAATAAAACACCAGAAACTTTGTCAGTACTCAGATCTGACTATACCTTCACACATCAACAAAGCTAATGACAATGAATCAAGTTGTGTTCAAAACATTAATCACAGCATATACAGTAAACACTTCACACCCACTGACCGTGAATCCTTGAAAGCTGGTTATCCTTGAATGCAAAGTGTAACATAAGAATACATAAAATGAATCATCTCTAAGACAGGCATGCAGAAACCCAATAATACCACCCCTATCCTACAGGTGAGGCTGCTTATACAGCTTTTACTCTTGAGAATAAAAGGAATCAGGTTCAGGTTAGATTCGCATCAGCTGTGTGTTTTATAAAGCAGCTGCAGTTTAAACTTCTATCAAGCAAGCCAACACTTCAAGACTGCAAAGCAGGGAAGTTTTGTCCCCTTCTACTCACATAGCATGCTGTCAGTGATGTATACACAACTATACAGGGCTGTGAATTAAAAACCATTTCTATAGACCCAAGCAGCAGCATTATTTCTTTTCTCCAGAGCTACTGAGGTAGAAAGGAAAGGGTTAACAGTTCAAGATTTTAGGTTGGGCCACTACATGAGCTTGTGTGGTCGGTGATGAGGAGGGCATCACACCTTGGAGGTGCAGTCCTATAGAGACAGCCCCATCCTAGAGAAAAACATCATGCAAGTTAAGAGTGGAAAACGAGTAACCAATCACTTATATTGTAGTTTCTCTTTGTTGTTTTATATAAAAGACCCTGTTTATTTCTCAAAAGGTGTGCTAGCTTTGCAAATTATCTCCCAGAATCCTTTTCTGCAAAGAACTGGAATAAAAGAAGTGTTTCCAGTTGAGTTGTTTGCCTGTTGAGTGGTTTTTGTACAGCAGGTGAAGAACCTTGTTGAAGGACAACACTTCTAGTTCTCACACTGAGAGCAATAAGCAGCTGAGAGATCAACATATCTTTCCACATAAAAAACAGTTTGATATGCACTTAATCAGAAATATCTTTCTTTACTCATAATTCAAGGCAATTTAAACCATTCAGGGTCAAGTTACTATCTATTAAAGTCTGACAACATGCTCTTTGCACAAGACAGCAGAGAACCCTTGCTCTGAAAAGGGCTAGGGACCAAACCCTACATTACATTATGGTTCCTTCTGTGAACTGTTGCCATAACTTGAGTGGGCAACTCACATAAAAATTATTATGCAGCTTAAGACATGACATAAAGGAACTGACATGCCAAACAAACAAACTAGGTTATATCAGGAAGTCTACAGCGAGATTTGTTTTGAATAGTTTGTGTGTAATTTCCTTCCAACACCCATCCCCAGTCTTCTTCCAGGACTGTTCTCTGCACTAGGATTAGTCAGGATGTATGGGATGCAGGCTCTGACCTTTCTTTCCTCTCTTCCATCTCTGACAATACTTGACCTCAGGTTTAAGAAGTCTAAGCTCTGCAGACAATGGCCTAGTCAGGAATCGCAGACCCCATGAATATACAGGATAAGTCCTCAACTAAACCACAGGGCAAGGGAGACATTGGAAATTTATACAGATGATCTGAATTTTCCCCCTCTAGAAACTAGTATTTTCATTTGATACCAAAAGTTTGTTATTCTCTCAAACTTACCTTCTTTACCCTGTGATGATGCTTAAGGTCCCTTCCAACCTAAACCGTTCTACGATCTCTGCAGTTCTATGCAGTTAGTCTTGAACATGCATGAATATGAACTTGAACATGTGCAGCATATTTGTTGTCCTTTCTCCTGCCTGATGTCCTGCTGATACCATTTCAGCAGATGACAAGTTTTTGAAACCAGAAAAACTTAGGACTGTAAGAAACTGTGGCTGAACCATCCCAAAGAAATGGGAACTATAACACTGAATGTTTTATTTCACATCGTTGCACCACTCCCATTCTACATGGTTTAGGATCAAGAGACCAATAAATTCTGAGCAGCTATGAGTGCTTCGAGGTGATTTATTACAGTTATATGTCTTAAGAGTGGTTGTCTTAACGATCCCTGAGGTTGATGCTACTTGCCAGAAAATACAGCTTTTGTCTCAAGGATATTCTGATAGGCCAAGGTATTTCCACAAAAAGGCATGAGATGGTCCTGTAGTCCTCTCAATAGGAAGAAGGTACTATTCTATTAGTAACAAGTATTAAACGTACAAGTAACTATTACAAGTACTATTTACAAGTGAAAGTACAAGTAACTATTACAGTTACTTGTTGACAAAGACCAAGCAGTAAACTTCCAGCTTGACAGCATTTTTTGATTTCTGGGATTGAGGCACTTTGCACCTTTGTGGTAGGTCTTCAAAAGCCTTCAGCAGTGAGCCTCTGGCTAAGCATTTCCTTGTGAAATCTTGTTACCAAGCATCCAGATAACATCATCAACCATTAGACCCATTAGTCCATCACAGCCTGATACAGGGACCACTGAACACATTTTACAATAGAATGCCACTTAAATAAACCAACACCCCTGGGAGAAATGTCACATTCATTACTCTTAAGAAGAAAAGAGCCACTGATGCCATCCTTAAAAGAAGAGATTGAGAGGATAAGGATACTGGTTTTTTTTTTCCTTTTTCTTGAAAGATTAAAGTTCTATTATAATATTTACAATCAGCCTTTGACACAGCAACAAAGCAGCTAGAAAATTAAAGATTGATTCTTTTGTGAACAGCAGAACTAATGAAGCTTGCCTTCCTACAGATGAGCTCAGGCAGATGCATGAAAGAAATCCATAGATAGCTATTAATACACAAATTTCTTTTGACACAGGAAGCCACTGGATTGGAAACTCCTGAATGGTGAGAGCACATTTAGGAAAGTGTCAGTGTGAATGTGCCCTGAGCATGTTCCACGAGACCTCTGCATTTGGTTAGAGCTCTTCATAGAAAATTGAAAAGTGGTTCATTATTTTTAAGTTAAGCAGGAAAAACCTGCTAATAAACGTTACCAGAATGGCTAAATTCTCCCTTCTTTTCACACTGAAGAGGTACTGATGTGTCTGCTGTTGGTTTTAAAAAACAAAACCTGAAGTTTACTTTCACAGAATGGTTTAATTGTTTGGGTTGGAAGGGACTTTAAAGATCATCTAGTTTTAACCTCCTGCCATGGTCAGGGAAACCTTCCACTAGACCAGGTTCCTCCAATTCCATCTTACCTGGAAGTGTTCACACTTCTGGGCATGGAGCATCAGCAACCTCTGAGCAACCCATTCCAGCATCTCCTTACCCTCACAGTAAAGAATTTCTTCCTAATATCTAATCTAAATCTGCCCTCTTTCAGCTTGAAACTGTTACCCCTTAATGCTATGCCTTTGCAGAAGGTCCCTCTCCAGCTTTCCTACAGGCCTTCAGACTGGGTTCAAGATTTTTCAAAAAGGAAGAGAATTGCACACAAGGTCACATTTGCTTGGCTCCCTTGGCCTGCCTTTGTGAAAAGCAGAGACTTTTTTTTCTTTACTCTGACCTTGAGATGAAATTCAAGGGGGTCTCCTTTTCCTCTTAATTAGGCCAGTCACTACAGTCTGCTCCAAAACCTGATTCATTGAAAGGCAACTAGTGTAAGTAGCACATCAAATCCAGTGTCCAAAACCAGGTATTTGCCTGATCTAAGATCCTAGTCAAGACCACCTACTGCTCAAAACACAACTCATCTTGAAATTGCAGAGCTTGGGCCTGGTATTTTAAAAGGTCATGTGTGCAACTCAAAGAAGAATAGAAAGGAAACAGGTGGGTGGTTAAAATAATCATAATGAAACAGAACTTAGTTTCTCTTTGGTTTCTACTGACAGAGAAGCTTCACAACATAAAAAAAATTACTTCACTTATCTGCATTTATTTACCCCCCTCTAAAACAGTAATTTACAGTTTGCACAACTACTTCATCTTTAGCTGACAATGTTTATAAAATTTTAAGATGCAAATAGAAGTTCCTATGGAAACTCTTGTATCTGTTATAGGATGCATAAATTAGCATATTTTAGATTCTCCAGCCCTCAAGAGTCAATTAACATTATTTGCAGGCTGCCGTGTTTTCTCAGCATGTAGGCTGTTCTGTTTATTCATTGGCACCAGCCAAAGTCTATTTGAATGGTTGAATATTGTCACAGCTGGTGATTAAAAATAAACATGACTTCCATTCAAAGTAGTCCATTTAGATGCAGATACATGTACTGTTACCTTTAGGATGAAACATGCTTCAGAATACCCAAATTAGGTCTCTAGCTCCATTTTGCTCAACCATAAACCCTGAAGTTTCAGTTAGGAACATTGTAAGTTAATGCTTGCACATGCACACTTTAGATTATTGCATCCCAGTACAACCCAAAACCTATTTTTTTTATTCTTTTGCAGGGAATTCCCTCCTTGAATTCCATGACATAGCTGTGGATTTCTGCTGACTCCCTTATCTAATGTAACTGACTTACCCATCTTATTTTAGGAATGCAATACCCCTTTCTTTTCCTCTATTTGCCATCAATTAGAATAATCATTGCAGGCTCTTCCTGCAGGAACATACAAACACAACATTGTCCCACTTTCCTTACTGGATTTAAAAAACACTGTTCCAGCCTGAATGCCTTTAAGCCCTTCACAGCTCTGGGGGGCTCATATATCCCGGAAAATTCTCACCAATTTACACAGCTTTGTGCCAACAAACCCAAGGTAGCTAATCATACCAGCAAAAAAATTAAAGCACAAGATTGAGCTACACTTTCAAAATGTCTTTTGTTTATGTTGTCTAGTTAAAAAAAAACAACAACAAACCAATAGCAAATACCTAAAAAAAAGGAACAAGGTTGCTGGCTACATCAGGAGACCCACTTAAGTATCCAGAAGCTTAATGAAGATGCAGCATAAAGAGTTCAGTTCCCCCTTGACGTTTGAGTTACATCTTTTTCTTCCCTAAAAAATGTAGGTCTTTTCAGGCACACTATTAAGTCTCTCATTTACCTTGCATATTATTTTATCAGTTCTGGGCAACTCCTGGCTTCCTCAGTTTACACACAATCTGTCTTCTAAAACCCTCTTAATCACATCTAGGTCACTGAACCACCAGCTTGTGGCTGCAGCACAGCTTCTGACCACCAAGTGCTGCAAAAAGGAGAAGTATTTTTTATTCTGACCTCCTTAATACCAACTAAAAATTCTGGTTTTCACCTCTGTGCTGAGTCCCAACTGCATGTGACTAGGGCAGAGCTTTCAATAAAGGCATTTAGCATGATTTTCTCTTTAACAATACCTCTGTCAAAGGTATTGTATATTAGGTTATAATAAACATAGAATGTACACTCTTGGTAAGATACCCATAGTTTTTAAAAATAAATAGATCTAAAGAACAAACTGGCTATAACTTAAACACAATAGTAGTACATTTTGATAAGGAAACTGAAAAGAGATCAACCCTATTTAATCTGCAGCAAGCCAATGGATACTTGACCAAAGGGGTTTCTATACAGATGTCACTGTTCAAAATACCAAGAGCCAATGCTGTTTCTTGAAGTCCCTTATTACCAATATGTGATCTCTCATGTTCACCCCTTAAAAGAGACTCACTGCTGTATCATCTGTGGACAAGATGGTTTTAGTAAACTGCATTTGCAGGACTGAATTTCCTGACAGCTGGCACAAATCTCTGCTGGTTCAATCTCAGTGCAAGCCAAGGTATTGATGTGGATCTTTCAGTCACATGGAATCTCATTGCTCTTGTAAACATGAACTAAATCTCTCTATGTAGCTCTAGCTGTTGACTTTGGAGACAACAATATCTAGATCCAACTGCAGGTTTTTAGTTTATCACACACCCTTTAAAATAGGTCCATTCACCACACCTTATACCTTGCTAGACAGAAAAAAAATGTTTAATTTAACTCATTTTTCATTTCCTCCTTCCCCATTTTTTGTAAGTAACTGCATTTAAACAGTATTATGCATATACAGCAACAGAAACAATAAACACATGAAAAAGCTGTATTAGGCAAAATACATACATGGCAACAAAACAGTAGCATGAAAAGGACATCAAGGTAATAACAACCTGACACAGAAAATGCTCTGTTCCAAGTCTGGTCATTTGCCAAATCATCTGAGTAAAGATAGTCTGAAAGGTAGAGTGTCTGTAGCTACCCTGGTGCCTGTAACTGCAGAGGCAATCAGGTAAAGACAATCAGGTGTTGCCAGTTAGGAGGAAGAATCCATGAGCTCCTGTTAAGCCCACCTTTTATTGGTCCCCCAGTTCTGCTCATGCGCAGTTGGGGCCAACCCTCATTGGGCACAGGTGGGCTTAACAGGAGCTCATGCCTTCCTCCTCCTGATTGGCAACACCTGATTGTCTTTACCTGATTGCCTCTGCATGTAACCATCAAAAACTATACAGGACGAGAGAGTTGGAGAAGAGTTCAACTGGAGCAGAGCTGTATATACACTCATACTAGGCAATAAAACAGAGAAACTCATGGACATCAGAGTAGCGTGCGTAGGTAACTCCCAGTCCCCAAAAGGTCAAAGAGGGCCACAACTCTAAGAGAGATGCCAGTACAGAAAGTGCCCTCTTTGTGTGCAGCCTCACTCTTTGGACACTTCTCAAAACTGGAACCAACATAATTTTTGCCTTGATAGAGACTCTTACATACTTTACCCCAGCCTAGATACTGTTCTTCACTTTACTGAGGATATATCACCTGAAACCTGCCTTGTCTCTGCATCTGTCTCCATCACCTGCAATCCTTATCACTGAGAATTTCCTTTGATGTGACCTCACAGCCAATAATTCTTGCATGTGAAAACTGCCACAATATGTATAAGATGACTGATACCACATTCCTTGTACATTGCCTAATGTCTCCGAAAGAACTGATTGCTTTCGACCTTGTTCCTGGTGAATGCATGTTCATGTCACAGACTGTACACAACATCAGAAAAATAGCTCAGTTTAGTCAACCCAACTATGCCTTGATTAAATGTCACTGGATGCATAGTAGTGGCCAGAATCCCTCTCCTTTTTCCTATGATGTCATTGCTGTAAATATAAAACACTAAACTTTTCTCCACAAAAGAAAAATGCAAATCAGCCTTCCCCATATAAAAAGACACAAACAAGCACACATTATTTGTTTACTTCTACATAAAACATACATACATGCTACCCTGAACTATTTGGGAAATGGGAAACTGTTCAACACTCCACAAGGGAAGAGGAGCCTGCCAGTCTCTGCAGACAAAACAACCATAGTCCCACCACTTTCTCCTCTGCTGTTCAGCTTTTATTGTTGGTCAGCTATGTCCCACTCCTGCTTTAACACTTGTCTGTTAACTAGAAAATTATTTCTTCTCTAGAAAGGATTCGAGCCACAGAAATTGCTAAATGAGAATTTGCTGCTGTAGCTACCACAGCATCATCTGTTTGCCTTTCCTCCTGCCCATCCTCAAGTTGTGCTCCCCTGTTGGCTCTCTATTGCTCTCCATCTGTGCAAAAGCAGGAACAGTGGATTTGTACTCCCGGTTGGTAACTAGGAACTAAGTGATAAAGAGGTTGTAAAACTATGTTTGTATATTGCTTAGCAAACTGGGATTTTATTCCATATTGGCCCCTATACACTTAAAATAAACAGAGTTTATAACTATCGAGAATGAAAGACCTGTAAGAAAGCAATGAGGAGTTGCCAGTAATGTCAAAGCAATTAAAATTCACACACTGCTTTATGTTTTCACAAACACTCTTTATGTCTTTCTTAATTAGCAAATAATCAAGTGTGTATCTAGAATACAAGTTTGTTATCCGAAGAATATCAGATAACAGTGATGACACTGCCTGATAAACTATGTGAAATTTACTGCAATAACAATTCACAGCACAGAAACCTTTTTTTTTTAAAAAAACACGCTTACAGTATCCAAGCAATTGCTACACATGAAATCGGAAAAGAGTGGAGAAAAAGCAGTCCTGTGGATTATCTGTTTAAAACTAATTTCTCACTGTGAAAGCTATTAAAAAACCACACAGAAAGCCATTCACGATCAGACTAGGCTTTCTCAAAGCATGAAGGCATGCACTGACACTCAGTAAACTTGAATAAAACTTTTCAACTTCCTCAGGTCACAATTAAATACTCCCATGGCATATTATAACAGTGGCTGGTCTCAAGGGATTTTTTTGGGGGTCAATCTTATACCCTTGACTACCACACAGTATGAAGAACTAGTAGAGATCACCCTAAACTAAAAAAAGACATCAGAACACTAGAAATACCTTTCTACCTGCTCAGCTGTGATCATCATCATCATCTCCCCACTACTATCACCTTCCTTCTGTCATTCTCAGTGAAACCCTTCCAACCCTTGGTCCCCAGCCATGCTCAGCACTCCCTGCTCAACGGGACAGTGGTGGATGAAGCTCAGCTCAGAAGTGCCTTTTTGCAGTGCCAGCCTTGTCTCCTCTGCTGTATTTCTCACTTCTGACTGTTTATCTTCCACAGATAGCACAGTACACAGCATACACTATAAATTCAAATAGTAGATAATACAGTAGCTTTCAAGGGCACAAATTTATATAATATTGATGCTTGTACTGCTGACTGCTCCAGAGAACCTGTCATCTAGAAAGTCAAGGGATGAAAGCCTAACATGGTATATAAGCAAAATTTTGTATGCCAGAGCCCTTCTACTACTCATGATGAGATTATCTATTTGACGGGTTGCTGTCCAAGACCCTTTTAGGGCCTTTGGGATACAGTGGTCAGCCACCAAACAAAACAAGTTAGTTTTTTACAACTTTAAAAGCAAAGTAAGTTAGTTTTTTGCAACATCTATTTGAGGCAGACAGACCAAAGGAAGCAATATACATTCAGCCACCAGCACCCTATTGAACTAGAATGGTTTGGATAAATAGTCAAGTCATTTCAGTACTGTAGGCTTTCTTTAAAAAAAACTATTAACAAGGAGAGAACACACTTTGCTTATTTTGCTCTTCTCTTTATCACAAAACGCATCCACTTGTACTTTGATGAGACTGAATTGGGTCCTGCTTTACATTTTGTAATCATGCTGCAAATACTGTCAGAAACATTTTAAAAGATACTTTGAGTTATATTACCAAGATTTTTTTTCATTTATCTTTAAATAAGAAGTGGAAAATTGAAAAATTCTTACACTACTATAAAAACCAATTAAACTTACCACAAAAAAGGCTTTACATTAGAATTGACTACATGGAAGATGCCACATGCTTCAAGGCATTCTATGAAAGTTGAACAACAAACCAAAACCACCTGCAACTGACCCCGGGTAATGATCACATAACGGGCAGCTCCGTTCACCGTCTTCCTGCAAGACACATCGCTTAAAAACTCGCAAATGCCTCAGCTTGGGGGAGGACAGCTGAGAACAAGGGAAACTATCAGCAGAAAGCAAGCTACCGGGCGATGACCCCAGGCCGGCCCAGCACGCCCGGAGACAGAGGGCATCACGGCGCTGCTTCCCCTGCTCCAGGGAAGCTAATTTTTTCTACTCTGCGGGCAGTTTTTTCGGGGAAGGATTATGTGCACGCCTAGATACAGATAGGGAAAAAATGTTTTATTTTTTTAAAATTACTCGCAAGCGAAGTCTGTGCCCCGCTCGCTGCCCCCCATCCCCCAGAAGGGATCTGGGATCTCCAGCCTCCCCCAGCAGCTCTGGGCCGGGCGGAGAGTCCGGCAGAGCCCCGGGCTCACCTGGAAGAGCCTCTGGAGCGCGGGGCCCTGCAGGCAGGTGTAGTTGGCGAGCAGCTTCCAGTGCTCCTGGAGAAGGTGCTGGGCCACCTGCATCTCGGCGGGCCGCTCCAGCGCCTGCAGCACGGCGGCGCCCAGCCCCACATAACCCAAGTGCAGAGCCAGCAGCACCGGCACTCCGTACCAACGCCGCTGCCGCCGCCTCGCCGCCACCATCGGCCCCGCTATTGCCGCCACCCCCGCCCCGGGGCTGAAGAAGCTGCTCGCCAACTACACCTGCCTGCAGGGCCCCGCGCTCCANCCAGCACCTCCCCTTTCCCGCCCGCCGCGGACTATCCAGCAGATGGTTCTGCCGCTGTCCCCCCACCGTCCCCCTCCTTCGCTCCTCTCCCCACCTGTCTTCCCCGGAGCACCAAACTACCTCGAGGCTCCCTTCTCTACGCAAGGAGAGACACTAAATCTCCTCTGTCCTTCCGAGGGTGCTGCCCAGCTCCTATCCCAGCGAGCCCTAGGGCTCAGCTGGGAACAATGATGAGATAATGCTACCAGCAGCGTGCAAAAATCTGCTTTTCTCCTTCCCTCAGCTGCGAAGCTAATTGGAAAGGCGGTAAACAGGTGTTTCTGATAATGGCTCTTCCATGTAAACAATTGTAAAGGTATCAAGTTTGTGAGGCATTTTAACGTGTGGGGTGTTCTTATGGCAGTGAGCACTTTCTTCACACAAGTAGTTCCTGAGACCCGTTTGACTGTTTTCTTGCAGAGAACTACATCAAATGTTTGCTTCTGCGTTTGCTCCGTCAGAAGAAAAACCACAACAACAACCAAAACACTCTGGTGTGTAAGTTTGTAAGTTGGCTGTATTGCTGCAGAATGCCTACCTGAATGCAGTCCCGTGTAATGTGCCCTAAGTGATCCTTCTTTAGTGGGAAAGTTGGGCTAGATTCTAGAGGTCCCTTCCAACTCTGACAATTCAGTGATTCTGTAATACGAGGTAAAGGAGAATAAACGCACTAAAACTCTGAACAGGATGCTGTCAGGAGGTAATGTCTTCTCACACTTCCCTTGATTTTTTTTTTTTAATTTTTTTTTTTTTCTTCCTGGGGGAGCATTTGTGATGTTACAAATAAGGTAACCTTCAACCAAGTATTGCACCACTGGAGCAGTTCTGGTAATGTGCTAATTTCTGGGTTTTTGGGGAGGTGCTTTAAACTGAGAAGCGTAAATTCATGGTTTTACTGGCCAGGTACAAAAGCTAATTTGCAAAGGATAGATCAATTGCAGTTTAAAGATGTCACCCTAAACACAGTCTAAAAAACACCCCAAACCTAATGCTACTTATTGCTCAGTCTTAACTCTGCCTTTTCAATGAATTATTAAATTATGTTTAAAATGGAACAGAAAAAAGCCTTCTATTATATATATGAGAAAGAAAAGATGCTAAGATACTAAAAAGTATATAAACTTGAGTTTCCTCTTTCATTGCAGATCAGGAAATAGACACATCTGAGCTACATTTTGACCATTTAACTGCATTAAAATCATACAGTATATACAAAGCACACTAATTATAACCATGTTGGAACATTATGAACTAAATATATAGCATTTAATGTTAATGCTAAAGATATATGATACAAAACAAATTACAGGTGAGACTCAGGGTTGGTAACTGCAAGCAAGACTGAAAACGCAGGACATCCAGCACGTACCTTGTAGAAGGAATCAGGGGAGCAAGAGAAGAGATCAAGATTTACAACAAATCTTCACAGAACCATATAATATTTTAATGGATGATTTTATGAAGTATTCTCAGGAATGTTTCTTGTGTGTCAGCCTACAATTTATGTCTCCAGAGGGAATGACTCAAATATCTGCAGATGATATTTTGGTGCTGTCTGGAAGGTACCAATGTGTCTGAGGATGGGCTTCCTGAGTAGCCTTGAAGGATAAATGCAAGCCTGGAAGGATATTTGCTTCTTGTCCTGCTCTGGACTGCAAGTAGTTGCTCAGGACAATGTCCTACTTTTCCACATCCCAGATGAACAGTACCTGGGCTGTTGTTTCTGCCGCAGGCTGCAGAGCTATATTCAGAGGCTTCACCATCTTTTAGGAAGTTGTGTGATTTCCATTCTGTGCAGGATTGCACCACTGGTAAAATGGATTATTAAAAGGGCAGAAGAGTCCCTTTTCTGAACTCTTCTAACTTCCAATAAGCTCTGTGATTGCAAAGTTGTCCCATGTTATTTTTCTTAGCTGGTCACTTGGTAATTGTTGATTATCTTTTCATTAGGGGAAGGATACTAGAACGTACTTGATCCAGAGGCCAGTGTTTCCAGTGTGTATCTCATAAATCAATATAACTTTGATTACAGTTGTGTATGACCTTTAGGATCTATTCAGGATCTTGAAAAACTGGCAAAGTGAGTAAGAAATTTCTATCGCTTGTGTAAGACAGGAGCCCCCATAGAAAGGTTTGGGTTGGAAGAGATTTTAAAAGCACCATCTAACCTCATCTTAAACACTTCCAGGGAAGGGGCATCTACAACTTCCCTGGGCAACCTGTTCCAGTGTCTTACCACTATCACACTAAATAATTTTTTCATAGTGTCTAACCTAAATATAGTGTCTTCCAGTTTAAATCCATTCCCTTTCATCATCAGTATCTTTTTCTTTTCTGTTCCAACATGGCAATATGCTTGATTTAAGGTATCTTTTTGAGTCTTCCAGCAGGCACTTTGAGAACTGCTTCAGCTACTCTGCCTTCCTAAAAGCAGCAGAAGCAAACATTTCAGAAGATAGTCTCATCACAGTGCCACTTTGAGCAAGCAGTATCAGGTACAGAAGGAATTTTCTGGACTGCAGTAAAAGCAATCCAAACCCCTTGTTGTCAGATGTCACCTAAGAATGTTTTCAACAAAGACTTTGCCAAGAAGTGGTGCATGCACGCTTTCTGTCCTTGATAAATCTCATTATCATTTTTTTATGTCATGCAGCATGGTATAAAACACTGTATGGGACTAGTCAACTTTAGCAGGATGGCTCTGGCTAAAAAAAGTAAGGAAGGCACGGAAAAGGCAAGGTGAAGGCAACAGGTGAGATAAAAAAGTCAGTAGAACTTAAGTTTTGTCTTTCACACAAACAGACCTAAAATGTCTTGTAATGTTGACACAAGGCTGCTGGAGGACAGTGATGGTGATTACATCAACAAATGCATACACAAACATTGTGTCCAAAGAATAGAGCACACTGAGAAAGTTTCCCGTGAGATTTGTAAAGATACAAAAAGCCAGACAGGAGAGAGTCAGCTGCTCTCACTGAAAGAGGCTACAAAGAAAGGTGTTGCAAAAATTTATGGGAATAGCTGAGGGCTAAGCTGAGGAGATAAAATCGGAGGTAGGTAGTGGTAAGACATGAGGGAAATCCTAGATGAGATAAGCATTTGAAAATTCACTTTTCAAATGAGTTGAATAAACCATAACTGGCATTCTTATACGTCAGTATTTCAAACTCAAGCATCTACGCTGCACGGTGCCAGGAGTTGGCGACAAGCAAAGAAAAGCAGCATCTTTGCTGCTTTGCAAGAAAGTCAGATGTTACAAAAAGTGTTTGTTGTGACCCTCCTCAGAAGTAAAAAACTAGCACAGAAAGCATGCGGGAAGAGATTTGTGACTTACATGGTTCTCTACATGTTTAAAGGACACTTCCCTAAAATGAAATATCAAAGCAGCTGCTGAAAGGCTGACATTTGAAGTTACTGGAGCCTGTCAGCCACAGTCGTATTTCTCTCACGCTTTACATTAAAGTTCCACTTATAAATGAGTTTAAAGGGATGAACTGATGGCTAGTATGAGTTTCAAACATACTGAAAAAATAGCACTGAGTACATAATTGCAAGCATACCCAGGGAATGTGTTAGTGATGGTTATAAACAATCTAGTATGGGACTCAGTGAATGGCTAATTGTTTCAGCAAGTTTCTCTAGTTTATTTTTAGCACAGTATGACTCCATTTTTGTATCTCAGTTGCTAGTTGGTTATAAGGTGCCTCTTTGGAGGCAGCTGCTGATACTTTTGACTTACAATAACTGTAATAAAATCAAACTCCCTGTTTCTCAAGGGTGACATCATATGCATGACCTGGGATCACATTTAACTCAAGAACCTATTATCAGCCTTATTTGGAGCTAAATGAACAGCCTCAGCTCTGTATGGTGTATGATAGTTCTTCAGCAAACTGACCCAAAGCAAATACCAGACTCTAATAATACTTGTGATCTAGCTGGAAATAAGGAGGTCTGCTTGCATTTCGATTTAGTTTAAAGTGGTGTTCTCAAGTGGCTGTGAAATGAACTGTGATAAGGATAAGGACCTACTCTGAGCTGTTAGTTCACTCTGAATAAAATTGTAAGAGTCCAGGCAGTGATGGACAGACACGTAATTTCTGCACAATTTAAGAGAGGAGCTTTTTAATCCAGGAACTAAAGAAATGTTATAATATCATGTGAAAGCTGCTAGTTTCAGACTATCAAATTAATCTTAATGGAATGGATGTCACAAGGCAGATGGTCATTACTGTCAATATTCTTCTGTGGTTTTGTTTATTTTCTGACTAGAGATGAAGAAAGACTTCTGTACCTGGCTTTTTCCACTTGAGATTCTTAGTGACATGATTTCTCATTGGAAGTGGGGGACAGTCATTCTGGATTTTTTGAAAATGAATGACTTTAAGAAATGAATCCTGGGACAGCTGTATTAACATGTGTGCTAGTTCTTTGGAGGTTTTAAGTGGCTGATGTCTACACAGTGTGTGGAAATGTCAATGCATCTGAAACATTTTCTCCTTAGGGAACAGTCCACAACCTGTGGTTTTGTCTGTTATGTACAGAGCTTGCTTACTGTGAGATAGAGATGAAAAATGCATTTCAAGACTCTTTTCTGTGTACCTTGCTCAGCTAGGGATGTGGATTCTAGGCTGCTCAGGTTCATCTTCCAATTTGGTGGTGGCTCCTTCTGCCAATCTTAAGTCAGGCTTGTGCCACTTTAGCTGAAGGAATTTTTCCATCAAGTCAGCTCCCACGTTGAAGACCAGAGCCAGCCAGGCCAAGCCAAAAACAATCCAAATTGCAGTTAGGCTTCTGTACACTGGGATATAGTGCTTTTTGGGGTTTGTGCCTGAAAAATCCAGGAAACTTTGCATAATAATCTTGACAGCGTCAGTCTGCCAGACAACATACATACTCATACACCCTCTCCACTCTCCCTGCCCCCCCCAAAAGTGTATGTTTAACAAGTCTGTGTGATCTACAAGCATTTTTTTTTGGTCTTTTCCCTTTTTTTATTGTGTTCTAACCCTTCGGTTAAGCTTAGCACAGCTGGCATGAAATCTTTAAAGCTGAGGCTATGTAATAAAAATTGCCTTATCCAATATTAATCAGGGATTCATAAAAATGACAGTCACTGTTGAATGGGTGTTATTGGTACTTGTGAAATGAGTTCGGTGACTCTCAGCTTAGATGCCAAGATAAAAATGCCCATGTTGTATAACACATTAGCTTATTATCAGCCTGATAATAATGTACCAGATCTATAGTGTAAGGGATCTCTTTGCTCAGTGTATTTAGCTTTATACTAGGGTAACTAATTTCAACAAAGCTCAATACAGTTCACTTTCTTTATTACCTACTACATAGTCCCCAAATCCAATGGTGCTCAGGGTGATGAAGGTGAAGTAAAAGCCTTCTCCATAGCTCCAGCCTTCTACATAACTGAAAACCAGAGGTGGGAACACTAGAAAAAGCAAGGTCCCAGTGGTCAGGAAGATGGCCACTGCCAGTGTTTGAACCACCTGAAAGAGAAAAGCAAGATGGCAGCTAAAGAGCACTGAGTGGTTGTCTAGTACAAACTGCTGGGTCTTTTTTGCTCTTATATCACATATCCATTCCAGCTGGGATCAACGGGCAAAAAAAGGAAGGAAAAACCAATACTTCTTGCACTGCAGGCTGACCTCATTGTTTACCCTGCACATAGATATTGTACCTAATCATGAATTAATAAAAAAAATCAGGAAAAAAGGAGGCCTTTTTTCAAACTTTTTGCCATGAGTGTTGAAATATGCTCCAGTCATATTTTCAAGCGTCTTATGGCAACCATAGGAATTAAATACTCATTTTACAAATTCAAGTGATGCTCTTGTAATCAATTGGCTCCTGTTTGTGAGGAAAATTACCAAGTATTGTATAACTCATCATACAAAGATTGGCAAGAAAAAATTAGAGTTCTCCTCACCATGACTGGTTCTAGAGATTTATAGTGGCTGAGCTCAGCCAAAAATATGTTTGGATGAAATCTAAGTGAAGTCAGTTTGCCTGCTTTTATTTTTAACGTAGAAGCATGCAGAGCTGAACTGTTTTCTGTCAGCACAGGGCAGATCTGTCACTCTTGGTGCAAATGTCTGCCTCCTGGGAATTTACGGCCTATGTGGCTGCAGTAGATGGGTACACAGAATGGTCAGTGAATGGGTCATAACAGGGGATTTTAGGAGTTTAGGACTGAGGATCATGAACTCATGGATTTCCAGGGAACACACTTTAGTGAACTATTGACTAGTGATGTGTGGGCTGATACAAACTCATTGCAATTGTTTTAAAGAGCCCTCAGGGGCAATCATACCAGCATATGGCTTTCTGTGCACGTGCCTGTTGTGACTGGATGAAAAGCCAAACCAGTGTTTATAAAGTAGATGGTCCAGGTATCATGTTTTTCTTTGTCTCTCCATGTTATCTCACATAAAAAATTGTCCCCTGAGCTTGAGAAACTTGGCATAAGCCTACTAGGGGACTTTAACAAATGACTTCTGTATTAGGTACCATGTCTCTCCAGCTGTATGATACTTACCTCATTTGCAAAGCACTTTGAGAATTACTGATCAACATGGCTCTAGCTGATATCTGTTCTTATTGAATTCATTCCAGAAGTGTGATGGCATATAATTAGATGATAAAGTTTGCAGAAAATTTCGTTCTGAAATGCACAATATTATTTTTGTATCCTGGCTTTTAAGAATTTTCTAGTACAAACCTATAGTGTAGAGGATAGTAAGTCAGGAATGAAGAACAACTGATTGTAATTAATTTCTGAAAGCATGACTAAATTGCATTTAAAAGGAGCTGTACCAAATTCCTAGAAGAATCTTGTCAGAGTGAACAAGCAGATAGAGCTCCAAAGTTCTGTCTGATCATAGGAGTTGTACCAGAAATGAGGCAGTAATTCAGGAGTGAAAAGAAGGGGAAAAAAAAGAGCTCACATCCCTGAGGTGCTGTCAGAAATCTTAGGGAAGATGCAGCTACACTAGCATGAAAATCCTCCTAGTGGTAGACCCCTGCATTTATTTGGGTAATTGACATATGTTGCATACATAAACCAGCTCTGCATTTGACAATACCTTTATAGCTTTCCATGAATGCCATGAGTTAGAGATTTTACAGATGAAAAAGAGAAAAAAACTTGTGCCAGAACTCTGGAATGTTTCAACATATCTAACATATCTAATCTCCCTTGTCAATTCATTGAAACTTTATTCAGAAACATGCACTAACTTTGTTATAAATAACCTTCATGTATTTTCAATCTTCAGTGCTGCTCTTATTCCAATACATCTGGACTAGTTTGACTCACCAATAAATTATAACTAAGGAGAAAGTGTATTTATTTATTTTCAAGACAAGTAAAGGAAGGAAATGTTAAATTGCTGGCACAATCAGGGAAAGTAGTTCAAGCCAGATCAGCAGGCCAATAAAATTGTCTTTGCACAGTGTAGAGCTAGATTCTGGACAGATGCTAATACATGTTAAATAATAAAAGCTTGATTTAACGGAGTATCTGTGTGCATCTATAAGGTGACCAGAGCTTAAGGACCCTGCTCAAAACTGAGGCCATGTTTGCTTAACAGTTTTGCTGAGTCAGCTTTTAAAAAGGCAAATCCAGAGTCCTTCAAGTCAGAGACTATTCCTTTAAAGCTATCATAGATAAATAGACTATATCAGTTTCCTGATACAGAGGGCCATGTAATTGCCGTGGCTCAGAAAAATGTAGGCACACACAAGGAAACCCAATGTAGTAGCAGTAGTGTACCTGTCTGAGGAAAGAACTTGAATTAGTTTTAAAAAAGTAGAAATAAATGATTGACACTGTACCTGGGCACGGCCTGGCTTTTGCACCCATCTTCCCAGGGTAATCAGGTGGGCATTGAGGCCTTTTCCCAACTGATTAAGGAAGGCCAGGTTGAGGGGAACCCCAAATAAGGCATAAAACACACAGAAGATCTGCCCTGCCACTGTACTGGGGGACAGGTTACCGTAACCTAGACCAAAAGAAGAAAACAGCTACGTGAAAAGTTTTTACAGTCAGGCTGCAGGCTGCCATGGGAAGTTCCTGAGCCTGGAAGCTCAACTATGTCAAGCTTCAGGAACCCGTGGAACTCTGATATTCTGCAATTAAATCTGCCTAAAAATTGCCATACTTTATGATGGAGCCCTCTGCATTCACTACCGCTAACAAAAAATTTGACATGAAAAATGTTAGTGTTCAAGAGGATTGTCATTTTCTGTAGGCCTCTAATTTTGTGGTGAGGAAAACGGAGTGCTTCAAAGCAACCTGAAGATATGTTGGGCATTTACAAAATGATATTGCATGTACCAAGTAAGCACTCATCTCTTTTTTTTTTTTTTCAGATTTAATGTGCTGGATACACAAGAATAACAGGTATACTTGGAAACCAATAGGAAACTGTAATCCACAGTAGTCTCACAGGTACATTATGTCCACCAACTGCACATTTCTGAGGGCTTTACAGCACAGCTGGAGGAACCCACGATTTATAAGAAAAGGGAATACCTCACCTATAGTGGTGACAACAGTTCCTGCAAAAAAGAAGGAATTGCTGAAGTCCCAATTACTGGGATTCGTAGAGTTTCCTTCTGGGTTGACCCCCTTTTCCCATGCTTCCATGAGGACCTGAGGCAGAAGAGATCAAAGAAGCACAGGTGAGCAACCCATAAGACAAAATGTCAGAAGAAAAAGTAAATATTGCTTTAGATCTTGAGCAAGCAGAGCACTAAACAGTATAAAAAACAGGGCAGAGTTTTACTAAAATGGCCTTGTGCTGACACAACAAAACTTGGAAATATACCTGGCCAGGAACTTGAACTCTTGTCACTGGAGAACTGGACATTGAAGTAGGAGAGATTCCATAATTAATTGAAGGTTAGGGGGAAGGGAGTGGAAGGAGTCCCCAAAGTAATCAGACTGTGAAAAGAAAGTGAATGCCATAAAAAATAAAAGCAGTTCCTCTTCTCTCCTTCCCTAGTCCAGTCATCTCGTTCCAGTCTTTAATTTGGGCATGTGCAAATGTATGGTTGTGTCTGTGGGGAGGGGCATGGGGAATACGCTCAGATATGTTTTCTCTAAATAAGTACCAGTGAGAATGATTTAATATTTTTTGGCTATGACTTCCCAACAGTTTTCAATCAATATTAGGCTCTTCCTAGTCTGAAAGATTAGTTAACAACAGATTCTATAGTATTCCAGATGATCAAAACTATGGTGTGCAAAAGAAATTCTGCTCATATTTATGCATGAAATAGTTCAGTTTACAGTGTCCCCTTGCTTGTTACATACCAGTTTTGAGATCCAGATCACAGCTTTCATCATTTTGGCCCAATGCTTGAAGGAATTACTTGTACATCTCTTCTAGAAACTATTGTATAATGCAGGACATAAGCAGGATTCAACAGTAACTTCAGCAGTAGTTGGTTCCAGAAGTATGAGACCAAAGAAGATATCCTTTCTTGATTCAGATGTTGACCACTGCCAGAAGGTTTGCTTACCTGATGAACATACCCCCTACACTGTGTCTGATTTTGCATAGTTTCAGCAATATTAGCTGATCTGTGCTAAGGGATTAAGTCTAAAAGCCACTGTTACTCCTTCAGTAAAAAATCCTTAAGCATTGGTCAAGTCCACCAGAGAGGGCTGCTAGGCATGGTCACGTGTGATCTCAAGACTGAAGTGTTATCAGAGTTTCTTTTCAATATGACAAAGAATGTTATATTATCCATTAAATCTTGTTTTCTATAATGGGAAGAATTTGACATATCAAACTATCAGGAGTTGACTGTTTTAGTTAGAAGGAACACATAGAAGCTACTGAGGTGTGAGTCTTGAAATGTCTACAACAATCATAGGTTTAACTCATCCCTACAAAGAACATTTTATCAGTTCTACCCATTTTGCTGCAGATGAGTTCAGAGAAGCTACATTGACCTCATGAAAGCTAACACGGACGAGTAAGGCAATGCTGAGTGTTGGACAGTCTGACAAGGGCAGATTTCTTGATATGATCTTAGTTTTAAGTAAAACCCAGTGAAAGAAACACATCCTGGTGCCCAGAAGAATCATTCAAAAACACAAATAGGTTCATGTGGAACAGTTATGATGGCTCCTTCTCCTTTCCATCTATAGCTTAGGTCACAGTTATGTCTGGAGTGCAAACAGAGAAGCTGTTCAATGGTTGGTGAACATTAGCTTCTGCCTTTGGGAGCAAAAGTAGCCAATAAATAAGCAAAATGTGCTACAGTTTACATCAAGAGTATAAAGCCTCCACAAAGCTATAGTAGGATGTGGAGAGAATAAGAACTGCCTGCCATTTCTGCTCCTATTAATTTGTCAGTGCAATTCAGAGCCACTTGTGGTCATAGACAAGAATTTGGTCCTCTTGGTCTATATTTATACCAGTTCCTTTGAGGCTGAAGAAGTATGGACATAATCAAAATGGGGGCTTAAAAAAGGTACTTCCATACTCAACGAATTAACTTCTCAGTTATGCTGCCAGAACTGCATCATCTTCTGACCAAAGTATTTTTGCCAGAGACACAATAGATCACAGAGTTCAGATTTGCACTTTCCCAAAGCTCCAGGCTGTTCAGCAGCCAGGGCAGCTCAGGGCCACCTTTCAGCTGAGTTTTAGCCAAGCTGAGCCAACGCAGTTCATGCACAATGAATTGCAAGAACTTGCTTCATGTACCATCAAGTAAAAAGTTAATGAATTATAAGTAGTAACTGTTATTAGTGATAATGGATATGCAAAAAGCAGCTTGGGTTGATACTCAGGTTCCAGGATTTAAGTATAAAGAACTGGCAATAAGACAAGATACCTTATAATTGCCAGCTGAGCAGTCTTGACCTAGTGGTTATGCCTCACCACAGCCTGAATACTGTGATATTTCAGATTGGAACTTTTGACATGATGAACAGGCCTCCTTAGCCACATTGTTAAAAAGTATAGAAATATAGCTGCTTCTCTGCAGTAGGTTTAGAGTTAGAGATTTATATGGAAATATTTTTATTCTGTGCTATTAAGAGCTAGACAAATATTCTTAAGAGGTGTTATAAATGACAGATGGGTCAGAGGGCACCTGCTCTTACATTCACCTTAAGAACTACCAAGCCTTACTTGGAAGGATTGTAGATGACAATCTGGTGCCCCCAGTCGGTTTTGTCTGGAGCAGTTTACCAGTGAAATAATTGTATGTAATTCAGCAGATATAAAATAAAATCTGATTCTCTGAGTGGCATAGCAGTCCTAAGGAAGCCCCATTGGAGTAGAGAGAGAAGAATCTGAGCATGTGTGAAACCTCCATTATGGTTTCTAGGGTACCTGAGATTTAACTACAGCTTTCAGTCCTATGAAATACACTATTTTGATTTAGAATGAGAATCGGAGTTTTCTCCTATCCAATTACTATCACAGAGATAACAGCAAGACAGGTAATACCACCTATTGGTGAAGGTGAAACAAACATACATGCTTTTAGGCATGTAAGTTCTTCAAATATCTAGTAATTTTCTGGCCAATTCCAAATGTTTCCATCAGAAATATATTACCGTATTAGTAATCAGAACATTGTCCTTGTAGACAGAGGTTCAGGTAGTTTCTCTTCCTTTTCTGATCTGAACTTCACTGTTTGCTTATATCTATGTACAGAGTCTGGGCTTTTTATTAACTAAAAGCATATGCCTTAATGGAAATCCTCTGACTTGGACAGTGCAATCTTCCAGCATGTTTAGAGTTTCTATAAGGCTTAATGACATGATAGAAATTGTTCAACTGTTTAGGTACCCAGCTCAGCAGTTGGGTAAATTGTGAGCATGAAGAATGTGGTAGTTCAAAGATTTCTTGCAATACCAGAATGAGAATATGTCCACAATAATATCAAGAAAGGTCTAATAATTTATCTCCAACCAGTTTTGAGGAATAGATTAAAAAGTAATTGAAGATATCATTAATTGACAGCACATAAGAAGAGACAAAGAGAGCCTTTATCTCTTATTATAAGTGATAGATAACACAGTTCATGGTAGCTGTTTTTTTCTTCTTTTGAGGCCTGGAGGTGCAAGACCACCTTCAAAGGCACTAGACAGTATCTAGTACAAAAAAAGGGCAGAATTACACAGGCTTGGATTGGAGAACCTTAGAAGAGTGCCCCACTTCTTGGAGGTTTGATTCTTGGTTTTTGACCCCATTCATAATTTCCATGTAATAGTTAATAGTTCCCACGAGGGAGCTGGAAATCATGAAATTGAAATTATTGCAAGGTAGCATAAAGGTGCATCAGCATTTTTGCCTGATTTGGGAGTTCATGATTGGGAAGAAAAAAGAAGTGTAATAGATCAAGATAAAAAGACATGAGAATGGGCTTGAGAAACCTCTGCATTTCTCTTGTTCAGTTAGTCCTTTGATATCATGGACAGCCGATCAATTTATGACATGCTCGGCCACAACAGTGTAAATTTTTTCTAACCAAAACAATGCTTGAGCCAAAGCAATGATAGCCTGTTCCTCTTACCTGTACAAACCGCTCCAGGGCTTGCCTGTCCAAGCATGTGTAGTTCTGCAGGAACTTGAGCTTCTCCAGCTGGAACTGGTCCCGAAAGTGGGTCTCTGCCTGCTTCTCCAGCAGCTGGAACACCATAGCACCCAAGAGGAGGTAAAAGAGATACCCCAGTACCAGCAGCGGAGTCCAGCTGATCTGCTGGTTATGTATGGTGAGGAGAGGCATGTTGCTGCTTGGCTGCTGCCAGTCCCTGCTCAGTACTTTAACAGGTTACTGTCCCAAGACTTGTGCTGCCCAGGACACCCAGGAATCACACTCCCAGTTCCCAGATATTTCCCTGCAGAATTTCTTAACAGTACATACAGGTACCAGGCCTATACAAAATGAGATTAATTTGATCCCTCTGCTTTTTTCTATCCAAAATAATGTGAGAGCATTTATGGCTTAATAACAATGTGAATGACAGTGTTCTTCTCCTATCAAACCAACTTTTACTCAAAGATCTCAATCTAATGAATGAAGCCTGACACAAGCCCTCTGAATCTGCTATTGTTTTCCAGGCTGGGAAGTTGAAGCAAAACTGTAGCTGAATGACTTACCCAGGGTCATATGAACATAGAGTCAGGGATAGACTCTTGAAGTCTTGACAAGTAAAGCCTTGCTATAAACACTAGACTTCTGTACAAGAAAACAACATAAACTGTTTAATAACAGCAGACTCTCCAGAGAAAAGAAGAGTGTAGAGCTGAGTAAATGGAAAAGTCAGTAGCTGCTGTTTATACCATGCAAGCATTGCTGGCATCAGTGAAAGCAGCATGGTGAAGCTCATGAACATTGTTAATTCAGCCTGGTCACAAGACAGACCTTCTTTTTTCTTTTCTAACCTGAATCAGATCAGTCCCCTCACTGCCTAGCCTCCTGCTCAGATGACACGACCCTTTAGTCCATAGAGTCAGAGAACTAACCACTCTGCATTCTCTCTCTATTGTCCTTTTAATCCAAATGCATAAGGGGGAAGGAGGGGTTAGGGTTAATCATTAGCTAAAAAAGTATTAGAGCTTCACTCCTAGGAGCCTTAATGTTTACCAAGCACTGCAAATGAGCTGGGCTCGCATATTTTTCTGTGGGAAGAGCTTTATGGATACTGCCACCTATGCCACCCTGCTTCTGAAAGAAAACACACACACAGAGCAAGGTGGTCATTTAGCTAGGGCTGCAGTTTTGTTATTGTCCCTTCTAGATAGAGATATCCCTAACTTCAAATAACATGTAGTAAAAGATATGGTTTCATTCAGAGCTGTACCTGGGAAAACCCCTGTACTTGTCATTTGAACTGTGGTCCTCACTTAGGGACAGCTACCTCCACCCAGAAGAGGATGATGATGGCAGCAGATGGCTAGTTGTCACTCTGAAAAGTGTTGTGGAGAACTCCCAGAAGAACATCTTGGACTTTTTCTGGGACCACTCTGTTGTTATGACTGGGGGATAAAAGCATTCAGCAGAGAAATGCAGTGTGCAAGTACTCAGAGCCTTGGTGCTCTGGTGTTTTCAGCTGAAGTGAAACATGGGGAGATAGAAACAACTATGGCATTGATATTAATGAGCAGTGCAAAAACATTGAGTATTGCAATAACTTCAAACCAACTTAATTATCACTCATGGAAGGCTTCTCTTGTTCTGTGATAAGGATGACTATTACTCTCAGAGTATCTAACAACAACTTCTCCCTTGCGTCTCATTCCCATAATTAAAATGTAAAGACTGTTGTTCCACACCTTGGGAAATGTTACAGGTAGTCAAGCTTGGGATATTGCACAACTCCCTGTTACACTAGCTGGGCTGTCTCCAGTAAGAGATGCAGATGTTTGTCAGGTTGGACTTTTTAAGACCTATGTTTATCAGTCCAGGAGAATGCTAGCCAATTGGGTTTTTTTGGAATGGATGCAAACACATGGATGTGTATAGCAGGGCTGAGCCAAATTGCCACAGCTGAACTAGGTTTCACAATTAAGGGTATGAAACAATTAGTTAAGTTATAAATGAAAAAAATACAGCACTGATCCTCTTTTATGTTCAGTTCAGTTCAACAAAGCATTCCAGCTGCCAGACAGGCCCTTGACCTGCTGACCACACTCTTCTGGCATTCCAGGATGCCACTTGGCCTTTTTGGCCATAAGGTCACATTGCTGGCTCCTGGTTAACTTGTTATCCACCAGGACTCCCAGGTCCTTCTCCAGAGCTGCTTTCCAGCTGGTCAGCCCCTAACTTGTACTGGTGCATGGGATTATTCTTCCCTAGGTGCGTTTGCCTTTGTTGAATTTCATTGGACTCCTGTCTACCCAACTCTCCAGCCTGCCCAGGTCTTGCTGGATGGCAGCTGTCAGCCACTCCTCCCAGTTTTATATCATCAGCAAACTTGCTGAGGGTACACTGTCCCTTCACACAGGTCAGTGAATATGTTGAACAAGACTGAACCCACTACTGATCCCAGGGGAAGACCACTAGCTGCAGGCTTCCAATTGGACTCTGCAGATCTGAGCACAATCCTCTGAGCTCTGCCATTCATCCAGTTCTCAACCCACTTTCATGTCCACTCATTTAACCCACACTTCATATGATCACCTTTGAGGATGCTATGAGAGACAGTGTCAAAAGCCTTGCTGAAGTTGAGGTAGACAACATCCACTGATCTCCCCTCTCATCTATCCAACCAGTCATGACATGCCAGAAAGCTATCAGATTTGTCAAGCATGATTGCCCCTTGGTGAATCCATGCTGATTGCTCCTGATACCCTTCTTTTCCTCTGCATGCTTGGAGATGACATCCAGAATGAGTTGTCCCATCCCCTTTCCAGGGATTGAGGTGAAGCTGATTGTAGTTTTCTGGGTTCTCCTTCTTGCCCATTTTGAAGACTGGAGTGACATTGGCTTTCCTCCAGTTCTTAAGCACTTCACCTGTTTTCCATGGTCTTTCAACGATGACAGAGAGTCCCTTCTTAACCCCTGAGCTCCCTCAGAACTTGTGGGTGCATTGCATCAGATCAAATTATGTGGTAGATGTGCTGATTTTACAGAACATTAAAAGTTATAGCTTTAATATTTCTTAATTGTGGGCATCTTGGTTGTTAATTTGATAAACATGTATCTTCTGTAGGTTTGAACATGCCAGTTTAGCATTCAGAAGAACTATGAATTTGCCACAGAGTTAGGTATCAACAACTCAAGGTAACAGAGCTCCTTGGGAATGATAGCTCAGTTCTGCCAGGACATTCCTGTGTTCTTAGACAAGCAACCCTTCCAAATGCATGACTATAAACTCATCATACATGAAAAATGATGGCTTCAGTTTTGAAGTATGTATATTTCAAAGAAATTGACTATATTTTGATTTGTTTTAATCTTATGTGTAAAATAAGCTTTTGCATAATCGAGCATTAGGCAATGAGATAGTAGTGAGTCCATGGTGAGCTTACATTATACATAAGATATAATGGCATTTAAATTTTCACATCTCATTTTTATTGTACAAGTACTTGCCCTTTTTTACCTTAAAGCTATTAAGTGTAATTTGGTCTTCTGAAATATGTATATTCTGGGGGGGTGTATATTTTGTACAACATTTAATGTATTCAAAAGAAAAAACAGTTGGGAAATTATGAACACTAGAATTACTTTCTAATAAAAATTTATTTTATATATTTTAATATTTATATATTAAAACACAATCTCAGTATTGTAATAATCTGATATGAAAATTACTATTCCTTGAGGGGGCAACAGCAAAAGGTCTCAAATGAAATTTTTTATAGAATTTTGTAACCCATATAACTACTATTTTTGCACAGACATTCCTGGATACCAACTAGATTTAATTAATAAAGCCTCAAGCAAATATACATGCAAACAAAACTACCATCAGTAAGTAATAAGTGTTCCCTGGATTAAAGATGTAGAAGAGCATTAATGCATTAGATAATCTTAACATTTAGAAAACATTCAATGGCTTCACAATAGACAAAGATATTTGGCAAACTCCTGGTTGGTTATTTTAGTTTTGCTTAATCTTAATGCAGCTGAAGATACTGAATGCAAATATTTGAATAACATTCCCCAGAGAAATGGATTTTGCTGTTAAAGATGAGTAATTTCTGTATCTTTACCAATTAAAACCAAACATGTAAAGAACTTATTCATACCTGTTTCTACAAAGAAGAAGAAGAGAAAGAATAAAAGTCTTTAACTGTTTCTAAAAGGACATAGTAGACGGCAACAAGAATTTCATTTGTTCCCCAGGCCTGGAAGGAGAGAAGATTACATTTCAGGTTGTATTGTCAGTTTTAAAATTCATGTCAGAAACACAAAACAAACAAAAGAAAAGGAGAAAAAATAATCCCTTAATTTAAGATTTTAAGAGAAAGAAAATTATGCATGTGTAGTCTTCCGCATTTTCATTTTTCTACCTCAAGACAGAACAAGGCAACAAAAGCATTTTTGCAGAGTAGCCCTTTGTAAAAACCTTTCCAATGTAGTATTTACAATTCTTTATCAGTCCCAGCAAGCCCCTGTGAATGTACCTGCTTTAATTCCACTCTGTTTAGAAAGTGAATGGTAACAACCTGCAAACTCTGAGGTAATCTTCACTGACACCTCTCCCCTGCATTACTGTCACTAAGGGTATTGAGCATTCCCATGCTTGCTGTTCATGAAACTTATTTTCCACTCTGTTGGCTTCTGCACACATTTATCCTTTTTTTTGTTTGTTTCATTTTTCTTTCTCCTCCCCCTTGCTAATGTAAAGTGGAGCCCCCAGTTTGCTTCTAAGATACTGATACAAGTTGGAAAGGGTCAGAATCAATAAAGAGCAGTACGTACATTGACATTTTTTAGGCCTAGCAGACTCGGGTTTGGTTGAACCTATCCTGTCTCCTGTTGTTTCCTGCAGGACACTGTGTGAATCACCATGCAGGGAGTGACAACATTTGAGTGCAAATGCAGAAAAGCTTATTGAACATCACAGTTGAAGAGTTTGAGCACTGGACCAGGATGCAGAACATGTAGCTTCTGTATGAAGCTATCTGACTCATCTTAGTGGCTCTGGACATATAATTTTTTTCTGATTTATTTTGTGTATGTTTGAATTTTACTGAAGAAAAGTTCTATGTGAGAGTGATAATGCATAACATTTTCTCACAAAGTATTCAGTCAGAATACATTCCTTCTTCTTCTACTCTTACTCTCTGCTTAACTCTACTTAACCTCTGGTAATTGTCCTTTATAAACAAAACCTAGTCTCCATTCTTACCCCCAAAAAAGAAAACCCTACAGTTCTCCTTTGGTTTGGATGCAACATTTACCAGAAACTTCACCAAATGATGCACAAACACTACAGCAGTTACTGTATTTCTCATCTCCCTTTATGTTTAGAAACAAGTCAAGTAAACATGAAGTGAGGGAATGGGAACACATAACACTTGAACAGGTACAGGAATAGAGGAGTTCCTAAGCCCATTTTCTTCTCCCAGTTAGAAAGGCTATCACTGCACCCTTGAAATCTCCTCAGGTTTCACTGTGGTGCTGAAGCACAAAGTACTTCCTTAGCAGTACCAATCTGTAGATTTTACTTTCCTTCATCTTGCTAAATTAGAATTTAAACCCTCTTTTTTGATCAATGGTTCCTACTATCAGCGTCTCCATCCTTCCAATCTGGGAGGTTTTCCCTTTCCTCACAGACAAAGAAGAAAAGCCTTCCATCTGTCAGGTTGACTCCAAATCCTTCTCAGAATATGCTGCTGAGTTCTCTTATCTATGATAGATCAGGTCCCTACATGTTTGCAGTACAACACTTATTAAGTCTCTTCACTTTCTGTCCCTCTGCCTGTGCTTTAGTGATTAGTTGAGTCACCCAGCCCTGCACTGCCAGGATGACCAAATGCTATCCCATTCCTTTTGAGCTGCTTAGTGCAGCATGTAGTTCAACTCATCTAACTGAACTTCAGAACAATTTTAAAAGTTTTGACTGTCCTTTGTTCTGCATTAATACCTTCTATCACTTGTGGTCTAATAGTTGTCTTTGTTGATCAGGCTAGTCACTTCTGCAACTGATGGATATTGCTAGGTAATAGCCCATGGCTGAAAAGCAATTAGAATGGAAAAAGGCATTTTAGAGCCATTCCTGATACCACAGGATACGGTGGACTCTTGTTAGATTATTGTACTTGAAAGAATAAGGCAGATTTGGACCTTCTAAAGGCCTGAGGTGTTTGTTGTAAGACATTAACCTCCTTCTGGTGAGCTGCCTATAAATTCAACTTAGTTTTGTTTGCAGAAGAAACCTGACAACAGCTTTTCTAAATAAAGACAAAAGGGATCCTGAAGCTTGAGTGTGTTAAGTGTTTGCTTTGGATGAGCTGTTTTTTCAGCCACTGTGTGTTTACCTGACAGTTTTCTGATAAGCAGTGTGATACCCGGACCCCACTTCGTGACAATGCTAACACCATCTGTCAGGTGCTGATAGCTTGCTGAATAATGCTGTCATCAGCACTCAAGTACTGATGGAAAGTAATTGCTTCGGTAACCACTACCCTTTTCACCTCCTATCTAATTGCTTGAAATCACAGGACATTTTTCTTTATCATCATGAATTACTTTCAGGCTACCTTGCAGTGCTACCATTCTGTATTTATTGCTTTCAGCTTTCTGCCAATTTTACTTACCTACACTGTGGAGTGAACTTTATTGCCTACCTACAATTACTCTCAGTACCTGATTTGGTGACAAATACCCATAGAAAATTTCGCTAGACCTTGATATAGTGAAATATCTGTTAAGGACAAACTCTGCTAGACAAAATGGGCCAGTCTGCCTCATGAGGAGAACAGTGCAATAATTTGCATCTTTATTTGGTGTCAATTGTTACAGCTAAAATTGTATTAGCAGAAAACCAGGCCACATAATTAGGAAAAAAGTGCATACAGAAAATTTTGGAAGTATTTTCATCATCAAGAAACCACATTAAAATGCATTTACTTAACTGTATAGAAATACACTCTGCAGTCTGCAGGCATGCCTGCCCCAGCAAGATGACTGATGGTGGCTGAGAAAAACAGACACCCTTCACAGTTCCACACAACAGCACTGAGCTACTAAAATAAATACATGTGGAGAACCTCAAGTGTTTAGAACAGCTGAGAACATAATGTAATATAATTTAAGCCAGAATCCATTCTCACTTGCGTCAGTATAAATGTGGACTAAAGTTATTTTGGCTTTAAAATGCCGTACTGGAGATTTTGGTTTGGCTTCCTATGTTTTGGCACGATTTACCTTTCTTTTGCAGGATGTTCTGTCTTGCTTTAATGAAAGCTAGGATGTCAGCATCAGCCTGGCTGTCTCCAGTCAGAGGAATAGATGTACTTGAACTTGGTGGGGTCCTGAAATAAGAAAGCATACTTGTGGACCCAACTGAGAAAGAAGGCTATTTTTCTAATCCATTATATCCTCTCTTTTTTTAGTATGGAGGACTTTGTTCTCAGATCCACTTTCAGAGATGGCACAGTTCAGAGAAGAATCAAGCTCTTGACTTCTTTATGCTCTTCCATAGAGTTCTAAGATTAGCCACTATCTCTTTACATGTTTACATGAAGGGCTACATGTTTATCAGCTATAAAACCACTCACAAAGGGTTAAAAATATTTTACTGCTGAATTCAAGACTTACTGCCAAGAGGAAAACCTAATATAGTGAGTTTACCAAAGGAATGATGGATGTGACTACGCCACGTGTTTGCTTCAGGATAAAATGCCACTGTTTATTGGATCAGATCAATAGTATTTTTGCCTACTGAAAGGGAATTAAGTTTTCATACACACATAGAAGCAAACAGTCACATGACATTCCTGACATTTACTGACAAATGCATCTCCTTTCTGCTGCTGAGTCTCCAGTCCCAGCTGAGATTTTGTGTCTATGCTGTTAAATCATTGACTTACCTCTGCTTTTGATAAACCCTCTGGTGGTACAAGATGATGTAGTAAAATGAAGCTATTCTAATCAGCAAAGAAAGCTAAGAACTTGGCCCTGTGTCATTAGCCTTGTTTAAAGATTAAGCACTAATTGTGAAATGAGAAATAAAGTGATAAAAATTACAATATCCAAGGATAAGTGGAACTGAAGAGAGAAATGTTTGTTTTACATATCCTGCCTTTGTAATTATAGTTATTTCAAGTGTTCTTTCCTGACTGTTGCAGTAGAATGTAATTGTGCCTGACATAAAGAGAAGTCTGATATCCTTGTCTTTGTGCTGCTAACTAAGTCTTCAGTTACTGAATTAGGGAAGCAAAATGGAAAAAAATAGAGAAAGAACTATGAGCTTAAAAAATTTTTCATGAAATTTACAAGGTGGTTTCAGAACACCATTTTAGCTTCTCTTTTTCTTCTGTTTTTCTTCTGTTTTTCTTAAACACAAATGCAATTTAAAAGATTAAGTTTTGGAGGACGAAATTGTTTTGCTGTTCTAGAAATGGATTGTTTTGGAAAATGAAAGAAAAACCCCAAGTGGTTTGTTCTTACAGGACAGCAGGAAAAATAGTAACTTAACCATATTTTCCTAGCCTTAATAGCCAGAACAGTTGAGCACAATAAGAATGCAACTTCTGGAAGTATACTGACTTGGCCTGATATATTGGTGGGAGAAAAGAACAAGGAAACGAGAGCATTAGAAAAAATACAGAAGCTGAAAAAAAAAAAAAAAATTCTGATAACCCGCTACACTAATTTTCACAAAGCAGTACCTCTTTTGAGAAAACATGACATGTAACCTCTGCTAAGTTTGACACAGCCAGGCTGCTGGTGTCTTTTCATTTTTCTAGAATAATTTGTAGGAGGGAGATTCACAATATTTTAAGTGCAAAATCACGAGAATGAAAACAATCTCTGTGTAGTTCATGAATTCTGCAAAACTTACATAATCTCATTGCTCTGCCTTTCAAATGTTTTCATTTATTATTTCAGTGTCCTACTCTCTTGCATACACAAGACACAGTGCATAAGCTCATGGGAAAAAAGTTCTTAGGCCAAAAAAAAAAGCACCTTTTAATGGTGACAATGCAGCTATTTGGTGCAAAGCTATAGGACAGCTTTGATGTTTTGGAAGTTGGAGAGAAACCTGAATTTTCAGTTTTTGGTTTTTTTTTTCCTTTTTTTCTTTCCTTTTTCATTTTTTTTTCCAAGAAGTCTATTGTTAAAGATATTGGTATAGGGTTATCTAAGCATTACATCACTTACTGATTTGTTTTTTTTTCTCTGAATAGTCCAGGTGTGCTTCTTACCTTGTTTTTAAGGTAGGGTCACTAGAAGAGATGGAATTGTTTTTCTCAGCTGGATTTTCAGTAGGGCTGAATCTTGTGGTCTCTGAGACACTGGAATGAAAGCAGAAATGAAGGAAAGAATACAGTCCTTGTGAAGGGAATATTAATACATGGGAAAATTTATACACACTAAGAAACCACAATGAAACTGTTTTTCAATACTTTTTTATCTATATGAAGCACTTGTTTACTGGAAGAGGATTTTCAGTGGAATCCCTGTGATAGGTTTATGTAGAAAATGTGGCTATGAAAGAATGACAAATAAGCTCATAAAGATTACACTACAAGTATTTGCAATCTAAGCAGGGCTTGTAAAGCACTTTGATGACTCTGATGTACAGTTTCTAACGGTATATTTAGTTCCCAAACTGACTATTAGCCAAGTGAGGCCTTAGCTCATTTTCCATTCTTTCTCTAGTCAGGCAAAATTATTACCAAAATCAGTGGGAGACTGGATAAAATCTCAGCAAGGACTTTGGGATGTGGCTCGTTGATGACAGCCAAATATACTGCAAACAGCTGTCGTGCATTCCTGTCCCTGCAGTTATTGTTATCAAGGAACCTCTCCAGGAGGAAGGCAGGTTTCTGCCCCGGGATGTCTGAGGACTCTATCCTTTCACCGGGGGTTGCAAATGCAGCAGGATCTGGTGCCAGTCTCAGAGTGAAAACAAAGAATTTACACAGTTTTAGGGGTTTTCCAGTAGATGGCAGAATTGGAAAGTTCTTGCTTTTCTAACTCTGCAGTAGTTTGCACATTGTTGGCTGATGAATTGATGTTTCTGGCAGAGAACTTGAAAAAGGAAAGAAATTTATTACTAAAATTTTACTGTATTACACTGTGCCAGGTTCAGTTTTGCAGAAGATATTGTGCCCAATAAAATTTTACTGTATTACACTGTGCCAGGTTCAGTTTTGCAGAAGATATTGTGCCCAAGAGTATAAGTCATTTTCAAATGAATGGCTCCAGGTCTACTGAATGTTCCTCTTTAACTCCTCAAGTCCCATACCATTTACACCTGCATAAATGGATTAAAATAACCTCAAGGCTCAGCTGAATTCAACTAAAGCAGCATCATATGTAATGTTAACAATATTCTGTACTTTATTATGCTTACATATTACAAGAGCTAGAAGGATGTGTGATGCTATTCCCTCCTGGGGAGGTTTAAAAATATCAGGAAGCTTAACATCATAGTTCTGGTTTAGGTTTTCCTGAAAATTTTTTCCATTGATTTGGTAGTTCTTAAAAATTAAGTGATTTAGGGTCTTAAATTCAATCTTCTAAAAGGACTCTATGTCTGTACCCTGAGATACCTAGGCATTCAAGCCATATAACTATGGTTTAAGAAATCACAGCACATCAACTGAAACATAGCAACTGTCTATCATTCTTTTCTTAAACTACAATGAAATTAAGGGAATGAGGCTTAAGGTGATTCTTCTTCATAGTTTTCTTCCCACTGAAATAAGCTGCTTTGCTTTTTATTTGCCATGAACAGAATGTATAATTTTATAAATACTGGGAGTCACCTAAAGCAATTAATTTCAAAGCTACAGTAGTTTATATGTTTGAACTATTTTTTTCAATGAATTTGAATTAAAATTATTGTCCAAAATTGCTAAATACCCATTTTAAAGGGGCCTTAGATGCAGAGCCATTAAAAAATCTAGATGCTACAGATATGGTAGGATTTGGCCTGTAGAGATCTCACTTTCAAGTGGATTCCTGGATCCAGGACAATATGCCAAAACTTGCCCTAGAGTGCTCTGGGATAAATGGGTACCTGAGGAAGGTGATATTAAAGAAAAAATTAGATTGAGTAAGGTTGTTCCCAGAATAAGGAAATTAACATGACTGTGCTCAGAGATGGACCTTAAACTCCCACTCTCTTCCTAGGGGTTACAGACAGATATTTTCATCTGTGGGTTATAAACTCTTCTGCAAGTTAAGGAAATTTATAAAGAAGTTAAAACTATATATTTTTTTAATGACTTAAAGTGCTGTGTCCATGTAAGAGGTTAACAGTTAGACTGCTAATCTAATGAATGAGTCCCTCAGCTCGGCAGAACTCAAATCCATGTTTTATGTATCCAGGAGATTTCTCTAATCCCTAGTCTAGAGGAGTGGCCTGTCTGGGGATAATTAGCATCCTTCATACTTAAGCTCTGGTAATATTTTGATGGCATTGCAAGATACGTTGAATCATAGGGGGTTTGAAAGAGTGTAATTTTGCAGTGGTATGTACAGTAAGACACAACTTGTTCCTAGCCTGTTCTCAGAAGCAAAGACTATCCTCCTCCATCTGAGTGTTAGACGGGTTCCAGTGATGAGAAATTTTGCTACTGCTGCTCTCAATTTTATGGAAAGCCATTATGACAACATAGGGTTGGGGTAATGACCCTCTCTCTGTGTGTTAAGCCCAAAGGACTGGACAATCTCATTATGCTTGACAATGTCAGACAAAACCACAGCTGACCTGATTTAGTGTGATGATTGCCATTCTCCAAACAAGAGGTTGGCCTGGAGATCTCTAGAGGTTCCTTCCAACCAACATTTCTGCACTGCATAAATAAGCACTCCTGGATCACAGTTTTAGACAGGACCTACAAGGTGTAGGCCTGTCTCTGTCTGTCTCCTAACCTCTAATACAATTCGGATTATTTTGATGGTGTAAATGTACAATACTCATTTTTGTTCTGAATCTGTCTGACCTTGTCCTTGAGTTGAATCTAAGTAGTCTCAAAGCACTGTTTTCTATCAGCTTCAGTAAAATTCCTGCTTTTTCTGGAGGTTAAAGACAGTCTGTCAACTTCATATGTCTCCATTCTTTTTTTAACCTCATACCTGAAGTTCACCTAGTGGGTAACTTGTTTTTTTGGGGGAGTCATCTATTGGGAGTATGTGTCTCAGTCAGGCATGGGACAGCAGCTAGACAGATGTACCCAGTGTTGTGGCAGTGCCACCCTTACTGCAGAAACCCAAGGGCTAGTGACAACTGCCCCTCATCTCCACAAGCACCTAGGGCAGAGGAGCTGGACAGATGATGGGTGTCATAATATTGAATGCTTGATTTCCTAGCTGAGAAAATGCAGAGAATCAGGTAGATAAAAATGGAAAGTGTAAGATTTGAAGGTGTGCAACTTCTGCAATGTTAAGAAAACCCTCAGCTGCAGCTCTCCAGCCATCTGAGCCTTGGACATGAGGAGAACAGATCTTGTGTGTAAAGGCAGGCAACATTAAAGCTGCTTAAAATCTGAGAATTTTAGCATTTAGGTAAAAAAATCAAATTTGGCCTAGCTTGCAGATTCATAGATTTGTTCATAAATTGTCCAAGTTAAACCGTTACCATCAGAATGCGAAAATCTTTCAAAAGTAATTAATCAGTGATGCTCTTCCCAGATTATATTTTATCATCATGTAACACTGCAGAAAATGGGCAGAAATCAAAAAAGATTGCAACACAAAAATGCTGCAAAATCTGTAAATGTATCCCCCGTTTCACATAGCACTAATATAAGGAGTGAATTTTGCAATTCAGGATAATAAATGCTAAAAAGTCTGATGCTCAAAATCATGGGAAACATGAAGAACATTATCTGAAAATACCCACAAGGGAATGTAAAGTGACAGAAGTTTTTGAAGAAGAAGCTGGAAAGCCAAGGAATCTGAGATTGAACATACTGTAGTGCTTGCTGGAAGAGGACAAATGAGAGTCAATAAAAGGGAATGAGTGTGGTTAATAAGGATCTTACTGAAGTAAAAAGAAATGCCTTCCCTCTGAAAGAAGGAAAAAAATCCAAAATGTTGAGAAGATTTGAATAACTATCCAGTATTTGCTTGATTCTAGAGGAATACAAAAAGAGTTCAACACCAGTGAAAGTAAAATATTCAGTGAGACGAGGAACATGAACAGACAAGGATCTGGCAAATTTCTTAAATGAAAGCCAATGTAGGGGAAGACTCTACGAGGAGGAATAAAACACTGTGTTTGAATTCTGAAGGGGAACAAACATGTAATGCTGAGCTAACATGCATATTAAAACTTTCTGCAGTCTTCACCATTAAGGAGCCCAGAAGTGACACAGAGGTACATACAGTATCAGTTGCAGTTTGCACCACAGCTGTATGGTAGACACACTATGGCCAAGCAAAGTATTCATTTTCAAGTTTGACAGACTTTATTAGGTATTCTTTTGAATAAAATAACTCCTTGATGATTATTTTAAGTTCCTCTTCCATTCTTTTTGTACTGTAACTTGGGGGTTGCTGATTAAACCCTTTTCTGTCTGAAATACAGAAATGGCTCATTCTTTCTCCACTTTGCACAGTTGTGATTTTTAAGTGATATGTTCAGATCAGATGAGATTTAAGATTTGTTCAGCCTTCATGTGAAGACATGCAAAGATAAACACAGCCTGGAAACCTTATGAATTTACTTAACAGGTTAATAAGCACGAGTCTGTAAGCTTCTACAATAGACAAACTACTGGTTTCAGGTAATTTTAGGTATATCAGATTTGGTAACGGAATTAACCTGTTCAAGAAATTACTTCTCTTATGCAGAAATTTTTTTCCTCATGTTTCTTGCTCTAGTGGGAGTAGGGTAAAGCCAATGGCTTTCAAACCTTACTGACTAAGGCAGAAATCCTCACAGTTCAGCTCTTTTATTAACACAATTTCCTTTTGACACTTAACAATTCGCTGTTAGTTTTCATTTGAAAGAACATGTTTGGACATGAATCAAGTGCCTTTCACATGTGTATCTCTCTCTTATACCTCAAAAGGATTACCAGCCTTTTTTTTTTTTAGTTACAAATTGATTTAATATAAAATACAATTTGATGTTACTACATTCCCTTCCCAAGGCTTACTTTTCTTTTGTAACCCAACTAAGACGTGTCAAACAATAATAATCCATGTGAATAGTGGACTTGAAGATGATCAAAAGATTTTGTTCAAACACATATATGAATCTCAAGAAAAGTTATGGAATATCCCTGCATCCTTTATATGCTGAGATAGATAATTTATTACTTCTAATCCCAAAGACTGCATTTATATCTGTTTACACTCAGGAGTTTGTCTGTATTGTTTTACTGCTTACTTAACTCTGCCAACAGCAGCCTTAGATTTCTGACATACAGATCAGTAAGTATTAGATCTTGTATCTATTGAACACACCTATAAGCTGAATTCTATCTTGGAAATAGGTTTCATTTACACCACATGATATAAAATATAATTTATGTCAGTTTCTGCTTTTGTGGCCAGTTATTCTACTGGGTGAACATAGTAATGTAATTTCAGAGACATTATTGATTTCCAGGTGAACTGGAAACAAAGAGCCATTTGTGTCTTGGGACTATGTAACCTAGAGGAGCAGTTGTAGCCTGGACTCATCCTACACAATGATGGGAACTGGTAAGTAAATTTCCTGTGTCAACTGGGGTCAAGCAAATCCTTGGGAAATAAATATTCTGTTTTATGTTCTTAAAGCCAGTGAAATTGGAAACTTTTAGTCTAAAATGTTATTGCCTCAAATAGGGGGAAAAGTAAATTTTCATGCACAGAGGGATATTAAGCCTGAAGCTCCTGCCTCATGAAAAGCTGCAATCAAGTTTCTGCTCCCATATATATCATACTGGAAATGTACCTGGATAAAATATGTTAAAAGAGCCTAACATAAAATAAGATCAGCTTTCTGGAACTATAAGGAGGAAAGAGTAGTTCAAAAGATCAATGCAAGAACACTGATAGATGGTAAACCAAAACTATATTGATCCTGACTCCCTTTACAATTTAAGTTCAAGAAGATGAATGTTTTGGGTCTGTGATATGAATGCAAGGATCATTCAGTCAGTCTCAGTCAACATGTCCATTCCTGACAGAGAAACTATTTATAAAGAACATGAGATTTTTTGCAAGAGACAGTGTGGGGTAGTACAGGACTCTGAAGTAAGCTTGGTACCTGAAAGAAACCAGGTTTCCCTGATTCTCTTATTCTATTAAAAATGCTAGACACACTTTTCCGAGACCTGTCCTCCAGTCACAAACAGAAATGGTAAAGGCATTTGAAAGAAAAGTTGAAAAGAACATTATCAAGAAACCAGTTATGCAATTTTGCTTCTGAGCTAGGGTGGGGGAATGAGAAACCACCACTCCTAGAGGCCAATCTCCCACTGTACTGGGAAGTACCTGGGCATTATCTTATGTTCTTTTTAATTCTAGCTTTGACTGCAGAAGATATCACTCTCCTGAACAATGCATCAGCATGCCAACTGGAAACTTCTTCCCAAAAACAATGGAGCAGAGAGATTGTGCAAGAGGTCCTTAGTTCAATTCAGTACAAAATAAGAGTGACAGTCATGGATTGCTTGAGCTAATTTGGCTGACACTGTGCTAAGGTAAACCAAAAATGCTCTTATGTTCTGTTCCATCAGCTTTTCTGTGGGATAAATAACCTTCAACCTAAAACCAGAATTGAACACCTCCAGTTAGGCCTAAAAGCCACCAGCTGTTTGCAAAGTGAGTAGTGTCTACATCTTGAGAGAACACAATAAAAATTGAAGCAAAGTAGAAAAAACTAGAATTGGTTTTCCTCAGTTCAAGACATCTGAAAATGCCTTCTTAGATAACTTTAGAGGATTATGCGTTTCACTCCTTGAACTGATAATGGACTATTCACTGCAGACATATGAAATGTACAATAAAAATTAGAATATATTTTATGGCTTTAAGAAAATCCAGTATTCATCATTTTATGGTATGTAGGATATATTGCATTGCTGCAAAGCAGGAAACATCATTTATGCAGAGTATTGCTATAGAACTCTAAGTAAAGCCACTCATGAGAGAAAGATAAACTATATAATGAGAAGGAGGGAGTGAGAGAGGGAGAAAAAGAGCTGGAGAGGTGGGGAGGGAGAGAGAAGAGGGAAGGAGAGAGAACGCTTCCATTTATTGTCAATGAATATGAAAACTTGCACTTTCAGGTACGTGATTTCTTGCACTCTGAAAAGAAAGACCTATGTGAAAAATCTATTACTGACAATTTAAATTACAGGTTTTGAAATCAGAACGGACTGATGAAGAAACAACCAAGAAGATTATATTTTTTTTTACTGTAAAGGATGCACATGTGTTTTACAATGTCAAATGCATTATCATTGTGGAATAACATGCTGCTTGAGTGGAACAGCAGGACATTTTTTCAACAGCAAATCTATGTAGGCTATATATTAAATAAGTTTAAAATATTTTTATTTGTTTGCAGTACATTCCAAATGAGCTATAGTCTCCTCATATAGCAAAATTGACTGGTAACAGGCTTGCTTTTCTTAGATATGCCATGGGGTCTCCAGTGACAGGTTTCCAGGGTCCCAGGACCAACAGGTCAAAAGTACTGAGCTACAGTACCTTGCCTTCACTAGGACTACAAAATAATGGAATTATAAAAATTCACTTTCTACACAGTCATTTCTGTCAGAACTGGGAATATGGTGTTTGGGTGTGATATTTGTAAAACCATTCTGGTGAGCTGCACTTCTAATAAATCTGCATTTTCTTAGAACTAAGTAAGGAAAGAAAAAATGACAAATTTACCTGCTAGTTGATAGATGTTGTGAGGATTTGATGAACTGATGATAAACAGTTGAAGTATTTGGTAAGCTAACCATCTCTGGTTTTGCCTTCTGGGTATAGATTGAAAGACAAAATTACATGGGATTTAACTTTTTTTAGAATGCTTAATATTGGTCTCAGCAATAACAAGGTAGGCAATGACTCATTCAGAAAGCACAGAGTCTGAATCACACAGTTATTTTCTTCACTTGGACAAACACTTCTGAACAAAGAGAAAAGGATTTAGGATTGGCTCAAGTATTTTTAAACAGGTTTTTAATATGTAACAGCATGTGTTCACCAATTGAGTTTTTTATGGAGCTCAGAAGTATAGATAGGTCAATATGCAAGAAATCAATCCCAATTATTTTTTCCAGTTTGCTAATTTTCTACCAACGAATCATAAAAGGCTGAATCCTGGACCTCTCCTGTTCAGGGACAGAGAAAAATGTGCTCCAGCAGATTCAAGAATATTACCTGCAGTGCTTTGAAAAGCCTCAATATTTATACAGAAGGATGACAAAACACTATCCTCTTTGCCACTAGTAGTGCTAGAGATTTTAACCTGAAAAAAGATTTGCAGTGGTAAATTGAAGTTAAGCTAGTTAGGTGGCACTTTATGGATAGCTGAGTTCTTTATGTTAAGTTCCACATTTATTTTAGGCTGTAATTTAAACTCAGAAGTATTAAGCAAAATAATGGCTAAACGCTTCTTTGTTTATAAAACCTTTTCCCTGAGGAACAAATCTTCTCTTCCAATTAATAATAAATGATATGGGATGGACTGCACTCAGCACTCTTTGGGCTGGTGTGCATTTCATGGCAGCACTTTGCTGTGGGATGCCATGTCCCTACTTGGACGACATTCAAAAAAGTGTCAGAAGGGAAGCATAAGAAAGTTGTGGTTTTGTTTCAGTCGATCCCTCTATGGAACATCTTGTAGTGCCTACTGTACTGGTGAAGCTGTGCACTTTTCAGACCCAGTGTTATGAACTTCTTATATACTAGTTAAATTGAAATATCTTTAGTTAATTTTACATAGGTCATTAAATTACAGCACTCTGTTTCTGATGAGTTCTTAAAGAGGCAATGATAGCAGTGGTCTAGGCTAGAGAATTAGGGGACACAAGCTCCATGCTGAGAGCTGCTGAACCTCTGGGAGCTTAGGAAAGCTGAAAGGTTACTGGAGTCTTTGCAAACAAAGGAAGCTAAAAACTGATTATGTTTGCTGGGATTTATCAATATTACAGCTATGACTGCCATCTTTTAATATACACATCATAAACCTGATGAAATCATAGACTTGCTAGAAGTAATTTTCTTTTCTTCTCCATTTGCTTTATGTCCCTTCAGAGTTTTGGGCATTTCAGGACCTTTCTTGGCTTTAAATCAAGTTCTTTGTGAGAATGTCAAAACAGAAAACAGAACAGAAAGCAAGGGGTTTTTTTTGTTGTTTCATACAAGCACAATTCACACTAGCTTTGTCTGATTTAGGTTGGCATAAGCACAGGTGAATCAGGTCCCAAATCCCATCCTTCTACTCCTTTCTATCTAGTCAATTAGCTACTTCTTTACGAAATTATTGAAGATGTTACATTTACATGAAAATGGAACAAATATGAAGTTATTTCATACCTGTAGGTTCATTGCCTCTTCAGACCACCAGACTTCAAAGTCTTTTTGCAGCTTCATCTTGACTTTTTCCATAAGAAGCTGCAGGTGCTCAATCTCTACCTTCAGAACTTTCAAGCGATTGAACATTGTTTTATAACTAATATAAAAAGAAGAAACTGTATTACAGATCTTCCAACACATATATAAATAAAGCTTTATCCTATCTAGAACAATTAGATTTAAATTACAAAAGAATATGTAACAATCAAAAATGCAGGGTACACAAGCAGAATGGTTATAAGAAGAGATAGTTCATATTTTAAAAGAACTTCATTGAACAGTAAGTACAAGAAACTTACACCACAAAGTTTTTATTTCACTAAAGAAATAAGTGGAATTGGAGTGGGATCAACATTAAAAATTAAAATACGGGTTCAATCAAATATGTCAATTTTCCATCCTGATTTATCAGCATGTTACCATTAAAAAACAACAGGGCATCAGAGTCTGCATCGAGACAGGAGTTGAGACTGATTCCCCTTTCAGGTGGAAGCTTCAGTAATGAAGCCTCCTGCCTACCATACAGTTGGAGTATTACCCATAGTATGAAAGACCTAGAAGTTTTTTCACAGATGGCACATAACATAAATTCTAGTAGATTCCTTTGAACTGATATCCTGGCATCTATTTTATTTTATTCTCCTGGCAACAGCGACATTAAAATAAGGAGTGGTTAACCAATGTGTATTCTCCATATTATTTACACATAGTTAATCCTCTATAACCTAAAGGGTTTCTTTAGGTAAAGAAAAGCAAGATATTTTTGAATCAACTACAAAAATTCACAATACATTTGGATTCCAACAACAAGTTTCTAACACTAATCTTCAGGAAAGATATTAAGATAGTTTTATTTATTTCTAGCTGTTAGCATAAGCATAAATTTTCCCCACTCATACATTGTGACATCTTACAGACAAATCAAGAGTGTACAGAACTTTAAAAACTATCAGTGAACAAGCTGACATTTTAAAAATGTCAGAGAAAACCCTGAGGGTAGCTCTGTGTGCAGAATTGTAATTGGAATATACCAGCAGTATAATTTATCTTCTGAAGGGCAGCAGAAGTTTGGGACAGAAGTAATACCTTTTTTTTTCTTCTTCAATTTGCATTCGAAGTTTCTCTTCTACTGGATCATGTGTATTTAGCTCTTCAGAAGGACTGGAAACAGCTTCAAGAGAAATTATCAGATGTAAGCAATGACAAACGTGATGTCAAAAGAAGCAAATTTAATTAGAATAAAAACTATTTTTAAATGGTAGGTAATGAAATGGGGGTCTAACTGTTTCTTTTGGAAACATTTCTTGAAATTCCTTATTTAGGTCTTAGTGTAAGAGACACTTCATAACTAGTGATTTGAATTAAGTTGCTTTTCATTATTTTTTTTCCAGTAGAAACTGGAATATTCATTGTAGATATGAATAAAATTGAGCTTGCCAGTACATTTTAAAGACTAATCTTTGGCATAAAATGCTACCAAATGCATTCAATCTGACCGTTTTGTCTACAAATACAAGACCAGAACAATGAAGTTCCCATGAAAAGGAGATACAACAGTAGCTGTGCTGGTGACTGGAAATGGAGTAACAGAGAGAAGATTAACAGAGAGAGAGGAGGAACAGAGAAGACTTGAAGACACATGCGGGAGGAGAAATTAACTGTGGTAAGCAATAAATTCAGACAATAAGTATAAACAAAGAAAATGACCTGAAGCTATATAAGACATTTTTCAAGAAAAAAGAAAATTGAGGAAATACCTCCAGAGTAGCTGAAGTTAACCTGGGAAAGCATCTTAGAATTTCCCTATCTTATAAGAGAGCTAGCTAGCATGCAGTATACAATATGCTTATCTGAGAGATGGCAAATCAGTCTTTCCATCAAGGGTTATATGTTCAGCAGTGAAAAGAAATGTAAAGTTACCCACTAGTTTTACAAGTTTCTATTTCTAGGATGAAGTGGGACAGTTTAAGGTTTCCAGGAAAACACGTTTAGCCTTTTTAAGTAAAGATTTAACAAAAGATTTGCCCTACAATGCATGCATGTTTCCATCCCCACTATTATTTCTGCCAAGAAAATTAATTCTGCATCAACCTGTCATGTGGCCTGAGGAGTGCACCCTCTCTTCAAGGAGAGAAATTCCATCTGGAGCAAGAGGGCAATAATGACTCCCTTTTGCCTGTCAGCACGCCAGCTGAAACCATTAATCTTTTGTTGTAGCACCCTGTAGCTTAATATAGGTGAAGCTGAAAAGCATTTTTTTATTAGAGTACTTAAGTCAGGCATATTAATACATACAGCCAGGGTGGACAAAACCCATGCACAATTCTCATTTCATACAATGAAAGGCTTTGCTGGATGTGCAGATTTCAAAAGAAGGATAAGTGAAGACATTTAGTGGAGGGGGTACTCTCAAAGGATTCAAATGTAAACTGCTTGAAATGTTGAAGTCAATGTGCAAGTCAGGAGGCCCAAACATTACAGCAGAGGAGATGCTACAGCAGTGGCATCATATAACAAGACATAACTGAACAAGACAGATAATAAGACAGTTATATTCTGCCAGAACCTTTAAGTAAAGCAATAAACCACTCAATGATTACAGGGGAATCAGGATTTTCTGATTTGGGAGGAGAAGGGACAAGGTGCAAAAGTGCAGAGAACTTGTGGGAGACCCTGCAGAGCTCCTGAAGCTTCACTTGTTCTGACCTTCACAACCACACAGCATCAAGCTTTGAGAACACTGTGCTCTTGTGGAACAACCAGAACAGATTTAGGGAGTTAGTGCCTCCCAAGTGAGCCATGTTCAAAGATCATGTGAGCATCCTCAATATGTCTTTGTGCAAAGCCAGCCAGACATAGCTTGAACCTTCAGCAGCACAGTGAAGTGCATTTGACCTATTTGGACAACCTTTTACAGCATCTGAGCTTGGGAGGTAGGAGCTGTAGTTCCTTATAATGAAGGGAAATAATATGAAGTAGAAGACAGTAACATCATAAAATGTTAATGCTGTTTCTGCAGTGAGGACTTCCCTACATGAAAGCATCATCAGCAAATTCTGCTACTCATTACAGAGTGACGCAAGGCCATGGTATTGCAGCATTCTTTTCCTGATTTAACTGGACATCTAGTATTTAGAAAAATATTTTTCACTAGCTCTGAAAGGGCAGAATTTTGTCACATATATAAGTATACCAAGAAGAACGCTTTTCTGCTGCTGATGACACAGTGAAGAAGAGCTTATTTGGTTGCAAGTTACCTTCAGAAATAATAAAAAAAATCTTTTATATGAGATGACTACACAAAGGCCCTCAGCATCCTCAACACTGAACACAGCTACATCAATATCTCTAGCAATATGCTGGTAATGAAAGCAAGAAACACAGCTGTGGGCAAGGTGAGCAACACAGTTTTCAAAATGTACAGCATAGAAAGAGTGATGTTGCCTCAGCAGCAAAAATAGCATTGGATATTTGATCAAGTAAATGGCTAAAACTTAGATATCCATGACTGCTCTAGACAGAAAAGCAGAACAGATCTGATCACAGTGTTAAGTGAAGTCCAGTGATAAGTCCAGGACACGCCTACTCGGGCACTGCTTTCTAAGTTCTCTGGTTTTTCCTCCATACTGTTGCAGTCTCCATTTGAACTTTTTGTCATGCCTGCTCATTGCAACAATGTGCTTGTGAGCTGAATAGCATCCTATGGTCTGTTGAAGCGTAGTTCAACACTTCTGTTTGCTGCTGCTTCTGCCTTCTCTTCATTCCCTGCTACTTCTTTTCTCTCCTTTACCTTTCCTGAATCCCTGCACTGGCCTCTTTCTGTCCCTGGGCTCCTGCTGCTGCTGCTTTTCAGCCTTTCCTCCCACCAGCCCAGACAATTTCAGCTACAGCTCAAGCTAGGAAGCCAAGGCAGAGGTTACTGGCTCATAGTATCTCATGTCTAATGTTATCATTCTTCACTACACACGCTCAGTTAGTTTAAAATAACATGATAGGGACAACTGAGTGAAAAGGCAGTAAAGCATAGAAAGCGTAACATTACTCACAAATTTAAGACAGATACAGAAGGAGAAATACCTTCTTCTTGCTACAGGTTTTTATTCCTCTAAAGAATTTCTTTTTATTGAATATATCTGCCTGCCCATGCAGAAACATAAAATGTTTATTAAAACATCAAATAGTTTTACCTGTGCATGAACTGCATACATACAAAACACACTTAAATTATGAAACCTTAAAATTCCTGAGGCCAACCTTTCCCTATATACAGTTAAAAATGTGCAATACATAAAAAAGTGCAGAGGTGGTACTGCTGAAATAGTAACTTTCAGATACCATTTCTACAACTGCAGAGAAGAACACAAAGTGGTATCCTCACTCAGGGTTGACTTTTAACTTGTCCTTTGACAGTCTGCCATCTGAAACTTGATTGTCCAGTCTAGCTTTATGCTTTCAGTGCATCAACTGTGATGAGCCATTCAGCTGATGTGCAATATCACAAGCACTTCTAGTGCCCCTGTGACTTCTCTGGGGAGGCAAATGCCAATTGGTGCAATTTGATCCTGGATAACACAGCCCCAGCTTTCAGGGGTCCAGGAGAGCTATGACACACATGTTCAGGAAAACACTGCCTCTGTGTGTGCTAGGGGTTTCTGTTGGCATTCCTCCATCCAATTCTGCACATAAAGCTGAGTAGCAAAACCATATTAATAATTAATGTTCAGGACATCATTAATCCTGGCTTTTGTTAAGAGTACTGAGTCACATGATGTAAACAGAGATTTTGACAGTGCTACATTGGGTAGTGCAATAGCTACCAACTGTTATATTTATCTTCAGGCTAATTTTTTTTTGTTTTCTCTTTAAATACAACCCATTTGGGGCAGTGAGGCACAGGCCATAATTGATGTCAGCTGCTTGCTTAGAGAGGAAGATGAGCTCTGCATGAGTTGGCACTCAATTCATATCATAAGGGTTTGTGAGTTTTGTTTGGTGTTTGGTTTTTTTTTATTTTTTTATTTTTTATTTTTAATTTTTTTTAATAAAGAAGATTGTAAAGGACATTTTAAGATATAATGTTTTTATTCTAATGAAAGGGCCAATTTGAGAGCACAGGAATCAGTAAATTTTACTGCACATGCCACATCACCAAATCATACCGTACCAGAAACAAAAGATAGCACCTGCTAAGTGTATCACTATTTCAAAGCAATATGGCAAGCATGGATGAAAAACACTATTTCTATTATGAGATACCAAGTGTTATCACCATAGTTTACTGCAAGCTGGCAACAAGTTGAAATACTCTGGCAGATTCTTGTCTACAGTCAGAAATTTTTGCTAGAAACTCTCTGTGACCCTGAACTTTATACTCTCTGGGGTGCTCATATATTTCTCGACCTGAGTGTATCCTAGAAGTCAAACTCTCAGGGATTTATTGTCTTGTGCCTCAAATAACATTATGCCCTGTCCTCCAGCTGTACTTTTACAGTCAAAAAAATTCATTTTTTCAATGAATAGTCTTGTGTTTATCTGCTTAGATTTATAGTCTCTTAAAGTAACCAATTTAGAATTTACTTCATTATCCAGTCCATTTTTTCACTGCTTTATTTATTGGTCTTGCAGGTTTTGGCAAACCCGGGCTTTAGCGCTTTCAATCTGGAGCAGATACTGTCACTTGTGTTTTTTTAAAAGGACTACCCATTCATTGTTATTCAGGATCATCTTACAAGTGCTTCTCCCTTCTTTCTTATTCCTCCCCTGGGCCATGTCAACCTATGTTTGCCACTGAGTACCACATGTGTACCTTATACAACAGCAAAGATGGGTATGCACAATGAAATTCAGGAAAAGATGAAAATAACTTACTGTCTGGAAGAGTTTCTATTTTAGAGCAATTTATCCCTTAACTTAAACCAACAGATTTGTTTTTCAGCCAGTTGGTCATGAGCAGTATGGAAACAAACTTTCCTATTTTCAGCATACCTTGAAAGACAGTGTCCTATTTTTAGCACTTCACAAGTTTGTGTATGTCTAGGAGATGAAGGACTGGTATTCTGTTGATTTTTATCTTTATTTTAATAACTGAATTTACTAAAAGAGTCCATTGGTATGCTGCTTTTTTCTTTGTATCATTGTATTGTTTATTGTTTTACTGCTTTAATACTGTCTTAAATTGGCTCCCAATGCACACCTAGAAAATGGAACTGGTTTTTTTTTTGGCTCTGGGAGATGTTTTGACTAAATACAGACCACGCTTCAGTTTCCTCAAGTTTCTTCTCTTAAGCTAGACATCTATATATATTTGCTTCTGAAAAAATAGAGATATGAATCAGAAGGCATTGCCTTCACATAAGCTGTACCCAAGCCATGAAAGTTCATGAAACCATTATGGCTAAAAGTTCCTGGTTTCTAAATATCAAGTACCATACACTGATGGGAAAAGGGAAAAAAGCAAAACAAACCAAAACAGCTGTTTCAAGTTCAATCTGTTCCAAACACACCACTTCATCTAATGGAATAGTAACATAGCTGAGTCTTAGGTCAGGAACCCCCCTTAGGTCAGGAACCCCCTTCCCTCAGGAACCCCCAGTTCTTGCCTACACTTAATGCATTTTACTATTTGATTACATGAGATTATTTTTGCATCATCTTGTTCATAATACTAGATAACACTATACAAGGCATTTGAATGATCTTTGCCTCCCAAGAAAGGATATGGTTTGTCATCCATAAGTTTTGAAACTTTGTTAGCATTTATTTCTACAATATCCAAGAGCATTCATGGAAAAAAAAGTCTCCTTGCTAAATTTTGTCATGCCCTTCTTGAAAAAAAAGGATGAAAAATACTTTTGAAGTCGATAGCTCATCCTGAAGCTCAGACATCAGGAACACATGTGGCCTGCCAACATGCAGGCCACAGCTGCAATGAAACAGGACCATAACTTCTGTAAAGAAATGCCTGGTCAAGATAAGAGCATGCCTGAGAATAATATAGCACAACTTCACTGAGACTAAGAAATATCTAAGGGTACTCAAGCTGCAGTCACACTGAGTGACACGAAGCATAGACAGGACACTAAAATTTATGCATCCATATTTCTTGCTGGGGATTATCAGATCAGCAGTGGTACAGTTCTCTGTTCTGAGAAGTGCCAGCCTTACTATGTGTGAGCAACACACATCAGCATACACAGTAAATCCTCTACTTGCAGGTGATTGTTTAGGAATGCAATGCACGCAGTAACTATGGGATCAGTTTAATAGGTCTAATGTTTCCTAAAAACAATGGGTGTTTTACCTACATTCTGCATGGAACTCTGGCTGTGGTTCCAGCACACTCTTGAAAATGTATATAAATATTTCAGATTGTGCACTGAATTTATAGCAATGTCATTTGAAAGAATAGTAAGAAAAATAAGCCTACACATTTTATCCTTATCTGCTTCTGTTTGAGCTGTGCACAGGTACAGATGGGTCACACAACTGATGCCTCACTTCAAGTTAGGATCGTAAAAGAGGTTTTGACCTTTCTTCATTATAGAGGTGAATACTAACCAAACAAACATCTAAGTTAGTATTAGCCTGAACAATTTTGATCTTTCTACTACAAGGGATTAGTAAAAAGGCTTTCATCTGCAAGAGGAGGTAGAAAACAGAAAGGAAAAATAAACCATTATTGGTAAAATCAATATATTATGAGCATGGGGCTGCACTGTACAGTGTTTACTTTAATTCTTGCCCCAAATAAGACAAAAGTTGTTGTGCCTGTTTTTAAACCAAGAGAGAGAGGCTACTCTGAGCTATAATGAAGCTAAAGCAGACAAAGACCTCAAGTTGTCTTAGAATAATAGAATCACTGGCTGGAAGTGACCTTACAAGGCTGTGTGGTCCAACCTACTGCTCAAAGTTGGTCAAAAACTGAATCAGAGTAGGTAGTTCAGACATGCCATGAAAAACTTCAAGGATAGAGATCCTGAAAGTTTCTCTGAGGACTTTTTTGAACATCTAACTATACTCATAGCATCTTTTTTCCAATATCTTCATTTTAGTAGACCAAATTAGAGAACTGAGAGGTTCATCTCCAGATTCTGTCTTTCTTACTTAATAGTCACCAGGAGGAGTCTCTAAATAATAACACAATACACTCTGAACTTCTCAGTATTTCAGAAAAAATACTTATTGCAAGAAAGCTTACAGAGACTGCAAGCTGTTCCAAAAACAGTGAAATGCTAAAGTCAGTGTCAATAAAACTGGGAACTGGATAGCTGTGCTACAAGTTCATGACTCGTAATAAAAATATCACTTGATCCAAAGATGTCTTTCCTCTTTTTTTAGATCTGACAAGCTTAAGTGGAGTGGGTCACATGGGAAGCTTAATAGAAACACACGAGTAATCTCAGAATTTTCTGACAGTTCAGGAGAACATTTTTGCAAAGATTTCCAGTAAAGATGCAGTTATTAAAGACACAAGGAAAGAGAAAACTCATGGCTGCCTCTATAATTCAGCATTGCACCTAGTAAAACCTGCTAAAAAGAGTATCAGAAAAAACACAGAAACAAATAAAAATTCAAAACACCCTAGAAAGACTGAATAGAAACATAAGGAAAACAAGGTCTGTTTGGGATTGAAGCCTGAAGGCACAGGTTTAAGAAGTGTCTTCTTATTAGAATGCCCCCCTACAGTTTTATTAAACTTCATTACTAAATAATACTGGGGAAAATTCAAAACATATTACCTAAGAAGAAACCTCAAGTACCGCTGCAAGGGAATCACTATTGCTTGTCTAGCTGCTGCTTCTTTACAGAACAACTTGGTACATACAAAAATACAAAAGCTCTTCAAGAGGTCAGAGCCTTAGCCATGTGCTGTGCTGACTTGTACAAAACAGCATGTGAAACCAAGGGAGTAAGTCACTTGTGGTGTGTAACTTCACAGTTATCACAGGCTGAAGTGCATGCTTTTTTCCTTCAAAACAAATCTGGAATGTCTACAATGACTTAAATACATTACAGTAATAAGAAGGTATAAAGATCCTCAAATCTACTTACCCTATATAATCACTTTAACTTTACATCAGTAAATTTACGAATTAACTTTACAAATTAACTTTACATCAGTATTTCAAGCATTTGCTGAAAACCTAATCCGATAAATATTTCTATATGTACTTCATAAGTTACAATAACTGCACAAAGAAAACTCAAAAGTATCTTTAACTTTGTGGAGTAAAGCTCTTATTTTAAAAAGGTAAAGAGACACTGGTTTCTAAATTTTCATCCTGTTTTGCTATTGATATCTTTGTCTTAGCCACAGTCAACAATCACCATCTTTTTTAACAAGCACAACCTTACCATCTTTCTGTCAGTCCCAGAATTCAAAAAATAAACCTTGATGCAAAGCATTACTGATTTTTTTTTTTTGAAATAGACTGAAGAAATGAAACCCATCACAAAAAGAGTGGCCTTGATACCACTAGAGGCCACCCTATGAATAAAATCAGTGCCCTGCATGCACAAGAACAGCAAAACTGCCGTTGCTTGAGATTTAAAGCATGAAAACAGACGAACGTAACACACAAAAACACTGTGCATATCGAAATTATGGATTTCTAAGAGAAGTCTTTCCCTTAGTCTGAGGCCATTGCAAACTGACTACACTGTAGTCATATTATACAGATTGGAAATACATGGCTCCACCTACACAATTTTAGAGGAAGCATCTTTGGATGCCTGGGAGCACTAGAGACGTTGCTTTGTCTCTTGTAAAAGGAAAAAAAGTCTGAAACACTGGACTTTGAACAGATTATTTCTCTAAAGTGTCTGAGTTAGCCCATACATAAGATATCATTTTTCAGCACCAGGAATGATGGTCTTAAAACAGGCCATCTATTATTTGCCATGAATTGAGTTGGATTTGTGTGGGAAAACAGACTGCTGCTTTGCTCAGCTTCTGTCATTCTGTGATAGAAAACACTTGTGTCTCTTCGTATCATGGCACAGATAAAGACTCTACTGCTTCATATGAACGAAGTTAAAAGGCATCTCAGTTACAAGCTGCAAAGCAGTGAAAAAAAACGAGCTCATTTTATTTAAGTATGGATTTATTTAAATCAGAGGTTGATGCAAACCAGCAGTTTGGAAGTGCTATATGCTCTCCATTCACAAAGATCACAACAGATGAGTTCAAGACACTAATTATTAGCCTAAATAATGTTATACATGTCTGTAGGATGCTGCTATGGTTGCAGAGAGAATTATCATACTCTTCTCAAACATACATTGTATCCTGACCAGAAAAAAAACATGGTGGCCCAGCCTCACTACTGGCATGAGCTATACTGGAAGTGTTCAAGATCTGGTTAACTGGGGCTTTGGGCAACCTGGTCCAGTAGGTCCCTTTCCATATCAGGGAACTTGGACTAAATTATTTTTAAAAGTTCCTTCCAACTCAAACCACTCCGTGATTCTATGACATCTCCCTCTGGGACAAGTGGGAGCATCAGTTCCCACTTCTGCCTCTCCAGAGATGCAGAAATGTGTCAGGAAACACATTTGCATCCCATCAGGTATAGACTATACAGCAATGGCACCACAAAACAGTGAATAGGAAAAATAGTTTATTTGAAATTCTTTCCTAACACTGGCTGGATTTTTCCTGCAGTCATACCCTGAGACATTATACAGCACTGGTTGCCCCTGCTTCATTCTGGTACTGGTCATGTTCTTTCACTTCTAGCCAAGGGAAGGTGAGGAAGCAGAATGAAACATACTAAAAGAACACACAGAAGGGCAGGAACAAGGATATAAACTCTTACATATAGCTTTAGAACAGGTATGTAGTTTTGATAATGTAGGAAAAGATAATGTGAACAAAGCTACAGAGGGAACAAAGGTAAGGAGAAAGCTCCCTATTTTGCTCAAAACAATTGTGTTACAAGTCCAAATGTAAAAATAACAGATGCTAAAATCCTTGCTCTCAGGTTTTTGCTCACTCTAAATCAAATGCTGGTATGAATTTTCAGGGATTCAAATATATGTGTTAGTTCTGACTCAGTCATTTCAGGTTTTTTTGAGGAATGGGCTTTTTCAAAGAAGTTAGCTTGAAAAAGGACTTGGGAACAGCTCTTCGAATAACAGCAGGAATACAAAATCTTATTTCTAAAATCCAAGTTATAAAACCTGGGAAAACAAGGTGCTTTTTTTAAATAAACTGTTGATAAAACTGGGCCTTAATGATGAAATCCTTACAAAAGATGCAGATTCATCACAAAGACCTGTATTTGCCATCTTTACCCATGTTAGTTTATATTTGGTTTTTTTCCTTTTTGAAATAAGTCTGCAGAGACAATGGAGTTGGATAGAAGGAGAGCCATTTGGTCCCAACAAATCTCAGAAGCTGAAATGTTTTGTCATCTCTTGATGTTTCCAGGAGGATCTCAAAAGAGCTGATAGGTTGCTACTAGCCTGGATTTCAAAACTTACATAAAAATAGAAGGGAGGCTCATGGATAACAAGACAAATACGAAAAATATTTGAAATGGAAAGCTGCAAAACTTCAATTCAGTTAAACTGATGAAGTAACTGCAATTATTGATAACGAGGATCATGCTGTGCTGAGGATGCTGCTTCACTGCCTGCAGATTCTAACCTTCATGTTAATTTAGAAAACATGCACATAATGAATGAATCTTCTGTGTATGAAGCTTTGTCAGGATCTGTTTGTAGCTGACTGAATGGCCTGGGGGACTTGTAGAATTAGTAAGCATTTCTGCTGATACAGACAGATCAGTCAGAAATATGTTCAGTTGTCCTCCCTAACTTCCAGAGCTCACCCAACAGTGGTGTCTACTCTAGAGAGTTAACTGGCAAAAATGTCTCAGTTCAGTGGCTTCTGTTATGGAAAGTTACAGTACAAAACATGTGTTTGCTAACACGACTGCATCCCAATAGAAGGATCTTCCCATTAAAATGTCATGGAGCTCCCTGTGTCATCGGGCAGGTCCAACTTGGGATTAAGTCTTCTGCCTCTTCAGTCTTTGCCCCAGTGTTGGTGACTATCATTACAGTACCCAATTGTCTGTAATCATGCTCTACCAATGCAAAACTGGAAGAAGTTAATGAAGGATCAGCTCCTGTATTTTACCAAAACGCTAGTTTAAAGCATCTTAAGATAATATTTCATTGAAATAAAATTTGTATTTTCCTTCTATAACATAACAAACACCAGGGAAAGCTTCTCTTCTGTGTTTTTCACCCAGAAGATGCTGGTGACCCAATGTTTTTGCTCTGTCAGTATCTCAGTAGTTTGAACATTATTACCTTTCAAATACTGCCTAAAAATGCAGCTAAGCATGTTACTCTAAAAGATCTTACTGAACAAAATCAGGTAGTTGCATAATGAGGTATTCTTACAATTAACGAAGATGAAAGTCACACTGAGTGTGAATCTTTGGAATTTTAAGCAATGTATTTGATGTTTCTGGTTGTGTATTGAAAGAAATGGAGCATTCCCTTGCCTCCAGTGAAACTTTCCATGTATTTGTGTCCTTTGTAAACTCCCAGCATATGGTGTTTTAAGAGATAGCTAAGAACAATAGGTTAAGTAGTGGAGTTTTCCTTCAAGAATAAATCCACATCTTAAGCATAGCCACAAGGGAAACAGATCTACGCTGTTTCACATTCATCCAGAATAGCTTCATAAAGGGTTTTAACCATAAAATGCCTTCAGTTAAGAAAAAAAAATAAATTAAAAAGGCAGCTGGAAGATGTTAACTTGCTTTCTAATTGAAACAATGGTTTGTTTTATTTCACATTGGGATTTCAACAGACTCTTAATTAGCCTTTTTACCATGCAGTTTTAATTTAAAAATATCTTGATGACATTCTGGTCATCAAGAAGTTCCTAGGAGACTTGACACCTGTTAGTCCTTGGAAGAACATTCATCCAAAAAGGCAGGCAGACAAATAGTACTCCCCAACTCAGAGAATAAATACTAAGTCAAAATATTCAGAGTATTTAAAAGAATAATGAAGGGGAAAAAAAAGTCTGGAAAATACTTTGTTCAGTCCAGGCTTAGTGATGATAAGCAGACAGCAATGCTCAAAACAAAAGCCAAAAAACACATGGGTTGCCTGCTATGCACTGGAATACCACCAAAATATTTACAATGTGAATGTATAGCTGGTAAAGTCACTACTATGTCATTTCCTATGGACATGAAAAAATTATGCTCACCTATTTTATGAAAAGCAGCATAGACAGTTATTGCGAACAGCATTTGCAACACAATTTTCTATCCAGTAATAAATAAATATACAAGACCAGATGTTATCATGCAGACCGAAACATAGTCAGAATATATCACTTCATTTTTTGAAACACTTGTGAGAATAAAGAATTCTCATAAATAGTGTTGCTATGATTCATCTTGATGTAAAATGTCTTAAAGAGGGGTAAAATTAGTAAATAGATAGTATTAAAACCTGGAGTGAATTAAAGAAATAATGCCATGTTATACTCAATGTATCATTTTTAGATTGAACTTCAGACACTAGAAACAGAACAGAATAGAATAGAACAGAACAGCTAGACAGAGCCTGCAATGATCATCTAGCCTGACCACTTCAGGTCTGTCTAAGTTAAAGTATGTTATTAAGGGAATTGGCCAAATGCTTCTTAAACAGCATTGAGCAGCTCTCTAGGAAGTCTGTTTCAGTGTTTGACCACCTTCTTGTTAAAGAAATGTTTCTGAATATCAAGAACATGGAACTTTGAACCATTTCCACGTGTCCTGTCACTGGATACCAGGGAGAAGAGCTCAGCAGCTCCTTTACTTCCTCTTCTCACAGTAATTGAAATAAACCTAGTTTGACTCCTGGATTTCACTGAATCATAGAAACATAGAATTGTTTTGGTTGGAAAAGATCTTTAAGATCAAGTCTAACCATTAACCTACAACTGCTGAGTCCACCACTAAAGCATGTCCCTAAGGACCATATCTACACATCTTTTAAATACCTTCAGGGATGATTACTACACCACTTTCCAGTGCCTGACAGCCCTTTAGTGAAGAATTTTTTTCTCAATAGCCAATCTAAACCTCCCCTGGCACGACTTCAGGCCATTTCCTCTTGTTCTATCACTTGTTATTTGGGAGATTTACCTTCATCTCTCTACAACCTTCTTTCAGGTACTTGTAGAAAGTGATAAGGTCTCCCCTCAGTCTTTTCTCCAGACTAAGCAACTCCAACAGCATGACATGGACAGCACTAATTTCCAATGCTGATTTTTAAATAAAATTAATAAATAGATAGCGATAAAATCTTTTCATCAAAAGAGCTTGAAATGCATGGCTAAATTAGGAAGAGAAAGGGGAAACTATTTTGTTACTCTGGAGTAATCTATTTTCCAAACTGTTGGGAGAAAAGAAAGCCCCCAAATTTTTCCATTAAGAGACAAATATTGTTTGCTGTGCTATGGATGCATAGGAAGAAAACCATCAACTGCAATCTGGTTTGAGTTGGATTCATCTTATTTGTGAAGAAGGTCCATGAATCCATTTTGGGATTCTTTAATGGATCCAAGTGAGGGAACCTTAAACTGTTATTTCCCCAGCAATTTTCTTTTTAGCTGAAGTTTACTGTACCAAAAGTGGAATACTCTTCCGAACACACCTAGGATGTTTCAGTACAAAGTGAATGGAGTCATCTTAAAGCATCTTGAACCAAATTTGGATGACTTTACACTTACGTAAACAACTTACATTGACACTTTCAGCTTCACAGCTGTGTCAACAAAAACTGCAAGAAATAACGTCTCAACTTGTATAGCTAGATGCAAAATAAATGACCTGCATATGCCTTCAGTCCCTCTTGGAATGGGAAAAACTAAAAGGGATGTGGCAACATGGCTAGAAGCTCAGGATCAATACAAATCAACATATATTGATGGGAATTCAAATTAAGAATAACCAGAAAGCAAAAAAACACCTAAAAATGAGAGAGATTAGATGAAAAGAAAGTCAACACCTAACCTCCAAACCCAAGACTTTTGCATTATTGTTCTCATCACTCATAAAATCAGATACCTTTTAAACCAAACTGTGTGAACCCTGGCAAAGTTCACACAGTCCCTGTTCTTTACAGTATGGACTATTGTAGAAATATTGTGGCAAAAGTTATCATAGAAAATACAACCTGCCCCACAGGCAGATTTAGCACTGGGAGAGAGCTTATTTGCCCCTATTGCATAGCATTGTATTTGAAACGCTTTGCTCTTACCTAGAGCTGCCCTCTGAATGTGTCTCCGTGTTATTTCACCTTTCAGGTGGTCTGTAAAAGACACAAAATGCAAAGGGTTAGAATTCAGCATATGAAAAAATCAAAGAAATCATTGCTTATTTCCCAGCATTTGAACCCCTCTGTCCTGCTAGATAATTTAAAGGGATTTTTTGTCATCGACAGAACAAGCAGAGTTCTGAGCCATCTCCTTCTCACCACTCTAAGTAAATAAGTAGGCACAATTTGCTATACATATCTTTATATTTAACTTTGTCCAGTAAGAAAGGCTGAAAGTAAAGCTATTTACACACATTCACAGGATAATAATCTCCTACTGTTAGATACAAAAGAAGTCCAAGTGAGGCTAGAAGATATACAGAATTTCAAGTATTTATTCAAACAGACTTATAGGCAGTAGCAGCAGAAATGAGATATTGGGTCATCCAGTCAACTTGTTTGCCAGTGAAGAACTGGTTCCCTATAGTTCATTTTTTCCTGTTTGTCAGGCTCAGTTTTAAATACCCCATTTTAGTAGTAGTGCAACAAGTTGTACTACTCAACTGAACTCATGGTGTAGATGTCATTGGCCTTTGACAGAAATTTTTATTTAATTTCATTATCTCATTTTCTCAGTTAGGCTCCCAGGCTCCATGTAATTCACCTTTACCCTTCTTTTATTAATTTCCTTTGTGATCTATGACACTGTTACAGTTCACCAATTATTTTAAAAAATAATTATATTACCACATGGGAAGCCATTATTCATAGTTGTTAATGGAATCAATGAAGGAAAAACATAACCCTAAATGTGCAATTTCAGCAGCATATGTATTCTGAGGGAGGATGGGTTTATGCCTTTCCAGTTAAAATAACTTCAAAACAGAGATTTGTTCATAATCTTTGCTAAGTTATACATCTGAGTACCAAGGAAAGAAAAAAATCCATGATGGATTCACTTTTCCCCCACAGATCTATGATTATATCAGAATGCATTCTAAATTAAAAATAAACTTTTGCTGACAAGTAAGGATTTACAGAGTAAGCTAATCAGAGCAAATGAAGTCATTAAAAGCTGCTGAAATGCTTAACTGGAGAAGGTGGAAAAAACTTTTAAATTCACAGGTCATGAAAATCAGATTGTTCTATGAGCACCAAAAAAACATGAAAAATTAAACTTCCTTGGGAATCATGAGAATAATTCTTAAGTAATCTGGAGCATTGTAGAATTGGTATTATATGCACTGCATTGCAGTATAAGCCTAGTTGTGTTGTTTTGAATGCTTTTAGAAAACAAAATTTAAAAAACCCTACCTACTCCTTGTCCATAAAAAAAAAGAAATTTTTCTGCATAGGGAGTTTTATTTTTTCAATTATTTTCATTTAAACCAACGAATTATTCCGTACTTAAAGTTATCTGTAAAACTATTAAAAGCTTTCAGCAATTGGGAAACAGGTTAACCGAAAGAAGTAACCACACCCAGCCCAGCTATGCCAAAGTAATCCTTCATCTCAGCTGTACTAACACACAAACAAAAAAAAAACCAATTAAACAAGAAACCGGTTTCTAAACATATAGACAACCACCCCTGAATTAATAATTTTACTAATAAAATTCCAGGTAAATGATCAACGCTCATGCTGTTTGTGCTTTGAAAGCTATATATAGCAACTAATTTATCTGATGTCAGTGCTCAGTGAAATGTGATTAAACATACCACTTTTTTCCTCAAATAGCTTGCTGGATATTTCTATTCTTGTATTCTGTTTTATCCCACAGGGTGATATCACCCAATTCAATCCTGAGACTTGGGATGGTTAGGAAACAATTTGCAGTAATCTTGAGATTAATCTCAGTGGGTTACCCTTAGTTTGGATGCCTCAGAAAGTCATCTTATCTGTACACATATCTTCATGTAAGGACTCAGAAGCTCCCTTAAGCATTTTTGAGCTGCAAAAGGCAGTGCCACTGCCATTTGCAACAAATGGTTCTGGAAGTGAGAATATGTTATTCACCAAGAATCAACTGAATGAAAGCAAAGGTGACACATGAGTCCTCTATCTTGTCAATACCAGGTTTTAATAGTGTTAGTTCTCTTTCTTTAACCTTTCTAGAAACAGATCAGCAACAATCAAAATTATTTGCATAGATTTCTATCAATTGGCACTGAAGTCAACATAAAAACAGCAAGCCAAACAAGTCAATGAAATTAAGACTGAACAGATAGATAACAGCTTGCTGTCAACACGAGTCTGTGGAAATGGAAGAATATGAGAACTGGTTTTTAAATTATTATAGCTGAAAGGCTTGACTTCCAATTACTCTCAGTACAGCTGGGACAGAAGCTGCAGAAGCCCTGCTTTTATGGTAAGTTTTGTTAGGCTTGCCAGCAGTGTGGAACTGTCCCAAATGCTCCTTTCTCCCTTTGTTCTAGCCTTTGTACACTTCTGCTCCATCTATGGCACGGACACGTAAGAAATCCTGTCCTTCTGTTTTGGAAGCTTTATGAAAGAATAAGAACCCGTCCCTCATCAGTGGGAAACAAAGAAAATTTCTCCTTCTGCTACAAAAATTATAATCCAATCTTACAATTTCTTTAGCAAAAGACTTTTTCTGATATGAACAGAAATAAAAAGAAGACATTTATCTAATTCACAGAGTCCGAACTGCCTTTCCAGGGCAGCAAAGACTCAATGTTTCACAGAAAACTTTGCAGGGAGAAAGTGTAATTTTATTACGGGAAAAGTAGCCCCAAACAGGAATTCTGGTTCAGAGGACATGGTGGTATCATGAGGCACCTGACTATAATTCCATACCAAGACTTAGCCAGGTATGATTTCATCTTTCAATTTGTTTAAATCCAATTTAAAATTTTACAATTTATTTTGATTTCATTTGGAAAAAAGAATAAGTTTTCATGTAGAAACTCTTCGTTTTGACAAAATCTTAACTTTTTCGGTACATGTTTTTGATTAAAGTATTCTTGTTCTGGTTTTGCTACAAATACTTGTGGAAGAGAACAAATATTTCTGACCTGCTCTACTTTTCTGCCTCTGAGAACACCATAACCCCCATGCAAGGCTTGATGTTCTAAGTGACAGAAATAGGGGATGATTCCAGTACTGTTGCCTCCACAGACCTTCCCATATAAACAAATTGAAGATTTCAGTCTTTAGTACTGCCAGTTCTACAACCTTCATAAACACAAATATTTATTCAAAGAAATATGAAGAATCGCATTCTCATAAAAATCCCCATGTTTTCTGATTCCAACAGTGTAAAGTTGTAGACAAGGTACTATTTAAATGTGGTTTACAAAAATTGAATTTAAGACTTGGCAAACATCTCTCAACATATGGCTAATTATGTTTTCTGAAGGTTCACCAAACAAGAAGCTAAAAATAGGTCTGCAGCTGATACCAAACAATTTTTTCCAGTGGAGTCATTCTTCATTTAGAGATAACAGTCCCAATAAAATGTTGAATACTGCAACTCCACATGCTTTGGCAAAAAAAGTAGTTTTGGGGAATTTAAGAATTCACTCAGCATGCAGCCAGCTGTCATTAAGGCTGTGATAAATCTGTTGGTTTTGGCCTATGTTTCTGGACACATGTACCATCCTGAGGTACAGAAGAGATGAACTGGTAACAGAGAACTTCAGCTTTGTGACAGGAGACAAAAGCCAGGGGGAAAAGGGAAAAGATAAAATAGAACAGAGATGCCTAATTAAGAATGGTGCAAAGGATGGGAAAATATCCTATATGCTGACTAAATATGACAGTATCCGTAACTTGAATAGTACAGCTCTCCTTTAACTTCCTGTCTTTGTGTTCTTCCAGACTTTCAAAAATTATTTTCCGATTTATTATACTGAGTGTGTTTCAGGGCAATACAAATGGGTACGCTACAATGAAAAAAAATAACATTGATTTAAAAATTAAGCTTTTGGTTTTGTTTGAGTTCACAAGTTTTAAAGCTTCTCCTACGTTTCATCAGACCTTCCACATGACACTATTATAAGGTTTCCAAGACTGCTAACTTAAAGGATAAAAACACTGGACAAGCTAAGAGTACACATAAAACCTTAACTCCCTCCTTTTGAGAATATTTGTTGTTATTGATGTGGACACACATTTAACTTGATGCAGGATCTCTTCTGACCTAATAAATGACCAGCTGAAGCCTCTGTCAACAACCTCTCATCTCGTTACTTTTTATTACTTTACTATTATTTTAATTTTCCAAGCCTATATTTAGGTAAAGAAGGAATTTCATATATGAGATCCTGAAACCCAGACGCCTTCACCAATTTTTGGTGCTACAGAAAATACCCGGCTGAACATCCTCTTATGCATCCAGGTAACCTCTGATTCCCAGAACTCCCCCTCCAGGGCATTTTTGTCCCCAGTAATGCTTTATTGTCTAAGTGTTAGATCTATCTTTGCTTCTCTGCTTCTCACATCACCCCACCAGTGAGTAGGCCTAGGGGTGCACTAGTAGCTGAGAGGGGACACAGGTGGGACAGCTGACCCAAACTGACCAAAGAATCAAAACTGAACACAGTATTCATGGTGAGGCCTCATCAGTGCTGAGTACAGGGTGACAATCACCTCCCTTGTCCTGCTGGCTACACTATTTCTGAAACAAACCAGGATGCTGTTGGCTGCCTTGGCCACCTGGGCACATTGCTGGCTCATATTCAGCTGGGTATCAGTCAACACCTTCAGGACTTTCACTGCTGGGCAGCTTTCCAGTCACTCTTCCCTAAGCTTGTTGCAGTGCATGGGGTTGTTGTGACCCAAGTGCATGACCCAACACTTGGCCTTGTTCAGTCTCATACAACCAAATTTGACCTATTGATCCAGCCTGTCCAGATCACCCTGCAGATCTTCGCACCCTCAGGTGGATCAACACTCCTCCAATTTAGAATCATTTGCAGTCTTACTGAGAGGGCACTCAATCCCCTTGTCCAGATCATTGATAAAGATATCTAACAGAATTGGCCACCATACTTATAAAAAAACCCCAAAACAAACTAAGGCAGAAGAAAGGAGGAAGAAGTGAAGCTTGAAGTGATGGTATTTGTCTTTCCAAGTCATGGTTGGGTGTGTTGGAGCCCAGCTTTCTGGGGGATGGCTGAACACCTGGATGATAATGGGAAGGAGTGAAGGAATTCCTTATTTTGCTTTACTTGCACACACAGCTGTTGCTTTACCTATTAAATGGTCTTTAAATCAACTCACTTTTCTCTCACTTTTACCTTCCTGCTCGTGTTATGACTGGAAATACGTGGGGTTGTTGTTTGTAATGCAATGCCCCTTCATATGTAGTTCAACCCAGTTATCACCCAACTGTGAAGAGATATTCAAGAGTCTAGATCTATGAAATTTAATTCATAAAAGTTGCATGCATCCACTTGAGTCAGCTAAGGAATCCCGCTGAATGGGCACAAATAAAGCTGTATAGTCAGCAAATAATTACTGAGATTGGCTTTTAAGAACAGAGAGGAGGGTAACTGCATAACTTCCATGAGCCTTGTGGAGATACCTTTTTAACTTATAAAGGACTTCTTAAAGTGGGAGACATTGAACCCAAATAGAGATATTCAAATGGGGTAATTTATCAAATGGAGAACATTTAAACAGAAATAGTTATTGGAACTCTTACCAGATGTGTTAGATACTTCTGAAAATCTGTTGCTGAGAGGGTATGAGAATAGAACCTATGACAAAAAGTATCTGACAAGAAAAGTAATGGAAAAAGTTTCTGTTCTAACTCAAAATCCTACAGCACTAAAAGCAGTTAAGTTGTTCAGCCCTTCTCTGACCCAGACAAATATCTGGGGCAAATTCCTACTCTTCTTTGAAACATTTGTCCTTCTCCACTGGCAAAACCGTATCAATCATCTCTATTGGGACAACATGCAGGGGCAAAGTAGCCTGCACTAATAACCTGGCTCATTTCTGATGGAAATACTCTATTTTGGGATGCATGGTTGGTCAAATCTCCATGTAATCTGACATGTCCTAAATTTGAGAAAGCCCTGAGAGGCATCAAGAAAGTAAAAACCACTACTGCAGCACTCAGAACCTTCTGATTATAGGTTCTATATATGATTATATAGCATACATCATATTTTTCAAGGTATGAAATACAGCCCTCATCAGCATTCAAAATGTATTAACAAAAGTACTTAAGGTAACATACTGTAAAGTATAATCCATTGCAGCAGATTTCTGCCTTTGTTCAATGAAGAAACATCTGCAGCAGTTTAAGATTTTACTGGCTTTTTCCTTTAATCTCTCCCTTCCCTCCTTCCCAAGGTTTGCAGTCAAAGGTTGCTGCCCTTGCAGCAGAGACAGCAGAAGCAAATGTTTGCTGTGCTCTGGCTACTTCAGTAGTTTGGCACCTCAGCACAAGCACACTGACAGTTAAAGCTGTGACAATATCACTGAGTTAACTGGAAAGTCCAGAATACTAGAAGCACTTCGTGCCAGCTGTGCTGGGAGGAAAGGATTTGAGACAGTAACTGCCAGCAAAAAGAAGGGGCAGACCACTGGGAACAAGGTAGCTGATGGCATTTGGTAGAACTCACCAGATAGAGACCCCAGGAAAGGCAACAGGCTCAGAACCAGAAGCACAATCCTGACTTCACACTGAATCCATAGCTGCACACCACAGTCTAAACTCAGCACATAGCAAACACTTGGAAATACAAAATTTTCCCAACATTCTTTGAAGTTTAAATATAGCAAAATCAAATGCATACATTTTACTATGACGTGGAATACTGATCATTTTGAGATACAAAAACATCTGGCTTGGGCACGTTCCCTTCCTTGCCATACTCATTTGAGACAATCACAGTTTTTATCGACACATGTGACATCTTCAAGTATGATCAAATTTAAATACAGAAAGCTCAGGAGACAGCAGTATCTCACTCACTGCTATAGGATGACACTATGTATTCTTCCTTGAGCTACTCAATATGTAGTCCTCTAAACCCTATTTCTACTAAGGGCAATATGTATTTCTAACCTGCATATTAAGTCTCCCCCCTATTTTCTACACGTTCTCATAAGTTCTGGCCAGATTACATCATACTTCTTTTCCCTCACAACATTATCTACACATTCTGATTGATGGGCATTTCAGTAACTGTTCATTGTATGGCCCGAATTTCCATAGCGCTCTTTATCCCACATTTTTTCTAGTAGTGTTTCATACCCTCTGGCTGGTAGAGAAAAAAACATCTTTTGATAGAGTCATAGAGCAAAACTGTGCAGAAATGGAATTTATTTTTCTGATGACAGCATTCTGGACCTCTCTCTTCCTTTAAGTACAGACAGTCACTGGCTGCATAGGACTTAATTGTTGAGGGACCCCAAGGTCCCATTCATCTAAATGAGGGAAATGGAAGCATGCCCCACCACAGGCCCCATTCACCCAAAGGCACAGGACTCCTTTCCATAGAGATCAGAGTACAGGAAGTTGCTAGTGCACATGAATTCCTAACAGTCCACATATACTATACTGGGATATCTAGGACAACCACCAGAAAGTACTAAGGGCTCTGGATTGCAGTTCAACATCTCCTTGAAACTCCGATCCAGCACCTGGATTCTTCCTGAATTTAGAAGCCAATGCTCACACCTTTATCTTTCCTAGGATGGCTGCCACTACCCAGCTGGGTTTTTTTACATTGAACTCAGTGTTGCCCAGGTAGTTTTAGTCATGCATGGATGTCAGGCAACAAGCACCCTCTGAGAGATTTCATCAGAAGGACACAGCATTTCTGGAGTCTCAATGGGTAGGAGGTAGGTAGCCCAATGAATAAAGTAGTGCTTCTGTACATGCTAGCAAAGAATGTTGCACCTCAGAAATTAAAGGGAATAGGGTTTTTTAACCCCTAGACAGCTCTCCTGAATTTAGGTGCACAAAATTTCATTTAAGCTATACCTTAGATACCAGACTATTATTTTAGGTGTTGTTCAAAGTTAACAAAAAATCTGTGTACCAATCTTCTTTTCATATGTTGGAAACATGACAAATTATGCACATCTGGAAACTGTTGCTCTGTTTATCACATCTAGTTGTTCATGAATTAAATAATAAACTGGCGTAAAAAGCATGGATGAAAGGCAATACCATATGGATAAGGAATCATAATCTGTGAATTTAGTACTCTGGATGCTCATATGACTAAATGTAGCTTATCTCTTGATTATTTCTGAGAAATTACTGGGAAGAGAAACAACAAGGACAGTAAAGCCAGAGAAACAGTTTACTATATAGTTCCTCTCTTTCTCTCTTTTTTTTTTTTTTTTATGTCCAAATTTCAGAAGCTTAAAAACTAAATAATAGGTCCTAAAGCACAAAGAGGCCAACTCAAAGAATTTTACTCACAAGTTTTGCAGTAATAATACATAGGTCTCAGTGAATATTTGGAAGAGAGAGTGAATGTATTGATGTATAAGTATAATATTCCGTTACAATACTGCCTTCATGGCTTTCTAAAAGCTGTTATGCAACAATGTGATGTCTAGTTTCATTTTGTGAATTTTTTCAGGCCAGGGCTGTCCAACAGAAAATTAAATATAGAGTCCTAGGCCTCACTATACACTTCAGTGTCACAGTCTTTTAAAATATTGCTATAACACCCAAGAAATTGCCCTGGAAGTGAGGTCATATTGCTATGCGGATTCTGGTCAGATAAAACACATTTAGACTTTAGGAAGACACAAAATTAAAAATAAAATAAATAAATAAATATGGAACCAGAGTTGTTTAGATACTTTACCATGTTTAGAGGGCATGTTAAGGTTTCAGGGTGATGGATACAAGGTCAAAGTGAGAATGGGTCTACAACACAATTTTTAAATGCACATTTATTTGTAATATATTTGCCAAACATGTGAGAAATGGCTTTTTGAGTGTCAGACATGTATTAGTGTCTCAATAAAATTTGAAATAGCTTCCCATAAAGGTACAGTATATATTTACTGTTGTGGATGATAACCCTGTCTGCTTTTTTAATTCTTCAGCAACTTAAAATGCAGTCTTATTCTATATAACTGGCATAATGATGTCAACATCTCTGAACACAAATATTTCCTTACCTAAAGTGCATGACAATATCTTCGTAACACAGCTATTCTCTGTTGATTTTACTTCTTCTGCAACATTCACAAACATCTGTGGTGACATCACTAGTCCTACATGACTTAGGAACCAGTTTGAGTAGAAAAAAACCATCTATTGTGTTTTAGTACACATAAGTAGGTACAACTGTACAGCAAGTCTGAATGAATGCTGTTCAGATGTGCAAATGAACTACAAAATCACATGGAAATTAATACCCCTATGAAGGAGTATTATTCTTTGACAGTGATACTCTGGATAAGAGAAGGTGCACTCCTCCAGAATTTGAAGATTTGAGTCCTCAACTCATAAACCCTTGGGCCAGCCAGTACAAAAGACAGGCATGATCTCGGAAAGGAGTGTGAGATTTTTAAAAAATGTATAATATAGCATTAACTATCATCTAGCATATTTTCTTTAAAAGAGTAAATTTAATAGAATCACCTAAGAACTTACTAGACTTTTAGCATAATAAAAGAGCATAATGCAGTGTAACAATCCAGCAATGATTACCTGTTTTCAGTCTGCAGACCGCCTACAAGAAGAAAATCTATTCCTGAGAGGTATTTTTCAAGTTTCTAGACATGGCAGTTTATAGCTTGGTTAAATCCAATAAGCTTGGCCCATTTGCTATTAGTTTTCTAGTGAAAACCTGAACTAAAAAGTGTTTACTTGGTTTCTTCCTAAGCATAACTTTTTCCCCTGAAAATACTTCTATTTCTAAAGAACAGAACATCATTTGTAATAATTAGAGAAGGAAAATGTTTCCACATATGTAGATTCCTACACCGATCCAAAGAAAACATTAGCATCTTAGGCCTGGAGTGACTTACACTAATAAGGTCTCTCTGTTTAAAGAATAGCACATCAGGGGAGCGTAACAGAGCTGTTAAAATGAATTCATTCAGTTTGGTACTTTCTGCATAAATCATCTGACAAATCATGTTTTCTCATTCTAAGGACCCATTCAGCTTATGCAGTCACCCAGGGGCATTGCCTATTGTTTGAAAGTAAAACCAAACATATGTAAGCTACTCTGAAACAATGGACAATATTTAGTATTGGCATAAACATATGCATTGGCCAATGAAGCCAAAAGACTTGTACCTTCCAAAACAAGTTTCCTGAGTGCTGCTATAAAGATGATTTCATATTACCGAAGATGATATCCCCTTCTTAGAGGAGGTACAGAAAAGGAGAAAAGCTGCCAGAGAGCTGCAAGGGCTCCCTGGTTCTCTTGTCAGTCTCAGCTCTAAGAGAGCAGGAAAGACAAATCCTACAGCAACTAAGGACTGACAGAGAGACAGCAACCGCACCTTCCCTTCTGCCTTCTCTGACAATGGCACCAGCAGGACCCCATGCTGGAGCAGCAGCAGCACAAACAGCTATGTTATGGTTTCCAACAATCTAGGTGTACCTCTGTGGTGGGATGACTTAGATCTATAAAGTTTACATGTCCTATAGTAATGATAGCAAAGATGTCCTGATTTCAGAGGGGCAAGAGCAATGCTTCATAGGCTATTATAACAGAGCTTATGTTCCTTCTGGTTTTCTTCTTGATTGCATATCATACTATCAGTTTTATGAGACTATAATTCAGCTAAAACTGTTATTTTATTATTCAGTGCTTAATCACAGGGTGTTAAGAATTACACTATGCAAATGCAACCACACTACTCCAACACAGCGTGAACCCTACTCACACTGCAGTGGATTCTGAGATTGTAAGCCCAAATTGTCGTGTACCGCAAAAATACAGTTTGTTGATTACAAGAAGGGGACTAGAACAAAAGAAAAAAAAAAAAAGAAAAAAAAAAAAAAAAAAAAAAAAAAAAAAAAATAAAAACCTTTCACTAAACTGTGAGCAATTTCATTATAGTCTGCCCCAAGATGGTAGCAACTAGTTACCATTTCGTAGCTCTCTGCCAGGATTGTGTGATATGCATGACATCTATTCTGCGTTATAGCACCTCGAGAAAGATCTTATGAAAGATGCAATGAGAGATGACAGAGCATTTTTATACTGTGCTCTGCAGATCCCTGGCTAAACTTAGCCATAGAAATCATGCTGAAGTGAGTTGGACACTAGTAGAGGAAGAACCTTAACAGGATCAGGGTGAACATAAGCTACATTTCATCACGGAAAGAAGGAAATAAGTTGGAAAGAAGAAACCAAAATGGAAGGAGTGGTAAACAAACAAAAATAAGATGCAGAATCCTGCAAAACACATTTCTAACAGAACAAATTGCAGATGGTGACAGGGTGGTTAAGAAAATAAAATCTACAGATACTCAGCTGATTTTCTGTGTTTTCAATTCCCTGCTTCAAAAAAATCAAAATGTAACATTTAAAAAACAGATTCCAAAACTGCAGTAAGAATGGCTCAATAATTAGATATTTATCCAAAACAAACACATAAGAATTATGTTTTTTCAGCATTAGGTTGCAAAACCATTGGGCCAAGAAATTAAGGGGAAAGAATCTGAAGACTGTGTCAGCCATGCCTAATGGCTTCAGCTTTAACAGCTACTGCTATTTTTGGTGGACACATAAACATGCCTCATTTATTACAAAATTGCTTTGAAACTGACCTGCAGATCAGAAACAGGCTGGGGCTTCTAGGCACTGGGCCACATTGAATAACAACCCAGCTGGGAAATTACATCTGGGGGACTTTTTGTCCCCGTGGCCTGTTTTCTCTTCTGTTTTTCTCACAGATGGCTGCAGGTTTTGCAGAGCTAATATGCTTTGTTATGTTAGTCATAAGTGACATCCCTCAGCAGTAAACAGCAACGCTACACACTAGAGAATAAATATGGTAGAAATACTACTTGTGTCTCCTTTTCTGACACAACTGTTGTGTCCTGAAACCAAGACTGACTCCCCGTTAAGTGGCAGAAGACATCTGCAACAGGCAAGCAGCTTCCCCCCAGGGAAAAGAAATCAGTGGAGATGAGAGTGTATTGAGACTTTATTTTTGTTTATCCCAGTACTGGCACAGAAGTGGTGAAGCAGTAGGCAGGCAATCTCTTTTTTTCTGAGAGCTTCCAGTCTGCACTGATGTGTACTTGCCAAATCTCCTACTTCCCATAATAAACTGTTTCAGCTTGTTCTAGCTCACTGATTTGGCTGTTCATCTGGGATATCTCAGGTAAGAAGCAGATGAGCTGGGGCAGCAGCTGCCAGGCAGCCAGAAATCCTGGACATATATCATTTTACATGCAGAACACACAGCATGAGACTGATCAGGCTTTGTAAAGTCATCTGTGCACACCCAGTGTGTTTGACACCAACAGGATGGGCTGGATGGGTTGCACACCATATCCTGAGCATATTAGATGCACTGCACAGCTCAGACTTCTGTCTGTGAAGAAATGAGAGACCCTTAGGTTTTTAATGTCAGGTATTGGTGAATGTGTCAATGCTTGCTTCTCAGAGAGCTTTCCACACCAAGAACTGATTCTGATCAAAGAAGATCAATAGTGAAGAAGAACAAGTTCTCCTGCTGCTCTTGTAAATTGTTTCACATGACAGAACTCAGTGTAATGTTTAAGGGCAGCATGCAACACCTCCATAGAGTGGAATACTTGCTTGTAAAATAAGAAAAAGCACTTGAAAGACCATGTCATACCTGTTCCATCATTTCTTAGACCAAGAATGAGAAAAAATTTAAAGATAACCACCTTTTAAATAGAGGATTCTCCTAAAGTGACTGGCTGAGCACACAACAATGGCCTGCTCTCAACATCAGAAGACTGAGCAGCATCAGTGGTATAAAGTTTGATGTAATTGTGAATGCGGTGCAAGAAGGCAGCTCTGAAGACATCAAAGGGGAAGTATATTACAATACATTTCACAGTACAAGTGATATTTTTTGACTGTTTAAAACAATGTAACAGTTTGCCCAAGGAAGCTAGGGCTGGCCCTACTCTGGAAGGGTTCAAAGTCAGGTTGGATGGGGCCTTGAGCAAGCAGCTCTAGTGGAAGGTGCTCCTGACCATGTAGAGGGGTTAGAACCAGATGATCTTTAAGGTCCCTTCTGACCCTAGTCATTTTATGATTACTACTATATCAAATGTTTGTTGCCCTTTAGCAACTAAAAAGATAAAGCTAAATGTGGATATAGTCTAAAAAATTATTTTCAGTCCTTACGCAAGTAGAACTCAATTTGACCTCAGCTAGATGTTTTCTTGAGTGAGGAGTTCAAGATTTCAAGTTCCATAGAAGAAGTAAAGATCTCTGCTAAGAACAGGATTAATAATAAGCTACCTGAGGAATGAAATGTTGGGGAATGATATTAATGAAATATCTGTTCATTAAATCTGCATACTGGATTAATTTATTTATGAGTTCTTTACATCTCACATGAACCAGATCTGCCTGCGGAATGTAGTTTTCTTCTTGGAGTTTCCCAATCCTGTTTAAACACAATCTTGACATTTTTCTTCTGCACTAGTAATTTCCAGTAAAATTAACTGAGCACATTTATCATATCTTCAACTGCATAAGTACTCAATATTTTCTGGAATTGAACTAGAACAGTGAATTATACTAATCAGCAGCTATGAACTCTCAGTTTTATTTCCATTTTTAAAAAATGTTTCTCCGACTATTACACTGACGAATGGAATGCATTTCAAAGTACACTAATTTCTTCCTTGTAATAGCCTCAGTTCATTCATGATTGAAACAATGTCCAGTAAGCTAATGCCTCTGACTCAGAGCATTTATATTAGTATAAAATAAATAATTAATACTATTAATAGTATTGAGCTTTAAGAAAGCGACACATGGATTTTGATGAATTTTCTTTTCACATAGCATATCACCAATGCATTTTAATTTCATTTAGGTTCTATGTCAAGCATGGAATTTTCTCTAACAGAAAAATTCTATCCTTCCTAAGTAAAAACACTTATTCAGCAAAAGTTTAAAAAATGGTTTTTGCTCATGCGTGACTTCCCTGAATTCCTTCAGTCCATATAATCGTGGCCTAAAATATGCATAACATTCCTAATGTCATCCTTGGGATTCTAGTTCTTAACTAACAGATTCTCCTTTTTCAAAGTAATTTACTGCCTCCACATGAAGCTAAAACAATGTAGGTGTACAACACAGCCAACAGAGTGCTCTCAGATCACTTCTGCCTGAGAAACATCACAATCTTGTTTCATTTCTTAACCATAGGAAAAGGTTGCTGTAAGTTCCCTTCATAAAGTTGTACCGTTATTAAGAAAAAACCTTGCAAGAAATATTCTTACATTGGCTTTTAAAAGTAGGTCTGCTTGGCTTATCTCCATGGGGAGATTAAGTGATCATAAGAAAATAATTACATATGAATACCTACATAGGGTCTTGTGCCTAGAGAAAAAGGTGATTATAAATTCAGGTTTTACATTATTTATGTTCGGATTAGGTTTTACATCTAACTGAGCAGTGGGAGGTACAAGGCAGTGAATCAGAATCAATATTATCCTCAAGCACTGCTGTGTCTTGTCCTCAGGGTTCTCCAGTCCTCACCATTTGAGTGTAGCACTCCATTAACTGTGATACATCAAGTCAAGTATTTAAACAATTTGCAGGCAAATTACATGAAGACTCTTCACGAATTTTGCTTTGCAATACTAGGACATGTCTTCACTAAATAGATTATAATTTGCCTTGGTATCCTATGATCCTGTGCACTAAAATCAGAGTTCAAAATGAGGCAGAGTGCAACAGCTCAGCATTCCTGTGGGTATAGCTGCACCATCAACATCATGTGCATATAATCCACCCACCTACCCTTTTTCATTCCGAGAGTGCCTGTTTCCTCACACAGTTATTACTCCCACATGAGCTTACCCTTCCTCTCCCAGCTTCAATCATAATGTTAGCTGATTTCTGGACAGACTAAAAACAACAGCTGCTTCCCTTTGGGCATTAAAGACCATTTAGTATGCTTTTTTTCCTTTAGGAAAAAGCTAAATCTAATAGTGGTATAAATACCTCAAATCACGCAGACATTTCTAGGGAGGAACTGGAAATCCTTACTCATCTCTTCAGTGCATCAACACATAGCACATTCTTGTATAAAGGCAACTTTTAGTCACTACATTCAGAATTAATTTCAGTTTAATTTACACTGAAAACTATTTTTAAGTCCCCTAACTCTAATTTGTTGTATTATTAATGTAGCAGCTGTTGGGCCTATTTGCTGTTACTTAATCCTTTCCAGTTTGTTGAGATGTAGACTTTTGCTTACTGTCAGAATCACTCACACAGAATGTTCTTGGCAATGGTGTAGAACCATCTTTTTGGTAACAGTGTTCTAGAAATAAAACTACTACTAACCTTGATAAGGAGAAAAGTTTGGATTTCAGAGGTTCTTTGTTTCTCACCATTTAGTTCTATTTTAATTGACAATAAATTATTCTTCTCCAACTTTAGTCTGTTCTTCCTGTGATGCTAACTGGTAAGTGATCTCCCCATCTTTATCAAAACCCACAAGCTTTTCTTCATACTTCTTCCACCTGTTCTTCTGAGGAAGCAGAGTGAGAGTGTGGCTGGACAGGCGCCCTGCAGCTCAGCAAGGTTGAGCCATTGCAATTGTACTAGACATTATCAATCTGCTTTTTGAAAGAAGAATTTCTACTCCTTCACTAACCTGAAATCAACTATTTGGACTCAGCATCAATTTTATTTTGTTTTACTATGCCTTTTCCAGCAATACCAAAAAGATCTATAGCTGTTAGACACTCTTTGGGAATCATACAATACAAAAGTGCTTGCAGTGGCACAGCATGTATTTTCACAAGAAAAGAAACTTTTTTTTTTGAGCCTGTGAAACAAAATTTTTTAAAGTTCTTAATGTTGGACTATAAAGGCAAAAATTTACTTGTATGTCAGTGCTGTCTCACTTTCTATTTCCCCTACGCTGGTTACGGAGTTCTTATTAGTTCCCTGACCTCAGTTATTTCTTTCCAATTTTACTCATGTTGGTTTTCTGCATTTGTCTTTTAAAGACTTGTCCTTGAGTACATTCCCCAGTCATATGTAAACAATTCTGAACAGCTCACTGAAACTAATCCAGACATGTCTGGAGATTCAAAGTCCATACTGCATTTCTCTGCCTTTTGATGGGGCATTCATGCAGTATATTTACTTTCAAAAAGAAGTGCCCCTCAAAGCTTGCACCAAAGCCCTCTGCTCCTTTATTTGTGCCTATGCAGAGGTTTGTGTGACAATGCAGCAAATAGGATCACTAAAATGACCTGGCCTAGAAACACTTCCCTCTGTTTCTGCTGCTTCTTTTTTTGTTTTGTTTTGTTTATAAAGTATCAGAAAAGACAATTTTCATCCTACGATAAAGTCCATCTTCTTATTTCTAGGAGGTTATTGTGAAAACTAAGTATTACAAAAAACCTGACATACATATTATTTTCCTTAAAAATAATTTTAAAATATCTGTATTCTCAGCAGTGCTATTAAACATAAAAGGAGATAGAATCCAGGAATATGTGGTATAGTAGCAAAGAGGCATGCTAGCCACAGTGTCTCTTTTCTGATATTATAGTCATTCTACACTTAAAATTCCAGCTTACATCTAGACATGGATTCCCTTAATCTTTTTATGCAAGAAATATTACCAGCAAAAGCCTACCATGGATATCTTACTGCAAATTTCTTTTTAAAGCCCTAACTTCCTGATGTTTTTGAAATGCTAGTGTAATTGAGAATTGGTTGGAGTATTTTGTTTACTTTTTACTGCAAACAGCTAACATTTCCAAAGTCAGAATGAAAGGGTATTTATGATATAAAAGTTACAGCCAACTGCTGCCACTGTCTCAGAATATAATCAGACTGCATGCAGTGAGCACTGTGTCCTCTGTGCTGCATAGCTTTATGCTACTAAGTGTAGCTTAGGAATAAGGAAACTGATACTGATGGGATCTGTTCTTGATTGTGCACAACAAGGCAGCCAGGAATCTTTTAGGAAAATACAACAAGAATAAAAGTAAATTAAAGATCTAGTTTCAGGCCTCAGCTGAGTCTTATTTCTCCTACCACATTTTCAGTATAAGATTATCAGGTTAGTAACCTTACTTAGCATCTTTAACGGTTTTCTGAGTATGGATGCTGTGACACTGACTTACCTGAAAAGCTGTTTCAGGCTGCTGAAGTATTAAACTTGTGTAATTGCATGAGGTAAACTGAGTAACCCAGAAAGTGTCATATTCATAGAATCACAGAATGGTTAAGGTTGGAAGGGACCTTAAAGATCATGAAGATCCAACACCCCTGCACGGGCAGGGATACCTCCCACTGAAAAAATTAAAATCACTTTCAAGCCTCAGACATCAGTGTTTAAAAACCATCCACAAAGCAGTGTACATCTGCTTAATTTACAGAGATCGGCACAGCTATAAAAGGACACAATACAGATAGAATCTCTTGCTTATACGGTATGATTACTGTATGAACTAAATTAAAATACTATTTTTCCATTTTACTACCAAAATTAAAAAAAAAAAGAGTAATGGAATTAATCTTCAATTTGGAAACACTTTGCTTGTAACTGCACTTTACATTCCAAAACAAAACCAAAATGTGTAATTTTGTGCAATTTTTCTAAGAACTATGGAGGCATTTCTAGTTTGATTCATAAAGGATGTTTTCAATATTCATGTGGTCTACAAGCTATTACAGTCTGCTACAGGAGGGACATAAGCATTGTCAAGTTCAGTGCAACAGTACCAACTGATTATACAGATGCTTGTTTTGTTAAAGGGATGAGTTTAGTTTTTTTATGTTACATAGGCATACAAGTATGCACTGAGATTCTTGTATCATTCATGTTCCCCAAATATACTTCACTCTTTCACTTCTAACACTGAAGAACTTAAACTAAACCAAATTTTAAAACAGATGCTTTTAATTGCAGCAAAAGCCATACTCTACTGCACTACAGCTATCAGAAATTTTGCCTAACTTACTGGGGAAAAACCCACAGTGATTCAGTCCAAACCAAGGATTTCTTTTCCATTTTGCTGGGATCCATGGAAACAAGAGTTCTGAGAAGCTACATCTACATTGCTTAATTGCATTATTTCTGAGAGCAGCTCCCACAGACTCCTGCAAATCTCAGGGGACTTACAGACCACACAAGTCTTGTCCCAGAATGACACTGCAAGAGGTACCTTCAGGACTGGCACATATCCCACAACTTCTACTGTCTCTCACACTCTTCTAGTATTTGTTTTTCCCCCAAGATGTTAACAACAGATATAATGTGTCTGTAAGGTGGCTTTTAGGCTCCTGTCTTCAAGCAGTGAAGTTGCAGCCACAGCACTGAGAGAGATGTGCTTGCGTGTGGCTGCTGATTGCTGGTGTTCCCTATGCCTGATCCAAAACAGATTTCAACTTCAGCAAGAATGACACTCAGTCCTGACTTTGGATCTATATCATTTAGGCCAAGCATCCTCTTGGGCTTATCACAGACAAGCAAATCTAGGAGGCAGAAGTAAATGAGAACAATGCAGAGGCAGAGCAAGAGGTTGTATCCTGATGCAATGGCTCACATTCAAACCTGTGCACACCATTGCTCAAAAACTGCAGACAGTATTTGCCTTAGAGATGTTTCCTGCTACTTGGAAAATAACACATGCTGGTCTCCACATTAGTTCAAGTTTACCAGGGCAAAAAGCCTTCTTGACGGGAATTCAGTGAGCTTATATGGATACTGGAGAGACCAGGATATAGGATATTGAAATTTTACTTGCATGGGCCAATCTGAGGATATGTATGCACCAGTTCTGTACTGACATTTATGTTCTGTCCAATCTGAAGGAGACAAATGAGCCAACTGAGAGGAGGAAGGTCTTCTGAAAATAACCCAGTATTCAGAATGCTGCTGCGGCAGGGCTCAGCACCTGATGTCTCTGGTTCTGGATCCCTTCCAAACATCCTTTGAGCTGTGGTTTGAAAACACAGTGCCAACATGGCTGAGGCTTTCCTCACAGCTGACATAACTTTAAATACACTGCATAATATCTCTGAGGGACTTGTGGTGTACCCAAAGGTGTACCCAAACCAATCTGGCAGTAGTTACAATTCCTAACCACAAAGAATATAATCATGGTTCTGGTGAAATGAAGAGCACTTGTCAGTAGTGTCATGAGATTTTTATCTTTTCCCAGAAGCCAACTGCTATTATGATATACAAGTGATGATAATGACTTCATTGTCCAACTCTGTGCTCATGCCACTCAACAAATCAGGAGACAGAAACTGAGAGTGAGGTCTATCCAAGATGCCTGGATGCCAAACTGCTTTCAAATCTAGTCCCTGAAAGCCTGTATGTGGAAGCTTGAAGGGACTTGGTTGACCCGAATGTGTGCATAAAGGAGGACATGGACACTTTCTCCAAGGACACCAGGGACAGAGGACAAAACTGTGTTTCACATCTAACAGAGAATCTGGATAGCCAATTTTTAGGAAAGAAGCTACTGGCTTGGAAGCAACAGACCTCAGAAATCAACTAGGAACATACCAAAGGCTGCTAGGAGGATCACATAAGATCGAGATTGTGGCCGAATGTATCTACAGGTGATTTTTTTGCTTTGAACAGTCTGAAAGAAGGACTTGAGAATATCTGTTTGGGCTTTAAAGCAAAAAAATTCAGTCAAGTAAGGAAGGGAGATGCTTTTCACATTACAGTATTTGTAATAATCAAAACCACCACATGAATCTATTACTGCTATCATCAGTTAAAAATTTACTTTACTGGAAATCTTAATAATGCATTAATCCTTTTCTATTAAAAACTAGAATCTCTTCCCATATCCTCCAAATACTGTGATTTCATCATCTAAAAGGTAAAATGAAGCTAACATGTACTTACTTATCTTGTTTCTCGCTTCATTTATTTTCTCTCCAAGGGATTTAGCTTCAGCAAACCTGTCAACGTAGCATAATGATACAGAATTATTCTAAAGAACAACTAGTTAAGGAAGTTGTTCACAATAAAATACAGAATTACTCACGACTATGTCTGATTTGTAAGTAAAACTAGTTGGAAACAATTTTCCATCAGAAAAGATTTTCTGCTTTAAAAGAAAACATTTCTGAAAGAAATAATGCAGCAAATAGGTTTACCACACAGACAAACCATTTTGTTTTGACTTTCTAAGTTTTAAAAAATCTTATTTCAATTCTAACAACTGGATTCTCTTAAATATACATTTGACACTGCAATATCAATTTCAATATGCTTCATTACTTGCAATGTGCTAACACACAGCTATGTAAAAGAAAAAAAAATCCCAGCAAGATCAAAACATTCAGAAGTATTAGAACTTCTGCTCATCAGGAATTTTCCAATTTCATCTGATATTTTGCATATTGCTGAACATCACTGTTTGTGCTATGTGAAAATGTATGCCCCAGTCACTTACAAACTTCTCAAACAAAACCAAGAAAGCGTGAGAAAACTAATGATTGTTTTTCTACAGATAGTCCTTACGTGAAAGTAAACTTTCAGCTACTGCTCAAATACTGATATAAGCAGAAGCTGGCCACATGGAAACATGCAAATAATAAGCAATAAACATGCTGAGAAGGATCAAAACAAATCAATGAATAATGCTTTGGAAACTTTGGAAACTTTTTTTTACAATATGAAATTCCCACCAAGTATGTTTCTAAATTAGTTCACTCTCAACCACCTGACTATATTCCAAAAACGAAGCCTTCAGATGGTATGTAAATATTCCCACTTTATTGTTATTAAGCATCCTGCCCACTCTCTGTATTGCTCTTTAGGAAATATTTCAAATCTAAGTATATCCTTAAAAACCAGCTCCCTACAGAGCCTTAAAAAATCATTATATTTTCTACATTCCCTACAGTTTGGTAGAATTTGATGTCTTTTGTGCTCTTTTTATATCAGTTGTCTGATTTTTTCAGAAGTTATTGTCATTATTATTGTCTTACATTTATTAGTAAATAACATTATATATTACTAAATAAAACTGTTTAGGACAAATGGCATACCTATCAGGCTTTCAAATGCCAAGTATATTCTGCTGCAAAAAGCATGACAGTCAATTCAATCTACCAAGGCAAAGTCTGATGAGTCTCTGAAGGAACCAAGGCTTGTTAAAGGAAGTATCTTGTAATGTTATAAATAGTAATAGTTTAAAATGTAGTAGGATGATATGTTGCATTATATCATTTTTTGTAGGACATAGGCTTGATACAAAATTCTGAATTGTTACTGGGATATGTACCAGTTGCACCTTGCTGAACATGGAAGCAAAACTGTAATATTTAATTGTTAAGCAATCCTTCAGCTGATCTGGAAGAGTCTTGGTCTAGCCAAAGTGACCGAGGGAATCCACACATTGTATTTCTATCTAACTCAAATAATGGCAAAACAGAGATAAGAAATATGAATTTCCCCTGAGGAGGCAGGGTTTGGAAAATTGTGCTTTTTCAATTAGTCCATTTCCTAGTAAAACTGGAACAAGTTAGAATTTCAAGGGCCTGCATTCATACCCCTCACAAACGTTTGCTTTCAGGGTTGAATTCAAGATGGGTGAATGGCTGAAGCTGCAGTGCTTCAGCACTTACTGTTTCCTACACGAAGACTTTAAAGCATCTGTGAGGCATTTAAATAAGCATTTTCCACTCGTGGTGACTCAGAGTACACACACAGGCCTTGAAGACTGTGTAAAGATAAAAGGGAAACACCCCAAAGTATCTCTCTCTCTTTCTCTCAGCACCCATGAGCCAAACACTGAGTTCATCAACTACTTAGTAATTCTTGAGGCAAATTTCCTGTTGATCATTAACTCTGATTCATGTTCACACAGAGATTTAGCTGGACAAGTTGGAGCCAGCTAACTATCCTGCCACTATTCACAGGTTACTGCCAACAGTTGAATGGGCCATGCATCTTTTTCTCAACCACCACAGTTTATACCCAGGCACAATAACATTAACTGAAATTTGCCATTAATTTATGACAGTCTGTGACTATGAACCACAGTCAAACAAAATAAACCAGATAAAGGCATAAGATTTACGCTAATATTGAAAAGGAAAAGGCTATTTGTGATAGTTCTCTAATAAAAGGTGGTATTGTCTAGCATAAAGGTGATATTGCGATGAACAGTGATGATTGAACAATAACATTATTGTCTCAAAAGAGTTTACATTTATCCTACATGGAGACTGCTCCACAGGAAGGCTGAAGTTGCCAAATCATGGCTTCTATTACCTACAAAATAAATATTTCATGATGAAACTTAAGTTATTTTATCCACTAATTTCAGTGGAACAAGAGTATTTTTGCAGAGATTTCATTTTTGAATGCAAATGCAAGTAATTACAAAATAAACATTTGGACAAATCTCTAACTCATAATGTAAACCAAGACAAACTCAGAGTCTGTCCAGTCAGAGAATGGAGACATTTAGTGAAATAAATGAATATCCATGCATTTTTAATTATTGGAAATTGCAACAAGTGACCTAAGAGAAACTCATCTTTTCCATGAAACTCCTCCATAGGTACAGGAAAAACAAGTTAGCTGCTATCAAGCTGAAATGCAGAAAGCAAGGAAAAAAGTGGAAAAAACTAATGGAGAAGAACAAAACAGAAACTTTATTTATATCCCATCTATAAGCTGAGTAGAATTTTACTGCTGGAAATACTGACTATGATGGGATTTAAAAGCTTCATGCACTACATTCGAGTGGCTCTGATGGGAAGACTTTTTGGTAGTATATTTCACCAGAAAATTAGATGCATTCTTCTCCTCAGTAAAGCAATGCTAAGAGAACATGGTTGCATTGACAACTAGGATATTATTAAATTATCAGGAAGTAAATTCTAGGAAGCCCAAATTTCAGAAATCTGATTCTGTTTGGATATAAACACACACACACACACGTATATTTTTTTTTAACAGGGCAGCAGTTGCTAATCTACAGAAGAAAAATGAGAAAGAATTGTTTTGTTTGAGCTGCAAACTAAGCTGTGGAAGGTTGTCTTTTTTATCTTACAAAACTACTTCCCATGGGCAACTGTCCTAAAAAGGTAACTTGAATCAATTGTCTATCAGTTGAACAATACGCCAGTAAATGAACTTCAGAGAGCAATTATCCTTAACTACCTAAGTTTTCTCACATTTTCAATTCAGAAATGGTATTAAGTTATAATACTGAGGTAATGCCCCTGTAAAGAACTCTGAAGTAGGAGGTGACCAGTTTCATGTTAAAAACAATATTTCTTTCATATATTTTTTTAAAAATACAAATGCTTTTCAGCATTCGATTTAATCACCTGATTACATTGGTTTGCTTATAAACAGGTAGTTACAGAAAAAACGTGTAATATATGAGTATCTATACAAATAATTTCAAAGCCCAAGCACCAGTTGTGACCTTCACAGTCAAACTTGCAGCTAGGCTCACTGACAGTTCACCATTCAGTTAATATAAGAATGATACAATAAGCAAGCTGAGACAATCTACCCAAAGGAAAAATTAAGACAGCTAAAAATAAGTACTTTGTGAACTGAATACTGTTTGTGGTACGACTGAAGTGGTTATGCAACTATAAACAAAATTATTAACGTGAGAGGCCTACATAAAAAGGGAAGCAATGGTAATCTTTAAACATGTGGTGTCCACACACTTCTTCCTCTGCAATTTGGACACTGGCTCAGTAACAGAGCTTTTGTGTAACTGGTAGTTCAGAGGCTGCATTCCAAGTTAACAGACTGGACTTCATATAAAATCATTTTAATGAACTCAGTAAACCTGGAGTTATAGACTTTGATAAAATGACTGCAACTGGCAGGGGAAAACTGTCTTGCTCCAGGGCATCAACATTCAGATTAACACTGATTTCAGCAATCAGCTGATGCATATTAGAGAGGAGTAACCCAAGGCATTAGTCTGAATCTCTTTGTTCTTTATGCCCATCTCTATTACATGTTCTCAAACCAGAAGGAAATACTGGTTTTCTTCACAGCAATAACAGAGAAAATATGGAAGAATTGTAATTAACTAGAGGAAATTCAGGGCATGACTCAGAACTGTATTGCTCCCATTATCATGCTGTGACCATGAAGTGTTCCTCTCACTAGACAGCAATGCCAGAAATTACTGCAGTGTAACCTTATGCAATGACACAGTGATGTGGCATCATCTTGTGTATTGATCAGAAGAATCCAATTGTCATGGGTAAATTCTTACATACTTCCAACATCTTGGCAATTTGTCTTCCTGTGGTTAAGTTACAGGCCCAGGTAAAAAGTTAACCAGCTCGGAAAAGTGTTAAATAGAAAGACCTTCAATAAATCACAGAAATGTGGGGATCATTTCTTGCCTCAGTTTCACTTCAGTAAATGAGTACAAGACACAGTGACAATGTAAACAATGTCATTCATGCCTATTCAGTGGGAAAATTGTGTATTAAGAAAGCAGAAGCAATCTAGACAAGGATGAAACCCCAGGACAAAAAAGACAAAACCCCTAAACTCTTAGGGGAAATGTTAGTCACAAGGGTAAATGGAGAGATCTGCTTTTGGTGTCTCTAATCTCAAACCCTTGTATTTCTCCTGCAATACAAGAAGGGTTAACACCTGAAAAACTGACACTGAAGCTGTACAGTTGAGCAGTCAACATGGACAAGTGTTGGTAGCTTAATTTTTGAGATGTTTAAAATCTGCTTTATAAAAATTCATGTTTTCCATATTTTGCCATTCTCATCATCTTCACTTGATGACTTTGAAGTGTTTTGCCAGCATTAACAATAAATGTGGAGGAGGAAAGTATTATTTCTGGTTTTGAGTGAAAAACTGGCAGAGAGAAGCTAAAATTGCCTGGCAAATAGTTAGGAACAACAGACAAAAAATCATATGTTAAACATCTCCCAGTTTACTGTCCAACTCGGTGCAGAAGCCAGTAAAGTATTTTTTACAATGGAAATAGCAGTAATCAATCCAGTCACATGGATCTTACTTCCTCAAGATAATTCATGATCATGAATGCCATTTACCACATTGCTTCAACATGGCTATGAAAAGAAGATGAAAAAAACCAGAGGAAAGATGCACTAAGATTCCTCAGGCCACTTTCATATTCTATCCAGATTTTTGTTCTGTTGCCACCCAATTCCCTTTGAACATGAAATATCCCCAGTAAGCAACAGCGAAGTTTCTGTACCACAATCTCAAAGGAAGGGTGGGATGTCTGGTACAAAATTATGTATCCCTACCTCATAATAATTCCACACACATAATGAACACTCAGATGTCTCCCTCCAGCTGTATCTTGCTGTGACACTCACCTCTGTTTTAGAAGATGTTTGTTGTCCTCAATGCTTATATTGTCAACATGGTCCCGCTTGAAAAGTTCAAAAGCTTCCTGACATCCAAGTGACATCTTTCCTCCTGCCCCAAGGAAAAAAAAAAACTAAACTACTTCAGACTTATCAAAAGACAGACATTTTGCATTTATTTACCTTCTTAGAGCACCCAGAATTCTAAGAGCAGTGTTCCATCAACGGAAAAGCATTTTTGACAAAATATTAAAAGACTTTTTACCTGACAAATTAATTCACTTCTCTAGTCTGAATACTTGGGCTATTTAATTTGTTGAGACAGCTTAAAATGTTCGTAAGTAAAACCAAACTTTGAAAATTTAAAATATGTGAAATGTTCTTGAGTGTGAGCCAGAGGTATTTTCACAACACCAAATGCAATTGCTTTTATCCCTGTTTCATATTGGCCCTCAAACATAAGTTGAATATTTTCAGTATTCTTTGAAGAAAAAAATTCAGGCATCTTTTAATTATGTATAAGTTTCACCTCCCTTAGTGGATGTATTTTATCCCCCTTTAATTGAAGCATGTATTGTACCTACAAAATGGTTGGTTCCTGACTTTTACATTTTCAATTTAGTGTTTGTTTCCCTTTTTGTGCCAGAAGGTCAAGACCTAGATGGCCTTCAAATCATTCTGAAAAATCACTGTGGAAAAGTATTACAGTCTTTATTATTTATTGGTTCTCATTGCTAGATTATCTACAGATCCAAGCACCAAATTAGGCATCTGTACCACCATTCATAAAGAAGCATCTGTGCTATCACAAGTACATGTATATCAATAAATAAAGAGAAAGGATAAGACTGGCCCTGAAATGACTTACAGGATGAAGATAGTTCAGGAGCAGAAGGGAGGTGGACTGTCAAACTCAAACTGCATGAAAAATGTCAAATATCTCCACTTCCAATTCAACTTCATGGTTGGAACTTAGACATTAAAATTAGTGGTTTTTATTCATCTAGGATCTACCTTCTGTCTTATTCACAAGCCTTCCTTCCTGCTCCAGAGACATTGAGACTCCCAAGTCCATTGTGTACAAGAGCACAACGTTTTCTGGGACTTCTGCTGCCTCAGAGTTTTCTATACATTTTGTGCCAATGGACCAGGCTTACCAATAACATACATATGCGTGTATGCCAATTTTTGCCAGGCTACCCTCTTTGCACCTTTAGTGCAACACAGTAACAAAACATGCAGGTTTGGGATATGCAATAAACCTTATGGAGGTGCATAAAGTGAATTTTACAGTTACTCCAATACACTTATAATACCAGGAGTACTCCCCATTGACTTCAGTGACATTTCTGTGGGTTGAGATACCATTTACAGTGAAGACTGGTACCAAAAACTAGCAATCAGGCTTCAATAATGAGTAAAAGTTTAAAAAACTTTATTCAAAATACAGTAGAAAAATTTGCCCTCTGTTTCAGTCAGAAGACTCAGCACATCTGTTACCAATTTAAAAATTTTGAGTTGAAAATAGAACCACCAGGAATGTTTGAATGGCAAAGCACACAGAAATGCTCCACCCTTTTTGAATAAGAAAATCAAAGAAAGATAGAGTGCAGTCTTTACTGCTGTGTGATCCAAAGGAGCAAGAGGATTTAGAAAAATATATTTTTCTGTGATGATGACCTGAGAATATAATGTTCATGTTTCATGCTTGCCTTGAAGAAAAACAGGCAGCTTTGCAAGCCGAGTATTATAGCACATTCATGCCATCACCAACACTAATTTTAACATGCAGCCTGAATTGACCCTCTAGAATTGCTTTTGTTGCAGGAAAAGTTTGTACTAAGTGCAGAAAACCTGGACAAAATTAATGGCTGAGACTAAACCAAACAGTGAAGCACCCTTATTCGTAGGTAATGCTCCAACGTGAAGTATTTTAACCCCCCTGGCAATGTGCTGCCTTTGAGAATATAAGCAAAAACTGTTGAAGTAAGTTTGGAAAACAAAACTATTACAGTGATTATTTCTTCTTCCTGGCAGAAATGCATCAACCAAAATTAAAGGTAATCTGATAATCATTTGCCAGGCAGCAAATTTGTACAGCCAAACAAAGCACACAAAAATAGATCCCCAGAACCCTTGTGAAAGGAAAATTTTCTGGTTTATACAGTTCATTTTAAGAAAATGCTGAAATATATGAAGTAGCAAACAATCACGTTCTGAAAACAGTATCCAAGGAAAGAAGCCTAAGAAGGACCATGAAGACTGTACCTCAGCATAATACAAACCAAAAAACAGCTACAGAATGATCCAGACTATGAAAAAAGCAGAGATGTTTAGGGTGGTAATGAGGAAATATACCAATGTTAGTACTTGTAAAAGACTTCAAGACGTTGCAGACAATCCATTCCTGGGCCACAGCGTTTTGAGGTCCAGTAGATGTTCTTGCCAAGGTGTAAGAACAGCACTCCAATAGTTACCTTTAGAATCAGTTAGTCTATCTCGGTGCTAACACAGGCTAGACCGGACTAGACCGGACTAGACCGGACTAGACCGGACTAGACCGGACTTGCCTCCTCCTCAGACCGCTCAGGAGCAAGCTGAGCTCACCTCTGCAAGCTCACCTTTTATTGGTCCCCCAGTTCTGCTCATGTGCAGTTGGGGCCAGCCCTGATTGGGCACAGGTGGGCTGAACAGGAGCTCATGCCTTCCTCCTCCTGACTGGCAACACCTGATTGTCGTCTACAGCAAGAAACGTTGGAGCTTGATGGAGTGGTGGTGTTTTCAGCCTGGTCGGTAATGAAGATTATTCCTTCTTCATGGATGATACTGTATCTTTAATCATGCTGTTTACGTTTCCTTAAATAACTGTAAGTTCATAAAGTACCTTCACCTTCTTTGAAATGGCCTCCCAGTGTCAAGGTGCAGCAACATGATTGTCATGCTATTTCTCCTGGGCCTATTTTCAAACAAATAAGCTATAGGATCTTTTGAAATGCAAGTGCTAATGAATTTCTGTTTTTCTCTAGCTGTAAATTGAAACCAATATAAACAAATATATATATTCTATGAATAAAGGTAGAACTGAGAGGAGAAACCTCTGAGGATAATAAGTATTTGATAAGGTGGTCAAACAGTTCAACTAAAACTGTTAGGCTCATAGAAAACAATTTGTTTTGCTCTTACAGGCCAAAAAACTTCTTTCTTTCTTTAATGCTGTGGCATAGTGTTACAACAGAAATATTTAAAAATTCTTATCCAAGGAAGAATCATCATATCCTACAGGATGAGAACCAGGAAATGTGTTATCAAGTCATTACAATCTGAACTGGAATAATCATTACCATAAAAATTATTCAGATCATGAGAAAAAACATAAAATTTTCTTGCAATCACATTCATGAAACCCCAGTTGAGAGGGTTGCCTTGCAAAGTGATAAATTCTGCATCAACTAAGTTATAGCTTTCTCATTAGGTTGTGTAAATTGGCTTTGATATTAAAACAAACATATGCCTAATTCACAACATGACATTTGCAGCAAATTCAAACAGCTAAAACATTTTGAAAATTCAGGCTTTTTCCACATTCTGGATTTAAATGTTTAAGAATAATCTCACTGAAGCTTTGATTTCAGTCTATACTCCTACCTAGTGCACTCCACCAATTTCCACATTAAACAGAAAGTTTCAATTCTCTTAAACAACTATCTTAAAATGCTCAAATTACAGCTGTCTGACCAAACTTGGGTAGGTTAGAAAGAATTATAGCAATGGCTCACAAGCTCTGAACAAGATCTGAAATGACCAAGAAGTAAAAAGCTTGCTGTAGTATTGAAAAAGGGATGAACTCTTGAAATAACTAATAATTCAAAATACATTGTGCTTTTGGATGTGGCCAATACTTCTTGAGGTGACACAAAAAGATCAAAGTGATTTCAAGAACCAGTTGTATGCCCCCAGAAGGTACAAGCCTGCATATCAACAAAGCCCCTGGAAGATATTATGCACCTTATTCTATCATCAACTGATTTAGAGATAGTTTATTTTATGCTTTTAGATGTAAAAATGCTATATCCAGCCATCCTAAATACCAACTGCTTAGTGCCTCACAAACTTCTAATTAAAAAAATTAGTTACAGGAATATGTAGGGTATAACATGGTGCTGCATGCTCAACTGCTACCAGAGAAATTATAGGGCTGAATGCAATTTTAAGTTAAATATCATCCACTGGGATTACTCAAGGACTATACCTGAGTAGGTAAGAGCATGGAAGTGTACAAACTTAGGCTTTATTTTGTAGCCATAAGTGATGAAACATGATTTCTCTGTCAGAAGGCAGTACACAGTGTCTCCTTACAACCCCACCTTATGACCAGATTTTGGTCCTGGTATGAGAGCTCCAAGGGTGTTCAGCAGCTTTCATGCCAGACACTGTCAGTGTAACGTGAAAAAATAATTGGAAACAACCCTCCAGGAGAGAAGAACTAGGTTGCAAGTTGAGCAGTTCTGAGGGAGGAACGTTAAGACTGTCAACAAAAGCAAACTCTTGGGAATAGATGTTCAGACCATGTGTTCTGATGAGAAAAGCATCTGTCCACATATCTGCCCACATTTCTGTTTTGCAGAAATTACATTTTCAGAGCAGAAGACAGTCTTTCCATTCCTACTAAGTGCTCCATTGGACAAGAATTGCCAATTCTTCCACTGAAATCAGTAGGACTAAAAAGTCCCTTTGGTTCAAGGAAAGGTCTCATTCAGATGAGGGTTGTCTGAAGAATATCAGGATGGCAGAGTGAATTGTGAGTCTTCATGCTTATAGTGACTGCTAACCTGTTTGTGTTATTATGTATTTCCACTTATCCAATAAGAAAAATGGAACTGTGGTCGCTTCCAAATGAAACGATGCACAATTTTTTTTGGTAAGACTGCAATAGAATTATTGTATTAGAAGTGTTTGCATGTAACCGTAATTTATTACATATTTACCAGGATCCCTAATGATATTATAGCCATCTGTTCAGAATGGAAAAAAGTAGATGCAATAGAGTTTGGGAATAACGAATTAACAAAGAGTAAATACTTAAAAATAGGAACACAAACCCCAAACCAATATACAGAATATACTCTCCCACTGTACAGCTTAGTTAATTTCTTCATTAAAAGCATGTGTATTACATATGGCTACCTTCATTATATTGCAATTCGAAAATGGGAAAGACATAAAACAAGGTTGTTCACAGTACCCCTGCAGTGTTGAACTGCAACACACAGTCTTTGGAAAAAGTTAAAAAACTAAAAGGAAAACCAGAATATTCAAATTCAATGAATTAAATAAAACATTGTCCTAACTTAATTTCTCTGTCTCTGGAGTTTCTTTGTTTATTAACAGGAGGGATAAAAAGGTAAACTTAATCATTTCTTGAGATTATGAGCATGTTTATTGTGGTATTGAACACTAATCTAGGCAGGTTGGACTGCACACTGCAAATGAAAATTCCTACTGTGCAAATCCTTGAGTTACTGGTGGATTAGTCAATTATCTAGGAATAATTTTATCTGAATAAAATTAGTTGATTGACAAGACAATCTATTCCATATGCTCAAATAATTTAGAGAGAGAAAGCACCACTAAGCTGACCACTGCAAATGACCAATAAAAAAGAATAAACATGTGCAGGAGTATGTTGGACACAAATCAAAGACAAGTACCATTCCTACTGCAATGAATATTGTTAGAAGAAATGTGATCAGTAAACCAGGGATTGCTTAAGATTACTAAAATAAAAGATCAGAAATGCAATTTTACATAAAATGCCAACTCTGTAAAAGGCAATTTTTATATAGTTTGACTGGAATGCTTCAAAAAAACCCCAAAACACAACCATTTACTAGAATTCCATTAGAGTCAAGGTTTTTACATTAGTTAATATTCCTCTGCAGGAGCAGTAATGCAAATATTGAACTTCAGTTCAAAACCAATGATTAAATTAAGCATAAAATTAATTTAAAACAATATGAAATATACTATTTTAAGATTGTCCAAGACCACAGAACAACAACAAAACTCTAAATGCAACATGATAGCTGAATTTGATGTTGACTTTCATTATTTTGTTGATGTTTCATTATTTTAAGAAACCTCACCTAACAATACAGGTAAGAAAAATGCTTTTCATATTAACTCAGCTATATATTTTTAATAGCTCTACTTTTGAAACAAAACAACTTGACCTTTAATCCCCAATGACAGTCAGAATTTTACACTCTTTACTGACATGTGGTAAGTCTGATACCAAATTGAACCTTAGAGTGATCTTAATGTGAAAAGATAGAAACTATTCAGGATTAATATTCAAGTCTCTTTTCCCTCATTTTCCTCTCCTGGAAAATTAGTACACAAGTTTGTCTACCAGTCAAATGTTATGAAGAACAATGGCAGTGAGAATCATGGGATAAAAGAAAACTGTAAATAAGAATTCACTTTTACATGACAGCACATATTTCCTATGATGTGTCAGTCTCAGCTAAGAGAGTTTGATTCTGTTTCTCTTAGTTATGGATTAAAATAATTTCTCAGTCTATATGGCATGGCTTCAAGATGCTGTAGAATATCTGCACTAGTATTAATGATTTACAGTGTTGCCTACTTTTATGTTACCTAATTATGCTTTTATATTTTTTTAAGGAGTCAATGAGCACTAGAGTTACCAAATTCAAAGTGGGAGCAGAGAGAGCATTCAGAGGCTATTTAACATGAACAAAATGTTTGCAGACATTAGGAGTGGGAAATGAAGTAGTCTATCTATTGACACAACCAGATTTTTCTAATATTCTGATACAATTATTATTTTACATTTCATGTATGACAGCTTGCATGTGTCAAAAGAGAAAAAAAATAATTTCCAGCTACTGTTTTCAGCCACTTCTTTTTCAGCCACTTGGGATCACATTTGATTGTATAGTACACAGACACATCCAAAGTCCTTAATTAGTAGGTACAAAGAGAGAGCTTGAAATGAAGCATGGTAGGCTTGGCAGAAGCTCAGGGGGCAGATACAAAGGAAAACATGTAGTCAAACCCACAGTAACTTTAGGAGACCCACCCATTATTTAGTTCTGCCACTTCTAAATAAATAAGATTCACTTTTGCCTGTGCTGAAATCACACACTTCAGATTACTTCTCATAAAAAAAGGACATATATCATACACTGTGTTGTGCAGTTTACAGTAAACACTGCATATTAGAAACAGGCTGTGCTTTTCCCTCTCTTTGTAGGAGTCTGAATCTGTTCCCTTCAACAGATGATGCAGTTGTAAAAATTTTACTACTATAAGAAATGACCAACACATCAGGCACCTGAGTTACCTATACACTTTGAATTAGGCTATTGTGCTGAAAGTGAATATTTCAGTTAAGATTAATAGCAAATTAAATTTATATGTTTTGACATCTTTCATGTATAATATTGTTATAGAGGCCTTCCAGAACCTAATGGGGCCTAGCAGGAAAGTTAGAGAGGGACCTTTTACAAGGATGTGTAATGATAGGACAAGGGGTAATGATTTTAAACTGAAAAAAGGTAGATTTAGGTTAGGTATTAGGAAGAAAATCATTATCCCTGGAAGTGTTCAAGGACAGACTAGATGGGGCTTTGAGCAACCTGGTCTAGTGGGATTAATGTCCTTTCCAACACAAACCAGTCTGTGATTCTATGTATTTGATATGTTGCATTTTTAGCAACACTTTAGACCTCAAAAAGAGCTTTTTTATGTTCTAAAATTGTCTGGTTTTTTTTCCGACTAGACCAACATATTTAAAAAGAGATACAATACTCCCAACAAAATGTCCTACATGTTCTATGACATTTTGAGTGATAGATATGGTAATTAAATTCTCCTTTTCCATGTATTTTTCTCAGTTTTAGAAAAATTACTCTGAATAGTGGGATGAATATTTTAGGAGCTCTACCAAATGACAACCTACACATCTGTGAAGTCATTACAACTTGAACCAAATCCAAGTGAAATTTTTTGCTAGGGACATCTGTACAGATCCACATGTATTTTTGGTGCCTGCAGAATCATCTCCACTACCAATCTTGCCAGTAGCACAATAAACAAAAAGAGGCATATTTCATTTTCACAGCACCTTAAGTGAGGAAAGATTGTTTGTTATAAATATCAATTTGTTTTTGGAAACACTGTACTTTTAATTTCATATTACGTATTAGCTTTATTCTTTATTATGATAATGAGGTTTTCTGAAGCAGAAATCTTAGGTAGAGAAGAAAAAAAAAAAAACTGTAGTGGGCACACCATGAATCAGTACCAGCTTGGGCCTATCTTAATATTTCAGGCTATGAACTAGAGGATTGAAGGGGCAACTTCATGAGAAAATGGTTTCCAAGTCCAGCAGCAATAGAAGATAGTATGCTGAGGTAGAGAGCTGAGAGAAGAAACCATGAGACAGCTTACCACGGAGGGTATTTCTTCTTATCAGTCAATTACCTAGATTGCAAAACAATGTCTGCAACAGGAGAAATCTATGGAAATACTGATAAACTACTCAAAATAGAAAAGATTTTAAGTAGCATCAGTCCTTGAGAGAAGAAATATATAAGCAGATGATCAAATTTTTGGAATACCAAAATGCAAATACAGCAAGCCCTCTTGCAATGCTGCTGACAACTGTTAAAAAGAAAGTAATAGATCACTTCTATCCCCAGTAATTTAATTGTGTAGGGAGAAACAAAGAATGAGCTATCTTCCCTTTGGTTTTATTACAATTCTTTTTCTTGCAAAGACTGAAGTCATTGGTTGATACAAGTGCTACTAATATCCATGTATGATTATATGTGAGGTATATATTAAAAATATATATACTGACCTTATGTTGATGCTTAACTATCGAACTCTTGTAGTGGGTTACATGAAGTGCAACTTGGAAAAAATGGCCTAATGCAAAAGACAGGAAGGGCTTCTATAAGTACATAGGTGACAAAAGGAAAGCTGGAGAAAATGTGGGTCCTCTTGATGAATAGATGAGCAACTTGGTTACACGAGACATGGAAAAGCTGAGGTACTGAAAGCCATCTTTGCCTCAGTCTTTACTAGCAAGAGCAGCCTTCAGTTAGCACACAGGTCCCAGAGACCAGGGGGAAAGTCTGTATTAGGAAAGACTGTATTCATGGAAGAGTTAATAATACTGCAATCAGACACTCTACTAATACATCAACCTATGCAGAGAAACAATCCTGTATCCTTAATGGAGATACTACTTTTATGGACAAAAATATAACTGGCAACAAACTCCACAACAGTTTATTCACTGTTATCCCTCTTCAGTTACTTCAGGTCTGACAGTACTTTTGCTCTGGCGATTTCACAACAGAAATTAAAATTGTCGTTGTAAAGCCACAGGGCAACTGCAGATGTTCAGATGTTTAGCTATGTGGATGAATTATTTTCTTAGTGTTGATATATAATAAATTGAATACTCAAAATGTGTAAGCTCCTTTTCCAGTGCAGTTCAAAAACTGAGCTAAAAAACCCAAACAGCTAAATGTTTGCTCATGTCTTAGCAGGTGGGCGGAAGAAGTTGGGCCAATATGTTATTAAGATCAATGATAGTCAGTATTGCACTATTCTGTCCTATGTATCAGCTAAAACCTTGCATGTGACCAATTTGGGACCACCTGTGTGGAAGGACAAATGTGTAAACACAACGTGATAGAAGAAAAACCTCATCGCTTATCTCAAGACTAAAAGTAATATGTGGCAACAACCATGGTTTTGTGGTATCTGTAGTTTAAACTGCTTGAAGGAAACAAAAAAAGCTCAAGAAATTTCATTAATATAACAGAAATATTTGTGGAATTCAAGCAAACATCTTTGTTTATTCCTTTTAGGACAGAAGACTGAGAAACATTTGCAAAAAACCCCAACCAATTGGATTCCAAGAAACCATCTGATTTAGAAGCAATACTTAAAACTCCTCATTTTAAATTGAAGATTTAATTTAAAACAGGAATGTTAAGTCCCCCAGCCAAAACTATCATTTGATGAGCTTGGAAATTTAGTTTTAATTCAGAATTGGTGCAATTTCTGCCTGTCATTTTCTCAAACTTCACTGTTACACTTTTTTGAGGTGTATCACATTATACAAAATAAGCAAACAGGAAACCTCACATGAAATACCACCTTTAACTTCCAATATTATTGTAAAAATATCCATCCACATATATAGATATCTCTAGGTTTCAAATTACTAAGACAATGTGAGAGCTCCCCACTGCCAGTCATGTCATCTCCAAACAGCTAAAAATGGATTATTCTTTCCTAAACACTATGTCCAGCCCTTTAAAGCCAGATCTCAAGGATTCTTCTCTTTAATTCAGGGATTCACTTGGACCCTTTCCTCTTTGCAAATCTATTTCTGGGGCATGGTACATCCACTTCAGGACAGTGAATGAAGAACACCTTTTACATCTAACTACAGTACTGTTCCCAGAAATTAAAAAGAACACAAAAGAGAAAAAAAGGGGAGCATATTCATTAAAAATTTATTATTGACCTGACAACCTCAGGCCCCATACCTCAGGAGTATGGAATAGACACTGGAAGTAGAACAGAGATGACACTGGCCATGAACAGCATTTATGCTATAGCAGCTGCTAAAGAGTTGGAGAAAGGGGGTTCTGGTAAATGTATTTTGCTGCTTTTTAATAAAGAACTACCACTTAATGATAAGAACCTTTTATATTTTCAGCTTAGAGTAAAAAAGCTATGAGTCTTGTAAAATTACTGGACAATCAATTACAACTCTATGATACTCTGCAGGTGAGATCCCACCATGGATATTGGGCCACTGAGATGATAAAAATTATCTTCTTTGAGGGCAGATTCGCTGCAGAGAATGAATTTATCTCTCTTACCAAAGAGAGAATGAATAGGCAGAGAAAGCAAAGACCTTGTAATTGCTGGTAAGTTGACCAAAAGATATTGGCTATTCACTTATCTTCTTTCCTCAGAGAAAACATTTGAAACAATCATGTCAGGGTTTACAAATATAATTCTGAAACAACAGTGTACATGTTAACTCCAAATAAAATCCTTGAAACTTCACCACGGTAAAATTAATTTACCTTTTTGATGAAGTTTTCATCTTAAATTGTCCCTAGAGGTAGAAAGTGACTTCTGTCCTGCAGTTATGCACTGGTGCAGCATATCCCATGAACAGCTAGTCCTTGCTGCTTTCAGCAAAATAATAATTCCTTGTCTTTATGTGCAGCAACCATTCCCCATGAAATAAAAGTCAGAGAGCAATTTGCTATTGTAGTGTGGTAAAATAAAGCCTAAGATTTGGCAACATTTATTTGCTTATAATAATTCACAGTCTGTTTGTCATCCAGAAAACCTACCAGTGCATCTTTAGCATTTTCTTGACCATTTCTCTTTTCTTTCATTGTAGTATGACTATTTATAAAAATATATATTATCTTTTAAATACCATGACCCTATGAAAGACTATAATGCTTACAGATCACTTATTATGAGATAGATATCTACATTGCAAAACTGATTACATATTTTTTTGTTTTGCCATCCTGAATACTGATGATAAAAAGTAAATTAATTTAGAAAAAAATTCCTGATTCTGCAATAAAAATGCAGTGGAATTCCTCCCATCTCCCATTTCCTCTCCCAGGTATGTTCATAGAAATCAGAGAGAGCTAAGACAAGTATGTGCACACATGGAAAAACATGGAGATGCAAAATCTTTTTCCCTCCTGACAATGAACAATTAGGGGAAAAACATCATATTAGAAGGCAGCCCTCATTATTTAAAGTACAAATTCTTTTTCTTTTATAAAACATGCATACAACTTCACAAGAACATGCAGCATATTTCACATCACTTCAAAATATTCTCTGTGGAGTCTGCTCCTATTAATTTATTGTCAGCTTTAGATATTCTAACTATGGTCACCACAATACATAAAAAGAGAAAAGTAAAATGGTAATTATTCTCATGATGCCTATTGAATTGAAATTGAGAACAGAAAAAAGTCAAGCCATTTGGGTTATTCTGTATCTTAGATATGATCTTTAGTTTCTCTGTTTTGAAAAACTCTCAATTTAATGAAAAGCCATTACATTCTTGTCCCAGTGATATTAAGGGCAAAACTGATTACTCCCAGGGGCAAGACTACCTTACTGTCTTTCTGACTCATCTCAGGACAGAGGTTTCCTGGTGAATATTCAGTAGTCTCAGTAGCTATACTAGGGAACTTCACTTTGAAAAAAAAATCATGACCTGCAAAATATTGCAGTGAAATTCTATTTCATATTGGCACAATTCCCACTGTGAAAGCTAATTCCTTCAGTTCCTTTTTAATCAAAATTTGTAACTAGCTGAACTATATAATTAACAAGAAGCAAAGGATCATTGGACAATTTTTGCACCAATGACCTCTGTAATTGCATATCTACTTATGTCAAGACACAGAATTAAGAGCGGGTTTGCCCCCTTGGAAATCTGTTGAAATAAGTGACTATCACTAGGAAAACAGCATAAGTCATCCTAAATGCCAAGTAGACTATGTTTATTTGATGGCTTTAAACTGCTTGATTTGCTTAAGATCAAAATAGGACTATATATTATGGAAATTCCTTATCATGCAAGCTTACTTCAATATTAAATGTGCTGTATCTTACAGCCATGAGCTATTGTATTAGTCTTTCATTAATGAAATAAACCTGCTGAAAATCAAAAGGATGGTTGCCTAGAACACTAGTACTAGTACTACTTCTAGTACTCCCTTATGTAAAATTGCTCTAATGCTCCTGACACACCACTGAGATCTTCTTCTTCTGTTTCAAAACTCACGTCACTATCTCCCTGAACAGTTAAAGGAAATTTCTGAAATATTTGGAACTATTTCTCCTCAGTGTTAAAGCTGTAAGTAAATGGCAAAAATAAATAGAGGTGATCAAAGTCAGAGGTGTTGCAGAAGAAAGGATTCATAACAAAAAAATAACACTTCGAACTTTTCCAGCTCACTCTGAGTGCTTTGTACTACTTCTTCTAGTGACCAAGTAGAGATGGTATGGTATTTTTGTACACAGCTCTGGGAATTTACAATAAATACTGAAAATACTATAAAGAGGAATGTTCACCCGTGCTTGCATAGAATTTTAAGTAGCTAACGTACCCCAGATTTTCAACAATGCTTCCCAAACAAATTAGCTTCCCATAAAGAGAAGCGATTTCAGGACCTGTGTTGGAACAGTTATGCTGACTGAAAATGAAAAGTCAATACTTTCAAGGTTTTACACTGGTTTCTGCTTCTAATTCACGGTCTTACTCTCACAAATCATTTCATCTGTTCCTCAATGTTAGAAAAACAAGATTTTGCACATACAGATGGTTATTGCACATGAAATCTCAAAGTGATCAAGAAAGATAAGCCATTCTATTTTAAAGTTGAGGAAACTGGTTCAGAGAGATGAGGTCACTTGTATAAGTTCACAAACTTAGTAAATAATAAAGACTGAAATAAAAAACAGATGCCCTTCATCTCAGTCTGGAATCTTAAGTCAATGCAACATATTGCCTCTAAAATGCAATGGAAAACTGAATTGTTCTATTTACATTTTAATTCCACACAGCAGTAGAAGCACACAAACAATAGTGAACATGAAGGAAAAATATGACAAACAAACAAACAAAAAGTTTCCAAGCTACCTAACCTCAGTCAGATAATCTAAACTGTCAGAAGGATTCAGTGAAAACTCAGAAACACATAAAGGCAAATGTTAACAGAAGCTCATTTCATTCAGGAAATACTGCTACTAAGAAGTTGTCTCATTTCTTTTGGAATAACAAGACTGGCTCAAGTAGTCACACTGCAAACCAGGCAACTGTATGAAGTTTCTCTGTGTAAGTAAAAGTGAAAGTGCAAAGTTCACAAAAAAGTGAACAAGAACAAAAATTAGATGGCTGCATGAAGAATAAAATATTGAAAATAGTATCAAAAATACAAAAGGAAAGGCAAAGCTTCCACCCCTAACCAAATTTACAGCATGTCACTCATGATACAGCAAGCACAGCCTTTACCATTTGTGAAAGGTACAGAAAACATTTACTTATGTTTACTTGTGCTTTAATTATTGCACTGAACTGCTTTCAAATAATTTTTTTATTGTCTCTTCAACCACTAAGAGAAATTTTAATGACTTGAAAAAAATCTACATAGTTCAAAAGCTATATTGTTATTTCATATATTGTCTTTTGGTACTCAAATAAATCAATTATTAAAAGGTATATACTGATTTCACCATTATTTGTGAATTCTGTAGTATGTAGCATCTTTTTCTGAGACTGATTTCTTCTGTCATAAGTATTTGCTTTTCTCTATAAACTTTAGGACTTTGCAATAATATTTATAAGAAAACAGTAATTTTTTTCAAGATTCCCATCTGATGCATCACAGTGTGACTCATTGCTATTACATTTTTGGTATATTATTCTCTCTATTAGCAATTCTGAAACAGCCCCTCATTTGCAATTACTCTTAACAAACACATTTGATACAAAACAGCTTTTGAACTACTGTTTTTCATGCATCTGAAAAAGATCTATAATTTGACCCTAAGATTAAAAACACAGGAAACTGAAGGTTGCTCTTTTATTATTGGCCTGTAAGGAAGATTGCAGGCACTGTTATTGAAATATTCACAATAATAAACTTAAGAGAGTAGAAATAAAAGAGAAGGGAAAAAAACCCACAGCATTATTTAAACCCAGAAAGTTAGCCTACAAAAAGAATTTGCAGTAGCATAAAAAAATAGAACCTGACCAGCCAGATAAAATTGTCTTATTTGTAGCAAATGTTTTTTTTATTCATGTGTCCTTTTTAACTGAAAATTATATCTGACTACATGTATTCTCTTTTCATTTTTAATATTAATATTTATTTTTTGTAAAGCTAGTAATTAGAAGCTTTACAAAACCTCAGGTTACTAATAGGTCTTTGCAACCTGTGCAGTCATATAACACATTTGCTTGTATCTGAACTACTTTGTGATTTCTTTGCCATTAAACAATAGATGCTGTCTCATTTTTTGCAGACATGAAATGCATCACTGCAAAATGGATGCTAGTAAAGATAATAGTTTCAGCAATTACGTACATTTATGCTGAACAGTTATTTAATACAGTTTTTATTATATAAAGAAACTATCAGTTTGGAAAAAAATGTATTATGTTTGCGGCTATATCTAGAGTCTGATAATTTGGGTAAAATTCTTTTCAGAGGCTTTTAGGGGTGATCTTTCCTTTACGCTGTAACATCCCTCTTTACACTTTCTTTCCTAAAGTCCACATTTTGCAAAAAAGCAGATTCCAGGAAATGAAGTTACTTGTTTGGATACAACTGCCAAACCCACTTCCTGTACGCACTTGGCAGGAATGCTCGGGTGAAAAAAGCCTTATGACATTTTTCAATCCAACCAAGATGGGCATTCCATTCAGCCACACAAAATCTCAATTTAGCTCCAGAATCGCATGCCAGTGTTATATATTTGACTGCCTAAAGTGTGACGGTCCAGTAATAATAAATGCAATTTTACATTCGTCAGGGAAAATAGCTTCAAACAGGTTCCAATCAACAGACACACCAACTATTTCATCCATGACCTGATATTGTTCTGGCTGTGGTATTTTGCTGTTTTTCCTCTCTTCTCTTTGGACTGCCCAGCATGTGAAAGAACTGTGAAGAGTAACTTATGACATTGCTGTAAAGAGACCTTTGATTGGGACATGTCATAATACAGTCTTTGTAAGGTTTGGCATTGACAGTATTTATGCCTCATTCAGTAGCAGATGGAAAAGGAAAATTTTATGAGAAAGCATCTACAACAAACACCTTGGCTGCTCTAACAGTAAAGCATCAAAGACATGATAGTCATCAGATGAACTGAAGAATCTGTCAATGACTGAATCTTGTTTTGTTGGGCTTTTGAACAGGCGTTTCACCAGGCCTTGCCCTGCACAAACCTATCATGACACAGTTAGGTGTCTGACTGTAACAACGTAATTGTTCTAAGCACAGTGATTAAAAATATCTATAACGGAAAAAGCAATCTGTTATTAATCTGTCTGCTTTGACTACAGACCAACTTGTTTACTGTAAAGATTGAAAAATTTGCCAGAGAGATCACAATTAGCTATACAGCTGAGTAAAATTGTAACTTATTTCTATAGCCCCCGAAGTTAATGATGCTCCAGCTCTCAGGCCCTTGGTTCCTTTTTTGGAGGAACGGATGACTGAAGGCAAACAAGCAGCCACCACCCAATTATTGTTTTTGTTTTACTGTACATGTCATTTCAAAACACACATTAGCATCTCGTCTCTATTTTTCATTCAATAATTCTCTTGGGTTCACGTATCATTCACTAGTAACTCAGATCTTGCTTCCCTCCAGCTGACAGCCTCTCTTGGTCCTCTTCTCATTCTCAACTTCATCAGGAATACAACACACCCCTCTGTCCTTTTCTGCCCTATTTATGAAAACGAACTTCCAATCCATCCCTGACCTTTCCTTTTTATGCCTTTCACATGAATGTTCTCCTCCCATTCTTTAGATAGGGAAGTGTGAGGCACCAGAACTATTGTAATATCAATTGATGCCACTGTCTCCTCCTACTAGTACATTTTCATGGCAGCCACAGAATTTTTATAAGAAAGACAAAAAGTAATATTCAGAAACACATTTCCTATTTGTTACGAGCACATGGTAAATTAATGTATTCCACCAAACAGATCAAATGAATTCCTGACTTTGGAATAAAAAAGCACAGAATCGGAGCCTCCCTCAGATGCTTTAGACATTATCACAGAAATTTAAAATCCAGCCTTAAAGGTAATTTACTCCAAAGACCAAGATAATACCAAATTTTGCTTTTTTCACCTAAATAGAAACTTGATAATTTAATATTGGAAACAACAGTGAACAAGTTAATTCACAGAATAATAGAAATACATGTCTTCTTCTTACAGTTGGAACTCTTCAATTGATTCCCTCCTTCCAAAATCTGGAGAAAAGCAGACTTGGAACAGTGTGGAAGTCTGATATGAGAAAGCTCTGGGGCATCTCATGAGGAGGCCAACAGAGAAGACACTTCAGAAACTATGGCCTGACCACAGATCTTCCTTTTGTAACAGATGCAACTTCTAGTAGCCTTAAAAATGCAGGTCCCAAATTACTTACATTTCTAGCCCAAGGGCCTAATTTCAGAAATATCTGCAAAGAAGGAATACTGAAGAACTGTGCCATTGCACATACACAGACCACTGCTATTTAACAGGCAGGCAGTGACTTTTTACACCAGATTCAGTTTCTAAACAGTTTAAAATTTTAGCTTTCAAAAGAGTACAGTACAGGGTCAAACCTAGGGCAACAAAAGCTGATAGAGTGTGGCAAAATCCCTCTTCATTCAGTACTTGTCAGTCATAGATTAAACTATGTTTACTTGTATTCTAAACTCAAATAAGTTCAGAGTCTAAAAACCTACAAAACCCAGTACTGACAAGCTTCATCTTCAAGAGTGGTGCTCTACCCTCAGGGTAGTTCTTCCCGTTGTTCCCACAGTGCTGCATAATAATCTATGGACTGAAGCAGGTATGTTAATTCTCACTTAAATTTCAATCTCAAAGAAATATATGTCACAATTTTCAATCAAAACCAAGCAGGTCATATTCAAATATACAGTCCTAATAGAAATCAATTTTGTCAGTATTCAGAAATCAAGGGGCTTTTTTACTCTGAAAAAGACCTTAGTTATTTATATCCAGCTTTATTTAATACTAAATTCAGTCAAAGACAAACCTAAGTACAACACACGAGAGCAACCTGCAACAGTTTATTAGGGAAGTTAGGTATGGGGAAGAGATCCTTTTGACTTGACATTGCCTCTTAAAACAGGATAAAGGAAAGTTCTAATTCACAAAGAGTCAAAGCATTAAAGGAACTTTCAATACGTGATTAGGTCCAATTGACATAACAGGCAAATAACAACATGCTAATATCTACTTCCTCAGAGATTAAAACAGCATCAGTGGTTTACAGAAGCCCTGATGATAAATCTGCAATGATACAATGAATCTTGCCTTGGAACTATGCCCTGGATCTCTGGATCCCCACAAGAGACTAGATGCCTTGTGCTATCCTCTTTAAGACATGGATGTTTTGATCATCAGGCCTTGATAGGGCAGAAGTTGTTGTGCCCAGAAAATAAACATGTAAAAAATGTCCTTATAAATGTCAAAATACTGACCATTTTAAACAGGCACATGGCCCTTCAGAAACCATGAGGAGACTGGCAACATACATAAGTAGAATTAACACAGCAACTGGAAACTGGAAGAATTATTAGAATTTTGTTTCAGCACTTCAATTAAAAAATAAGTAACAGACATCAGCAAGAAAACAAACTGAACCACAAGTTATCAAACACCAGTCTATGCTGGGGTTTCATACCTTCCTGTGAAGTATCTGGCCTTGGAAGTGATGCAGGGATTTCCAGCACTTTTATGTGCATGAGGGGATGCTGGTGTCTTGACAGCAGCACAGGAACATCTCCTTACAACATCTACATCTAAGTACTATTTTGATATACTGTTATAATTTATCTCAGGAAAGTCTCACAGGAAAAAGAAGCTATTTCTGTAGTTTTGAAGTTGGAAGTGACAAAGACTTCATATAATAGAAAAATAAAACAATTCTCTAGCACAGCACAGCTTTCTCTCTTCTGTCAATATTACAAGACGAAATTTAGAAATTCCTCAGAAAAAGAAAAGACAGTAGGAAAAAATTTACACAAGCTGTTAAGGTAATTTAAATAGAAAAGCCTCTAATGAGATATCCTGAAAACAGATGAACAAATTTGCAGAATACATGACAAAACTCATCCTTATTAACATAAAGCCCTAAATAATATCTTAGGGTATGTTTTCTTATGGCTTGTCCACTGAAAGCAAATTCATCATAAACAAGGACTGGAAAATATATTTAATTTTATTCTTGGTGAAAACAGATACACATACTTTTTTTTTTTTTTAAAAAAAAATCCTATTTTCAAGAAAATATTTTTATCACCTTATCACCTGGATGTATCCTGGATAATATCTCTGTATTAGAAAGGCAGCGGTTTTGAGAGAGAATCAGTGACTATTTCAAACTTTTTATATCACTTTCATTGACATTTTAGATGCATCTAGTTTATATGCATTTGGTATGAGATAGCTTGCAAGTATATTCTTTTTTAAAATCCTTGTAAATGCAAAAGGAAAAAACAAGCCTGAAAATGTCAGCTAAACGCATTAGAAAGCATAAACCAATGTGAGATTACAGTTGCAATGCTCCATCTCTTCACTAAAATATGCTGCATGTGTCTGCCTTTAAGGAGAGGATAAATTAGATATATATATATTCTCTAAAGGATGCCATGAAATCAGTCTCACTTTTACAGTGAAAACTTTTAAAGCCAAAGATTTAATAATCTTGAACTACTGGTGTGATAAATCAGACTATCTTTGTATTCTCTATATTGAGACATAAAGATGGAGAAACTGCTTGGATTTAACTAATAAGCAAAAGAGAGACAGTGTCTTCTTAATATAGTGTGCAACTATGTATTTTAAATATTAAAGAAGTTAATTTCTCCATTCAGACTACTGGGAAAGTTTATTTTTAGGGCCAGGATAATGAACTAAGGTTCTTAAAGGCTTTTATGTCTAGGTAATACAAAGCTTAAAATGGCAGCAGAAAGCAATAGTTATGTGGTAACAGGCAGAATGGAAAAAAAAACTGGAGAAGGTTTCAAACATGGCATCCCTCATTACCAGCATTAGATTTTCAGATTACTTTTCTACAGTAGTTTTGCCTAGCTCTGAGCTTCAGAATACACTTTTTGAGATGAGCATTATTTGAAGGAATTACAGAATTACAATAGACACTGAAAACACTAAGATAGCAAGAGTAACTTCAGCAACATGAAGAGGCAGCAGCAGTTCAGGGGTCAGGAAATGACCAAATGGAAGAGGCTTGTGATTATAAGACTCAGAATACAATAAAGTAAAAGAGTGAGAATTACTGATTATAGAAAATGATTGGAAACTACTTTCAATATTAGAAATCTAGAAAAGACCGTAAAAGATGAAATTTAGTTTTATTTGGATGGGGTCTAGTAAAACTATGTGGAGAATCAGGTTGGGGGATCACACTAGAATTAAGACTATTTGTGCAAGTATTTGTGAAAGTATCATTAAAAACAACCAAACAACCAAACAAAAGATCTTTGAGCAAGTGTTTTGCTAAACAGTCACTAAATGACTTACAGAAATCCTATGATCAGGAAAAAATTACTAAGGGATAGAAGATTAATCACAAGCACTGCAATACAGAAGAAAAGTAGACAGCTTACAACTTTGTCCCGACTAGCTTCCACCATTCACTTTATCAGTCAGGTATCAGTGCTTTGAAAAACTGGAATTCCTGCTAAATGCTTACCAAGATTAAATAGTTTCTTTAGCCTTCTTCTTTCCTTCTGCTGCAGGAAAGTGGCCATAATTACATGCATCTCAGGGAACCTTCCTCACAAGTTTACAAAGTGCCACTTGAACTCTTTGTATGAATCTGTGTAATCAGTCCAACCTTCAAATTCACCTTAAGGAAGTGTTAGACCAGCTCTTACCTGCATCTAGAAATAAATAAAGACTTTTTTGATGTACTCCAGAGTATTTCAGTCATGGATGTGTAAGACCAGCCTTGTAATGAAAACTTTTTTTAATGAGAGCTTTTACCTGACCTAGAAGCAGAAGCTACTAAACTTACTGTATAACATAATAGAAAGCTGAATATCTTTTCAGCTCTAATTGGGTATCTCACCTCCAGTAATTTGTTTACTCTTTTCTCTCACACAAAAGTCAATAATGGGCCAAACTGTCTTAATTAACCTAAATATTACATACCCTCTTGCTAACATAACATTGTTTAAAAGGTATGTTTCTGAACTTGCAACAGTGGCTGAAAATTAACAAAACAAAGGCAAGCTACTAAACAGATGTTCCAGAGCTGGAACTGTAGGAGTCAAAAAGACAACGTATCAGGCATCTGCCTGATGCACTGCACAATGTTTGATTTTTTTCAGCAAAAGCATCCAAAACTTGAGAGCCCATTCTCCCTGAGGCAAAAAGTCATAGCTCCAACAACTTCAACGGAAAAATTGCATAGTAATGAAAGCACAGAATTGGCCTGAAACACTTGTATGAAACTTACCTTAACGTGTTAAATGTACTACAAATATCAGGAAAAAGCAGGACTCTGTGGGATATTCACAATAATGTCTAGTTTGGTTTTACATTGAAATTACTGAGATTAGTCTCTCAAGACAGTATCTGTTTCTGTTAGGAACAGGATGTGAAAAAGCATTTTTCTAGATTAAATACAGAAACAAAAGCAAAATAGAACTCTAGAGTATTCTATTATTTAACAGAATTAGCAGTATCTGCACAGAAATGCCTAAAGATTTGGCTAATAGGAAGACTTTCAAGAGTTCTGTATTACCCGTCTGCAGACATACTGATAAAAGGCACTGTAAGGTCTTGAGACTGATGTTCATAGCCATAACAGTATGGAAGAAGTTTCACATACATTTGCCAAACCTGACAGTCATGTACAAAGAAATGTAATCACCCTTCAAGTATGCAGAAACTTCCAGAAGAATTTTTTACCTCTAAAATATCAAGTCAATGAGCTTCAGTAACAAGAAACAAAAAACATCTTTAAGGAGTTAGTCCAAAGGATCCAATAGCATTTTTAGACAACCAAAATATGGCTAATGAATCAGGAAGCCTGAAACATTTGAAATAGTAGAGAACTTCCAGAAAACACTAGGTCACATTTCAACAGACTAGTCTGGGTAAGAGAACAGTACACCAGCATAAAAATATTGGAAACTTTCCCTACCTAAATAGACTCAGGAGGAAGGCATTAAAAACTGCCAAAAGCATCTTTAACGAGCTTCCAAATACACATTCCACATCAGAAGAGATTCCTAGCTGAGAAGTGGAAAGAAAGACATGATAGGCATCTTAGAAAAACCAGATCATTTGTAAAATTAAATAGAAGTGGAAAAAGAAAAAGCTGTTGATGTTAATATAACTGGTAAGTGGTTTTATTTCAGAGTATTTTCAATATACAATAATTAAGATACAACATCCTTGAAAAATTAATTAAAGTGCTGTAAATTTGTTCAAAAGCATATGCTGTCTACTAGCATTTGCTAAATTTATTTGAAGGCCTTTTTAAAATACCTTAGTCATAATCAGTGAAGACTTCCACTTTTTTTTGGTCCTTAAACTTGGCAATGATGAAAAATTTATTGTAGGACATAATCACTGTACATTATAGAAAATCATTTCATGCTTCAAAAATTAGCAAATCACTGACTTATTTTAAATATTAGTTACAAAAGTTAAACAGTAGCAGTGAAATATTCACTATATCTTACTAAGTGATGGTAGAAATTCAGCTGAAGATCAACTGCAATATAAACTTTTTTCTCTGTAAACAGAAAAAATAGCACATCTTTTCTGACTAATGAATAAGATCAACAGTAAGTATGAAGAATACCCTAAATGCATCAGTGAGCTCTTCTGCTCACCAAACAGCAATAAAATAGGTACATCTGCTTGTTGACAAAGGATCTGTCATGAGCACAGGGCCAAGTTTGTCCCCTGATATCCCAAAGCGCTAGGGACAGAAGACTCCAAGAAACATACATGTTTGTTGAGCACTTTTTCTAGAAGGCTGAGACCTGCCTTTTCCTGAATTGAATGACATAGAAGAGATTCTGCTGGAAAACCTCAGTAAATCCTTTCCATTAGGAAGCTTTCTCTGGGTTTTCCAACAATAGAAAGAAGCTTCTTCCCAAATTATTACATAAATATATAAAAAAGCCAAGATAAATATTTTGAGAAGTCTTAATACAAGATGAAAATATTTAGCTTTCAGAACTGAGCAGTTGGTGTGTTATCATCACTGTATTCATAATCACCATCTGTTTATAAAATCCATCTCTCACCTTTTATTTTAAAGTCTGCTTGGCAGTTCTTCAGTAGGAATTCTCTTTTTTTGCACATGCTTGCATAGTGCCTAGTAAAAAGTGATCATAAATGCTGAATGGGATAAAAAACAGGTAAGTTCTTCAAGAAACTCAAGAACAGTCACACCTTTTCCATGAAAGATAAAGTAAATGGATAGAATTGGTCAAAATATGACCTTAATAAAATCTTTTGAGAGAGCAAAACAACCCCTCTCAAGCCCACCAGAATATAAAACTATTTGAAGCTATCAGGAAGATATATTGTGTTCTTTGAATGTCACAATATTCACACGGTTCTCTGGTAACCAAACTGTTTATATTTATGAAGAAAAACAAATCCAGAAGGACAAAAAATGGTATCATATATCTCTTAGACTGACAGAGTTATGAGAGAAGCAAGCAGCAGTCTGAGACTTACGTCAAACTAAGACATATATGTGAAGTGATGCAGAAGTGATATGATAAAAGTAAAACACAACATGCTTATCACTCCAGTGAAATACATAATGAGGTCTGATTTTTTATTGTGCTGCCAGGTTTATTCATGCTTTGATTTATTCTGAAACTGTTGATTTGTAATAACTGACACCACCTCCCAGGAAAGATTATATGTAATGCTACATTTGAATTTGAATTTCACATACAATATCTCTATCAGGGATGAATTATGAATAAAACTAAAGCTGAAGTTGAGACTTTATGATGAAACAAATTAATGTATTAAAAATGAAATCATTGAAGCATTTGTAAAGATAACATTATTATGCCAATAACTTATCTTTGCATTTGCTGGAATGCTTTTCTGAAACACAAATTAACAGCCAGGGAGTTATGGTTGTTTCAGATTTCTGAGAGATGCTATGATGCAATAAATAAGAGCTGCTACTGAGCATGTCAGAGTGTTTTGCTCACAGCTTAAAAGCTACAGGCTTTTAAGTTAGAATGTTTTGTGATTAAAATCAGTATTGAAAAGTAAGTCCTCTTCTTTTATGGTGTTACACCTGGACTAAGATAAAAAGTTCTGGTCCGGTGACTCTAAGCTAACTGTATTACACAAACTGTGAAAGTTCCTCACTGGTGGGAGCTGGCTTGCCAAAAAGTCAGCTGGCACGCAGCCTTTCACTGCTTCCAGGCAGCTCACCTACCACCCCCTCTTAAAAGAAGCCCTCTGAGTTCCAAGAAAAACACATCTGTCAGCACACAAACTGGTCTAATTTTTAGCTGAAGAATTCAATGCTATGTAAACGAATGTCATAAGTGAAAGCTAGGGCATTACTAGGACACTTCACTTGTGTATTCTGCTCTATTCATCAAGGACAACATCCTAATTCAGACTGTATGATACACTGAAAAAAGCCCTAGACTTAACAGAGCAACAATTCACACGTCCAGTTTCAGTCGTTCTCATTAGTTGTTCTCATTACTGGTATCAAACCTTGTGGTTGACAGCATTTTACTAAGGACATTAGTTTGAATACAACCCCTGATATATAAACAAGCAGTTAAACACATATCTGTCCAGAAACAAACAAACGAACAAAGGAAAACAAAAACAAAAAAACATTTAACATTGAATCAACTTAGAGATTAGCATTTATTAGTTGTTGGAAAATATAATACAATGTTGCCCAGTGACCCACTTGGAAATCAAATCTGGGGGGTAGGATTTGTTTCTCTCTGTGTTTGTACAGTTATTACCACCAAAGGCTGCTATTTAGTTTCAGTAGAGAGGAGGTGGAGAAAAGATAAAATGTCCAGGAAGTTAAATATTACAATACATCAAGTCTTTGAAGACCTATTACATTTAGTCAGTTTCTTTGGAAAAAGTATACACATTTAATGCAGATTGGACTAAAAAAAATAGTCACAGGTTTGTCTACATAGATATATGCAGTTGCAGCAATAACTCATTCACCTTCCAAGCCAGCCTGCTTGGGGAAAAATTTGGACCAGGAGTCATTTTACGGTTGTGAGGAACTTAAGATAATTTTCCTCTTATCACAACTTATTATCTTAAGCTCGGTAGTTAAACAGTATGGCTACATTTCTCCTGCTTAAGTCAGTGCCTGGATAGGCCAGAGTCGAGACATGATTACCTGTATCTTTACATGGCCCTAGATCAAATGCAAGAAAATAGTAAAAAAAAGTTATGCCATATAGAGACAGCAGTTCCATGAGATACTACATTTTTTTTCCATACAGAGACAGAAACATTACAAATATGTTGACAAGGCTGCCTGCACTATTATCATTAACCTACTTTTCGTAAATATAGCAGCATAAATGACTGATGGCTTTTATGAAGGCAAAAGCAGTAGCAAAACTAGCATGAAAGTAACAGAATTAAATTGTTCCATTTTATATCACATAATGGTAAAGATCTGTTTCTGGGCAAAGAAATGTTAAAGCTAAAGAACCCAGCATCTGCAAAGTAAATGAAAGGTCCTAAGTTTTATTTTAAGAAAATAAACATTCGCTAGACTCTCCCACAACTACTTAGCTAAACTAAATATTTTTCTCCTTACTTTCTACTGATTTCCTGGTTTGACTTCCTAGTTTAACTGTTTCCGGATAAGAAAATGAGATAGAAAAATGGAAAATAAATTAGAGATGTGATTAGAGACATTAGAGACACTAGAAACACCACTTTACACCCCATGAAATCAGTCTGATTGTAGAGATGAGGCAACAAGAAACCTTGCAAAGTAATTAAACTGTTGAAATAGCTAACGTGTAGCCTACACATACATTAAAATCTTAAATGATGTAAAATATGCAAAGTGTTTAAATGATGAAAAATAGGTATAATAGTACACTAAAGGTTCTACTTGGCTGTCGTACCCTGGCTCAGGCTAAAGTCCTTTCACACATATTTAGCAAATCATTAGTGCCTCTAGGCAAGACAATGTATCTATACAGTTCAGATGGATTTTGAAACCAATAGATAAGTTCATAATTATTGACATTATTTGCAGGTTTGCAGTATCTGAAAAATTAGGCTCTTTGCTTAAGAGACAGTGATGCCTCACTTCCACTTTTCTTCTGTTTGATGAAATGTCAGGACAGAATACAAAGTCAAGCCATCATCTAATCTTTTTCTGAAATACCAGTGCAGAGTGCAGGAGATCAAGCTCAACAGTCAACTCATTTGAGCTGACAAAAGCTCTGTGTTATGAAGACAATTATTATTGAGTTATTACTATGATGACACCATAAATTCTGGCAAAATTCTTCCTATAAAATTAGAAGGAGCGTGATAAATAGGAAAAGTAGGAAGCAAAGGGATTTCCTCCACAGCTAAGTAACTTGCAATGCAAAGACACAATATGGAAGAGCATTCTACATAGAAACAGGAAGAGGTATAAGAAAGGAATCACAAAAAAAATTTGATTTAGGAGATGAATTAAAAATTAACACACACAGACACTTCCATAAGGTGAGAGATATAAGATCAGTCTAGCCAGATATCCTGTATAGTAAGTGGCAGCAATTAATAGTTAATATTTAATCCCATCTTCTGGAGTGCATGGTACAGTATTGTTGTATTTGGGTTGGCATAAGTTTCTGGAATTTCTTTAATAGCCATATTAATTGAAGAGTCAAAGACAATATTAGTGATAGTTATCAGTTCTATGAGAGATAATTCCTAACTCTTCAGAAGACCATTTCATACTTGGTCCCCACTGAACTTCTTCCCCACTATTTCACAAGCCTCTGCAGTCAGATGACAATTTCATCAGTGCAGTGGGCCCATTGCTGTCTAAAACTTATCATGATGAGAAACCTATTAAATCCATACAGAAATTTGAAGGTCAAAAGGAAAACCTTAAGTCAAAATATGTATTTGGTAGATATCAGAGTATCAAAATTGTATATTTGCAGCTGATTTATTTTGCTGTGTAAACTGGCTTTTCACCAGGTGGTGTTCTTTCAAGACTTTTCATGATTAGACAGAAAAAATGGTGTTGATAAAGGATGAAGCATACAAATATGTCCAGGTCCGAGTCCAATAGGAAAGCGAGTGATATCCTACCCATCAGCAGAGCTGAGAATTTTTGGTTGCCAAGGAATGTACTAATGTGTCTTTGCACTGCCATAGCATTATAATAAATTAGAAAAATAGTAATAACCAGTTGAGGCTTTATGGTACTTTGCAGCTAAGGATCCCAAACCAGTAAACTGCCTACGAAGAAAGTGGAATGCTTCATATGGACACAGTCTTTTTCATCATGCCATGATGATCTGTAATTAGTAGTTCAATTATTTATATTTTTAAATCATGACATAGACTGCTTGTCCTAGTATTAGAATTCTTTTTACTGACTTTGACTCTTAGAACTTTTATTTTGCTATATTTTTTTTTCTTTAGTCCTCTGGCCTTATTATAACAATTACTGCATGCTCTTAAACACTTGTTTTGTTTTTCCTAGATCTGGGTAATTATCCACTCTGGTATTACATATTATTTTAGAATCTCAAACACAATTAAAAAAATCTCTAATGTAATTTTAAAGACTGCAGTGAAGTTCTAATAGTTCTAGAAAAATTATTTCAACTTCATTGAAGTCCTTCTCCTGCAGCAAACTTTACACCTGATATGATGTGGTTTTGTATACTATGAATAAGTACACACAGAGATCTTTCTCAACATTTTCTGATGAACTGTCTGCATATGTTTACAAATGTTTTATAGTGAATTTTTGTAAAAATGTCCCTTGTTACCACAAAGAATCACACTGTGAAAAAACTGCAAGCTGATTTGAAAAATAGATCATCTTTAGTCTGCAAGAATTCTGAATATAAATTTTAGTTGAAATATAAAGATAAATAATGAAGCTGGTTAGTGTCTGAACTTTAAGTACTAAAACAAGAGTAAAATAAAGATATTTATATATAAACAAGAATATACTGTCATTTTCAGAGACACAAAAACAGAAGTGCCTGAACACTCAGTTATGTTCTTGTGAAAACAAGTGGTCTCCTGAGGCTGGGTAAGCATGCTGGCAAAAAAATACACGTTGTATTATTAATGATGTTTCAGCTACATTTCTACATCTGCCATTCTAAGTATTCCCTGAGGACAATAATGCAAGCACTGTAAGAAATAACATTTAAAGCACTATCACTGTAACAAATATACATTACAGAAGATTAAGTAAGATACAGCAAGTCTAACATTACTGGATTAGTCTTGTAGCAGAATGTCAGGCCACTCTGAGAGGAGTGCAGACATACAAAGACACCTAAACCAGTCCAAAAATAAACAGTCCCCCCCCCAAGCTTTTAGTTATCTGTAACGCTCAAGCATTATGACTGAAAACTCAAAAAATAAAATAATTTTAAGTGAACCTAAGGCAGTACTTTCATGTTCACACTTAGCATGTTGGTTATTGAGGACTTAATGGCTTTCATGTCCACATGGAAAGACACAGGATGTCAGACTCTGACCCAAAACTGATTTAAAAGAGGATGGTAAAGACTGTGTTACCAGCTACTTTTCAAATCTTACAAGGGAAAAAAGCATTACTTCCCAGGTTTTTTTAAGGGAAGATGTTCAAAAACTCCTTTGCTGAAAATTCACTCAAAGATTCAAGGACCTTCAACTGAATTCATACTCTGGTTTTGTAGGATTGCTCAACAGAATATTCACATCAGTTTGCAAAAGCCATCAGCACCTTGAGAGGGCTATAAATTTAAATCCCAGCATTTATGGATACAGAATTAGCATAAAATGGATGATATGGAAAATAGAACTTTCTTGTTCTGCTAAACATGTGAATGATATGCTGTAAATCAGACTCTAATAATCCAGTAACTCATTAACTCAGTAAGTTATTTAATTAATTACACTGACCTGTTTGTCTGGAAAGCAATGGTAGTCTATGCACTGCAGGGTTGAAATATTTTGCCTCTTTCAGACTAAAACTGCTAGATGGGCTTTGACTTCCTTCCAGCTTTGTAGAAAGAGACTGCTCCAAGACTGTTGTACCAGAAGAGGCAGCATTAAGCTGGAAAAGAGCATCTTGAGCTTTCTTTTTTTCTTTTTTTAGCATATTTACCAGAATATCTGCAAGACAAATTAAGGAAATCAGTAAGGACCTCTTTTTTATAAACTAATGATCATGTTTGTCCCCCAGATATTTCTTTTCCCAAGTGGGACAATTCACATGGAAGTCTACAGAGTTGGGCATATTCTTTGTACTCATTGTCAACCACCTTAGTTTTTCCAAACAGCAGATTCATTTTTACAAAACTGTAACAAATTAACAATTTTGGATCCCATTGAATCAAATCTTGCTTAAAGCAGTTACAGGCAACCAGGACTGAAAACTCTGGTATCATATTGCCACTGTGTGACATTCCCTTTTTCATTTTTTAAACTCTGTAATAAACAACAATTACAAGCAAATGAAAACACTCTTAAACTTACAGGTAGCCTGACAAGTGCATCAAATCTGTAAGCTTTTTGCACTAATAAGGTTTACTGAAACGCAGAACAGATCTTTGAGAAATTTCTTCCAATAGCACTATGTATTTTCTGGGAGTATATTTGGTATAAAGCAAATAAAAATATATTGCCTAATAGCTTATAGAGAACTTACAATGAAAATCCTATGTACAATCAGCCAAAACCCCAGGAGTCCCTGTGATATGGGTTTTTTTTATATGCTATCCATTTTAAACCTAATTAATGTTATAAATGAACAGAAGAAAATCTAAGTAGTCTTTGGGGAATATTATTAACTGGACCAGGTAGTAATAATAAAACACTTCACAGTTCAGTTGTTATCATAGCCCCGAGCTACCATAGGCAAGAAGGACATCCTAGTTTGACTGAACAGTTTCCTTCCCAGTTTACTTCCCATCACTTCACAACATTAGAGGTGTTCTTAATTTTCTAATTATGATGTACAGTCACTTAGTGGCTGCAGACTCTGTAAATCATTTTGGGTTCAAAGTTTTTATTTTTATATTCTTAATATATAAATCTAATATGGATTTACACAAGTTTCTACTTGTACCCTTGCAAATGAAGCTGCAAATATCTACTAACCTAAAGGGCATTTCATAGATAAGTTCTGATTTTTTTTTCATTATCAATGTCACACACAGGAAATAATTTATTTCAGGAAGAAGTGTTTCTGGTAATACAGATCTTAAAATTAACATGAGAATGGAATGTCTTCTATAACAAAGCAGAAATAGAGACACTTTCCTGCCACCTCATGTCAGACTGGTAGTATGTTACACCTTGATGTAAAATGCCATTCTCATCTGATTTATAAAATTCATCTGGAACTGCTGAGCAAAAAGAATGCAACTGAATCTGCCCAGTGAAAGCATATCTTCTACCTATAAATTCAAACCCAAAACAACTCAGTTCTCTGCAATATCCAAGTTTACCCACAAAAAAAGCCACAAAACTAGGGACACAGTTTTCCAGTCAGCCCATAGTTCTGTCAACCTGCTAAAAATAATTCCCATCCATGTTGCAAGAGTGCAGCCACTCACATATTTCCTGGGAAGCAGTGAAATCAATAAAACATATATGAGAATGACAGCATTTTGATATGCAAAAAGTTTCACCTTTAATGTAAATGTCAAAGTTGCATGTAAAGAGTTCAAACTTTATATTTATTCTAAAGGCAAATAGCTCACTAGTTCCCAGAGCAGCACTTAAGTTGGCTAAAAATAACACTACATTAACAGAAAATTTTATTCTTTGTAAGGTAATTAATAGGTCTTTATATAGCACCAGTTTTCCATTCTAAAAAAAAATGGTTTAATGTGCTTGTGGAGAGTGTTTTAGGTGTGGCCTCCTCCAGGGTACTTGGATCTTGTCTGGACCTTTCTAAAGCGTAGCTCAAGGATTTTGGATTGGCTCACAGTTGAAATAGAAGCAGGTGCATAGAAGTCCTGACATAAACATGTTGGGAACTGAGTAACTGCTTTAACACAGTGGGGTCAATAAGAGAATTGCCTTCCGTACAGCTAATGACTATCTCACACATAAAAAAAGACCTTTGTAGCCAGATCAGATCAAACCCTAATGTATTTTTCCTCATAAAGGATACTGATTTCATTGTCTCTTTGCAGTAGAAGCTCTTTCAGTTTTTTCAGTTCTTCTTCTGCTTCTTTGTTAGTGTCTTTTTCTTCAGAGAGATGCTGTGAGAGCAGTTTTCTATCAGACATCTTTGGGTGATTCATTAGTTGCTATTATGAGAAACAAAGAACAATATTTTAAGATTACCTCCAGTAAACTTACTCTGAGACTTTATAGCTGTGGTATAAAATGTAAAGCTTTCCTAGACCTGAGAAAACAAAAACACACCACTTTACTGTAAAGTCATGTGCATTGAGTCAAGTATGGAGCAAGCTGTATTTAAGCTTTCACCATTAACAATGTAAATAGAACCTAATTATTTAAATACAACAAATTAAGATCAAGAATATATAAATTGTTATATTGGAAAATGAAATCCCAATGTACAGGAAAGCATATATAACCTTCTATTGCTTTTCCTATTACTTTCACTTGTTCTTCCTAGTTGAAGTGTATTTTCTCAGTGATTTAGAAGGGCTCATAACATCATCAGGAGAGGTAGTGTAACAGATACGAGGATATGGTGCTTTTAATCATTATTTTTATCTCTTTGAACATGGTTTGTCCAAAATAAAGCCTTTGTAGTGAAGGGAATAAGATGGATACATCTATCCATATACAAATAACATGCCTGTGCTGCAGCTTCCAGTGCTCTCACATTTTACTGCATACTGAGATCCTTGCTGAGGCTTCCAAAAAACACTGCTGAATCTTTCCAACTAAACTTCAAAATTCTATCAGTCCTCCCTGCACTTCACACTTGAATTGTTTTATCCTTTCCCAATGCCTCTCAACTGTATTGCATTTTGGGGGGGACAGTTTTCAACCATGAATGTCTTTGAGTTATTTTCAGTGCCAGCTGCACTTCCATTGATATTTAAAAGGAATACCTTTACACGAATGAAGCAATACTTGATCTTGCGCATGTCAGCACCAACATCCAGAGTGCTATCAGGATCATTATCTTCAAGAAATGTTTCAATTAATTCATCCAACCTGAAAATATATAGCATTTTTACAGAAAAATCACAGGTAATTCTTAGCTGAATACAACGCAGGATTTACCAAGCTGACTGATACTAGCAAACCATTTTCCTTCAAGGTCCACGGAACTGCAATGTACTTTTGTTCCTGATGGTAAACTTGGATTTGATACTGGAGATTTTAGAACTCCATATTAGAACATACTTGCACATGCTAAGGAATAGTTTTAGAGCTAAAAACATCTAAGAAGTAATCTTTTGTTTTTCTCATTTCATAACCTTCTGTGTATCTACCATCTCATAACTAAGATCTAAAGCTTTCCCTCTCACAAAACCAGATTTTTAGAGACCGCTCTTCTTCTGGTTACTAAAATGTTGTTATTATTTTATTCTATTTTATTCTCTTGCAATTTCTTCTTATTAAAGAATCATATGACAACAACTTCCTTAGGGAGAAATTCTAATTTCTGTGAGTTAGTCCTCATAAGAAAATCTGGTACACAGAAGCACCCTCTTGCTTTTTCAAGATGAAATTAAAACATCCAGACTGGAAACCTACATGGGCTTAATATACCATGCCTCTGGGCTGGATGTCACTTATGGATAGACTCAGATTTCCTCTTGCATGCTCTCAACAGATTTCCTCGTCTTGTAGCCTAGGATGCGTGGCAGATCATCCTCAAGAAGGGCAGAAGATTTCTAAATCAAAACTAGCCTCTAGCCCAATAACTAATGTATGTTTCTGGAAAGCAGCAAGTTCCAAGCCCATCAAATGGTTTTTGATTGAAGGTTTCCTGGCTCCTGACAAATTGTGTTACCATTAATCAGTAGGCAAATAATGAGAAACAGTGACAGCCATACGACCTGTAAAACTGTAATTCCATGATTTAAAATGTTTATTTAGATTACTGTCTTCAGAAGTTGAACCTAAATTCTTAACCTGAGTAAGCCAAGTACCTGGCATCAAGTGACCAAGTACCAGGGAAGGGCAGGAGTTCAGAACCATCCCTGTGCCTAGTGCTTCTTTTGGACTAGTTTTTGTTTAGCTCCTCACGCAATACACAAGACTTCTGAAAGTCACTTAATAGTAATTTACTCCCTTCAGTTGCAGGATTGAGAATCTTGTTGTCATTTGAGTATTTGAATCTCTTTTCTGAAACCTCATACTAAAATTTTAGGCATTATATCACAGTATCTAAAGAAAATCCTGAAGTAGGTGGTTGGGATATTGCCAAGCTTTGGAAGACTTCTCTTACCAAGATTCCTCACTTCGATAAACTGCAGTAACATTTCCCTGCTGGGGGGTGAAACAATGAGATGCATAAGAAACAGACAAAACTAAATAATTATTTTCAGGTGACAGATTATGAAAATCAGGAGCAGTAAGAACAAAAATTGTAAAACATAACAGATAGGTTTGGTTATTTATCTCCTCCAGAATTCACCATGGCTATGTTTCAATTCTTAAGACAGAAGAAAAAGGAGAGAAGGAATGAGAAATTAGAAAAGAGATAATTAAAATTAAGATTACTGCTTTGCAAGGCACTTGTAAATACTCAGATAATCGTAGATTTAGGCTAGTGGGATCAATTAAAAAATTATAATACCTTCAATCATTACCATTACTAGGACAGCACTGCAGAAAATTAGATTATTCCAAGAGAAAGAAAGAGAATACATAATGCTTGTAAAATATTTTGAAAACTATTACTATATACCAGAAAAGAATCATGGTTAGTTTGTCAAAAGTTACAAAATAGACAAACTGTAGTTATAGTATGAACTGCTGTTTCCTTTCTCTTACATCACTTGTAATGTAGTTGGCATTCTTGAACAAACACAACAGCCCAATTAATTTCTTGTGTCCCAAGGACTATACAGATGCCAAAACAGATTGAAGCATCAGAAGACAGTCCAGTTGGAAAAAACAGGATGTAAATCAGAAGTTATAAATCCATTCAGACTCTGCCAATTTTAGGAAACAGTAAAATCTTCAGTGTGTTTTTAGATAAATTTTTAAAATTTCAGCTTTAGAATTAGAACAAGAAGAGATCAACCTAGACTACAAACTATAAATAACAACAAAAAGCCTCGTAACAACTCGCACTCACTGGAGCAGAAACCTGAATAAAGAGACAGTCTCTATACTATCATCTGAAGACCAAGATCAGGAACTCTATTTCATGCTGGAGAGATGGAGAGACGTTCATGAAAATACTTAGACTGCAGTCTTCTCACTGCTCAGCTTAGAAAGTCAAAGCGCACTCAGCCTGATGGAAAAAAGCAATGGTGGAAACTGTTTAATTAACTGAAATTCAACAGAAACCTGATCATGGGGCTAGATACAAACAGAGAAGTGAAAATTACTGAATTGCTTACAAGTCTTAATTGCTTTGGTGGAAATATGCAGCATGTATCTTTATTTCAGAATTTGACACTCTTTTACTGTAAGGTGGTAAATTAAAGTTATTTAAATTTGAGATGTTTTTGTTATATTGTTGACTACCTCACAAAAGACTACATTAGTCTGAAACAGAAGTACCTAGCCACAAGATATTTCCACTGAAAATAGTAAACTTATATAAAAAAACCCTAATATTATATTTTAGAAATGCTACAAATGCAACAATCTCTTTCTGCGCAGAAACAAATATTAAACTCGTAGTCTTTTATTTGTTGTAGTTAATAACCTGAGCAAGCCAGTTGCTGCATTCTTCATCAGTTTTTGCTTCCTAGAGCTCTCAATAATATCTCTATGCAGAATTTGTGCTAATCAAATTTGGAACGTGGATAATCATAGCTAATTTCACAGCAGGAAAAATCTTTAGAATCAATGTCAGTTCCTTCTGACTTCTGGAGATCCAAAATGATTCCATTTTTTTCCTTTTCTCTTCTACCTAAAGTAAATTATAGACCATGAAATATCTATTATTTAATGTTATCACAGTAGATGAAGCCTAAAAAGGGGATTTTTTCATATATCTTCATACTTCCTTTTAGCATTGTGAGGTTCTGCCCTAAGAATAGAAGGCCTAACATACTATTAAGAGCAAATGTGTGCTGAAGTTTATTGCCAGAACCCTGCTGTATCAGGAAGAATAGCTTTCCCAACAGAAATTCCCCGAAGGAGGAAGAATATGAAAGTATAAAACAAAGACCCATTTTCTGTGAAAACCAGCAGTAAACAAAGAATGGGGATAGAAAAACAGAAAACATGAGTAAAAAATTCCACACACACACGAAATAATTTACTAAGTTAATATAAAGGCCACATAATCACATCATTTGTGTGATTAATTTAAAACTCATTTTGATAGTCATCTTATACATATTAATGCAATACAAAAAAGAAAAATGCTGATCCAGGTGGGTCTGAATCATGATACCAGACTGAAAACAAACACAAGCTTGACACAGCATGAGTCTGCTCTTATGCTGATGCTGGGAAGAAAACTCACAGAAAATCAGTCATAATCAGTTTGGATGGAAACAACTTCACCAGTGCTCTCTGGTTAGTGACTATGAATCAGTCCTCAAGTGTTTTGGCATTTCCCTCTTTATATTTTTTTTTTTTTTCAAATACTGTAAACACACGCTGTACTAAAGCTCACAGACAGCTTTTGTATTATCAGCTTCAGTTCTTTTCTGTTATTTTCCATTCTTCAGGAATTCCTTTTTAATGAAGCCTGCTTACCACTTACACAACACATAAATCACAAAGCTTTCTATCCACATTATTTTAGATTCCATGCAATTTGTCTGATAGCCCAACTCCAGACTGATTAGATCCCTGAGCTACTTCAGTTTTATCCATTGATTAAGACTTCTGTCTTTTGAAAAAATATACCTCTGAATCAGTCATGTTTGCCTGAATCAGAATGCAAATTCCACAGCTGAAGTGCATCAGAAAATCACTCCCAGCCAGCTGAGAGTATGTTTTTAAAGTTTAGAGCTCTCAATAGCATGCAGGATGCATGGCCTAAAAACAAAGATTTGGAAGGACTCCTTTTGACCTTGCTTTATGTGCCATGATTTATTTCTGGGAGAGCTTGCCTTTTAACCCCTGATCACTGACACTGTGTATTTTGTATCAAAATTAAGTTGGCTTAAAGAACAATTAATTTTGTGTGTCAGCTATGAACTCTGTGACAAGCAAAATGGAAATCCAATTTTATGAAAAATATGCTGCAAACAAACAAGCTACTGAAACACTTGAGGTGATCTGAGAGACTGTGTCAATTAAAGAAGTTTGCTTACTTACACTTTTGCAATAGCTTTCTTGTTGGCAACATACTCCATATGAATTTTTGTGTTGAAATTTTGAAAATTATTTTTATGTTTAATAATGATATTTGTGTTGTTAAAAAACAGTAACTCTACATCTCCTTGCACTTATTTACCTAAAAACGGTTCACAGATGAAGCAGAATTGCCATTGTATTTAATAGGAGCTACCCACACTAAGTCAGCTTCAAGCATGCAGAAAATGGATATTCTAAACTGGAAATGTTATCAATAATGTTATGGAAGACAGGAGAGAAAAGGGAAGGTATCTCCAGGCTTTATTGCTAATCGCATGGCAAAGATAAAGTATGCACAAGACATCCAACCTCTCTTTGAGAAAAGCTGTGAGAGAGTACTGATGGGCAGTAGGTAGGACAGCAATTCCCTAACACATAATTGACATATATAGAGGATAAAGCTGTATTCTGTATCCAGAAATGACTGCATAACTTCTAATTTAACAGAAGTGGGTTCGGTTCTGGGTGAAATAATAAAGTTAAATGAATAATGGAACTGGCTACCTAAGCCTTTGCACAATTTCCACAGTAGATATTCATTAGAGTAGTTTTATTAACATAGCCCTAGAATAGGCTGCATTGATTTGGGGCAGAAAAGTAAAAGCAGTAAGTCCTTGTCTTCTACTTTAAGTCTGGAAGATTTTTTACACTTTTTTTCACTTTAAATATATATACAATGCTCAACTGAAAAAGGAAATCTATCACAGGACAATAAAGACAAAGATCTCCTTTCACCTGCTGATTGCAATGGTATGAGAAACTCTAAACATATTACACTGAATTGTTTACACGTGTACATATGAGGAAGTCAAGCAATATTAAAGTTGCATACTTCAAATTTGCTGTGAGGTTCAGTTTCATCCTGTAAGCTGAAAATGCATTCTAGGCCAGTCTGTATGTACTCACAGTATAGTGAGTTAGTGAGACACACAATTGGGAAGTGAAAGGATGCTTCCATCAGAGATTCCCCTAGGTAGCTGCTAAAAAATAACTGTGAGGGAAAAAAACCTAACAAACCAAGAAAAAAACCAAACACAATATTCTTGATGAGGTAAAGAGATAAAAGTAGGTCTGCATGAGCTTTGATAAAATATAGAAATCTTTATTTTATTGCAGACTTCCAAATTAGGTGTTAAAAAAACCCAGAGCAACAAAACCAAGCAAGTTTAGGGCTAATTTTCTAGTTTCCTCAATTTCCTGTTTTCACAGTAGACCATTCAACAGCAAAAGTCCAGAAATTATCAGACTGGCCCATATAGCCAGGCAATAGAAAATTTAACAAAAATATAGAAATGTAAACCCTAATGCTGATTTTTTAACTGTACAGAAATATAATTTCCTTTGTACCTGAATTTCTGCACCAACGAAGTGGACAATTATATGAATTTATTTACAGAATATTAGACTATGTGGACTATGTGGAAAGATATGCACAAGTCCATAATATTTAATCCAAAAACATTTTATGTATTGGGACTGCAAGACATTAACCTAAACTCCTTAAAAGCCTAAGATAATGAGTTGGAAAGCCTCAACAAATACCATTGGAACTGTAGAAAGAAAAGTTCTACAAGCCTAAATTATTCTTGAAAATAAATGCTTCAGATTTTCAAAACTGTTCTGCTACTGTAATTTGAAGCTCTTTAAGATGTATTTAGAGCTTTCTCTTATATATTAAAGTTTGGAATACTTGTGGCTTTTGAGTTGGTGTACTGCAGTGAATACTGTGTTTCCACAAGCAATTATAATGACCTTCAAATTTTCAGTTCTCTGTGAAGCCTGAATAGAGAGCAATTCTCTTACCTGATGAAAACAGACTATGAGTGAGACCTGAATAATGTGATATAATAAAAGGAAGTGTCAGAAAATAAAAAAAAGGCAACACAAAGCCAAAGAGTTATAGTAAAAAAAATTAAATTCTCATATTTAGAAAAGTAAAAAGAACAGAGGAAGATAGAAAATACAACAATATGGCTAATGATGTATATACATGGATATAAATTGATTTTCATAAACATTGATGTTAGCTGGTATTTATTGGTATAATATGAATATGTTTGTTACATCAAATGGTCTTTCCTGATCTTCCATTCCTAATTAGCCAGTATTTTGAGCAGGGCCCAGGTGCTTATAAAATAATTGAAAACAGCCCTAAGATACATTCTCCCTTGTTAGTGATTAGTGGAAACAGATTTTTGAATACTGTATTTTGCTAATACAAAAGGCAATTATTAGGATTAAAGTGCTGCCTCTTTGCATAGCCAAAAGGCCAGCATCCAAAGACATTCCCTAAATTCAGGATAGCGTGGAACATTTGGATTTTTTTTCTCAGGTGTATCAAATTCAGTTACTTGAGAGTAAAAATTTTGAAAACAGACCTTCGAATTTTGTAAAGAAATCAATAAACCAGTATCAAACACACAGATGAATGACTAAAATCAAATATTTGCACCGTACAGTAGAGACACTTACACCTCCTACTACAGATAAATCAAATTTTTTTTCTTTTAATTAGGCAAAACTGCAAAGCCATTTTTGATACCTCCTTATGTGAAGATATTCTTCTGATGGCTAGAACATGGCAAGCAGATGCAAAGAATTTCTACAGTTGAAATCACTCATTCCAATGATGAAAAGCACCCAGGTCTAAATCTTTTTATAAGTAAGCCAAGGAGAGATTTGGCATGGACTATAAAAAAGCCAAGATATTGCTTATACAAGGAAAAAAATGCCTTCGGTAATACTACACGTGCAAAGGGTTTTTTTGCAAAGAAAAATGTCAAGTAGATTGCAAGTAGACGATTTCCTTCTTTAACAGCACACTACTATAAGAAGCCAAAAGCACACACATAAAGAAATGGTACTCACTGCCAGCTAATACCTGTGGTCGTAACAGCAGTCATTGGCTAATCACTAGAGTATATCTAAAAGAAGCAAGAGGAAACTAAGCTTGTTTATCAATATTTGAAAAGTGAAGATCTCTAAGCAGAAAGCAGCAAGAACTTAAAATAAAGAACATAGGACAAGTACAAATACTACTCAAGAAAGTCAAAAGAACTCATATGGAGTCCTTTTTAAATACAAAAAGTATTTAACGTGCCAAAAGATGCAAGCAAGTATTTATTGGCACTTTAAGAAGCAACTCAGCTGGCCAAGCATTCAGTGAATTTCTGGGAGATTGAAAAAGCTAATACAAACAGACATTTTTTGAACATACGTATTTGGAAATGGCCTAAACAATAAAATTCAGCTAAGCTATCTTTTCTCCATACACCTTTCTTGAAACCATGTGTACAGTTTTAAATACACAGTATTTGAAGACACAGTATATCTCCTTTGCCAATCTTTGAAAATAACTTTGAATATAGTTTCAATGTAAGAGATGGTCAGTTTAAATTATATATGTTTGGTTTTTTTCTTCTATTTCTCAGGTCAGTACCTAAGTGCCCTATACAGCCTATATCACTCCGTCTGCTAACTTCTATACGCTGTCTGCAAAACTGTGTTGACATAAGAGAAGGTAAAACCAGAAGGATATGCTTCTGTTTCTTCCACCTTGCAACTGAAATTGAACACTGACATCAGCAAATAAGAACATTTGCTCTGCTTTGTAAATGAAGCCATTTGTTCAACAGCTTAAGTCTGAGTAACTGCTAAAGCTCTATGTTGTACAACAGTGCGATATTGTTAATACCATGATAGCCTACAGATGTCACAAGGCTGAAACTGAAAAATGAAAGACAGAAAGAAGTAATGAGAAATCCAGAACTTGAGTAAGATGTATGACTGTTGAAGTAAAAAATAGAAGTGCCTGTAATAACCTATGTATCTGAAAGAAATAAGGTAAAGCTATTAATAAATTAAAGCACTAAGCCAGTACTTCCGGTCCTGTTCCTAGAGAATTCCAACTGGCAAAGAATCTGGAAGCGTGGGTGCTCTGGAACACAGGACCTGGATTTGAAATCCTGATTTTCTGGGCACACATTGTAAATTGCTAGTGAGCTCACTTATTTAAAAAAAAAAAAAAAAAAAAAAAAAAAACCAAATGATTCAAACAAAAAAGGACTCTCCTTTTTACTTCTGGCATGCTTCTCACAAAAAACCCCAAACCAACAAAAAACCCACAACCCAGTAACAAAATCATTTCAATGTCATTTAATTATACTCTAAAGCATTATATCCTTTGATGATGCTGTTACAGAATCTCTTCTATTTGAGATGTATGATGTTTTCTATATTTTTTAAAAATAGTACAAACTGTTCCTCCCTTTTTTTGTTTCTTTTTTTTTTTTTCCCCTAAACAAGAACTAGTACTTCAGCTCAAAGAAATATTTAAAAATCAGCCCTTTACAGCTGAGGAAGTAGGTGGTATGATCCAAAGCAAGCAATTTAGATTTTGGAAGAATTTTATGAAATACATTCTGAACCACTTATGTAGTCTAGCTGAATTTTTTATGCTCTGCTTTTGAATAAACAAGTACGAGCAGCAGAATTAATGTATATTTAACATTTATGAGTGTAAAATAATTTAAAAAATAAATTACTTAGTAATTTAAATGCTCACCATTTAACACAGAATTCTGCAGTAAGAATTCCTGACAGCTGTAGTTTCATTCACAGGACTGACAAGTTGTGTTATATTGTAATATATCACTTACAAAAGTCAAGAACATTCATTTTCCATTTTGCTTAAAACTTGCTGAATCACAATATGACATTGTAGTGGTTATGAGGACAGCCTATCTAACAGATGGTTTTTTTTCCTTCCACTGACTGAATAAAAATTACAAAAAACAACCCTGAAGACACTTGAAGTGAAGAAAAAACAATAAAGAATGAAGTATAGCTTATTCACATTTTTACTTCAAAAATGTATCAATCCCAACTGCATTGAGTACCCCACTGAATTCACTTGGAATGCCCTGAAAGTAAACGAGTGCAATGAGGCTCAGTATTGAAAGAAATGTTTGGCATTTCTTGATTTACCAAGACAGGAAACACAAAATATCATTTAACAATCTTTAACAGTTATTTCCTGCCACATATGTAGAGAGCACAAGAACTATGAATTACCGTATCAATTTTATTAGACTATAAAAATATTGGACCTACACATATACTACTGGATTCAGTTTCATTTTGGTTTCCATCTTCTGCTGAAAAGTGCTTGAGATAAAGACTAGTGCAGAAAAAAGAAAATAAGTATGTACTTATAGAGGTTTTCATTTATATGCTTTGTATCTTTGATCATTTGTGTTCAAAACCAAAGAATAAACTAAAAAATTGTCACAAAATGCTTTCAAATTATTAATTTTGCTCTAACCTCCCTTGAAATATGTACAATGAATCACAGTAAGTATTAAAACACACCCATTTTTATGAGATTATCTTTAGTAACACTTCTTACTAGTAATTACCTTATTTGTAATAAAATCAAGCACAGTAAGATTTTTGTTAAAGCTTAAGAACACTGAAAAGAACTGCATAAACTTGGATTATTTACATGTGTGTGTATATATATACACACACACACACACACACATCAAAATACAGTTTATTTAAGTTTAAAAGAAGATATCATAACTAAGAAATGTCTAAAAACCATTTGGAATCCATAATGACCCTAACTAGAATTTACTCTCTGGGCATATTAAAAAAGTATCATTAAAAAAACGCAAACCAACAAAAAAGATTATTTTGTTTGGAATCCCAGACAGTACCACTGCCCTAAGAACCAATCTTGGTTTGGCAACTGCAAATAAAGTGCAACACAGTGTGTTGCATTATCACCTAAATCATGTCTCTTTTCCATTTCTGTCATAACAATCCTTATATCTCTTGATAGATAAAATTACTTAGATTTCAATACAGATGCAAAGCTAGATGCAAAATGCAACAAAAACTTTTTCCACTAATAGCAACTATTCTGTCAGCCCTAGTCCAGGTCAATACTCTGTTTGGAGTGCTAACTTCTATATTTATTCTTCAATAGGAACAAACACTCCAGATAAGGAGTAGTTCCAAACTCTCAAGGCCACTTTCAATAAACAGAATTGTCCTAAAGATTTGCTCCATTATATACTGATAGACTCTAGCTGGAGAGAGAACACTTACATATTATTTGTTGATATTCATAAATGTTTAGGGTATTTATGGACAAAAGGCTCAGACAGATGCAAACCAGCATGGTTATAAATATTATATGTTTATGTATATGAAAGGGAGCTCAAAATGAATACGTTCAAAATCACAGAAAGATATCTCTATTGAAGTAGTGACCTTTTATTCTACATTTAATTATACTTTCATCTGAGCGCTTACTTCACATCAGCTGTTTACCTGTGAAAACTCTACTTGGAAGAACATAAACAAATGCAAAAGTCATAAAACCTGACATTTAATATTTTTCCTCAATTGAACTGTTTCAAAAAGATTGACTTATCTTTCAACATTCCATTCAATTATAGCATATAGCATCAATAAGCCATTCTGACTCATCTATATGATAGATATTCTCCAGTAGTATCTTCTGCTCTCTGCTTGAAACTACTCTAGCCATTAAAAACTGTATATCAAATTCTTTTTCCCATTTGAAGTCTATATTAACAACCAAGTCTATAATAAAGCATTTCTGACTGATGTGATTAATTTTTTGAGGTCCTTCTAGTTTACTACTAGTCATCAGAAAAAGTACTTAATCACAGCAGTACTAAAGTTCTTTTCTGCATTTTAATTGCATAGAATGTGTTCCAAGAAAGAGGACATTTTTGAAACTCTGAATGCCCATGCTACATGAGCCTGAGTAAACATAAATAAATGGTAAATTAAAAAAAACTTAAAGTTTTCTTTTGCCTTAATAGAGATGATGTCCTTGAAAGTTATTTCCCCTGTGTCATGCTGCAGACAGTAGCTCACTAAATTCTTGTCCCTGCTTCTTTCCAGAGGAATGGGATGCAAAATTCCTTTCTATGATCTCAGAAGCAACATTTTCTGAGAACATTACACACTATAGATGGTGCTATATAGATAAAGAGGAAAAATAAAACTGGTAGACTGTTTAGTTACACATTTCTGAAACAAGGCCTCTCAGATGTATGCTATAGTGCAACTGTATACAGGTGGGATGTTCCTAGTTTTCCTTTGCATATTTATATTAGAAAGTTTCATCAACTTTCTAATGGGGAAAGATGGGGACAGACTTTTTAGTAGGGCCTGTAGTGACTGGACAAGGGGTAATGGTTTTAAACTGACAGAGGGCAGATTTTAGACTAGATATAGGGAAGAAATTCTTTAGTGTGGGGGTGGTGAGATACTGGAGCAGATTGCCCAGGAAAATTGTGGATGCTCCCACCCCAGAAATGCTCAGGAAGAAACCGGATGGGAGTATTTGGCTTTTAAGTCATTGATTAATTTTATACCAGAAATGCAAGATTCCTCTTGGCCTGTGTCAGTCTAACACTACACTAGCATACTTCTCAGCTCAAAGAATATTTCTTGAATTCTACTCAGATCATATATTCAGTTTGAGAGAGACTGTTGCACTATTATATAACACTTCTTTTTGTCTGGCATCTGAGAGTCATTCCCATCCTTTGCTTTTTCTTCACTTCCTTAAAGCTGAGGCTGCAAAAAGACTGCCAGCAGCCTCATACAGCTTTTAATGGAAAACTGCCATTCTAACCTGGCACCTAACCACTTTATTATACACTCAGAGAAGCCTGAAACTCCGAGATGAATTTAAGTATTTATGCCAACAAAGAAACTGATGAGAAGTATCACAGCAAAAGAAAACTAAAACAATTTAAGGCATTACTGAAGTAGCTCTTCTTGTGAAAGCTCTGATGTTCTTTCTTTGCCAGTCACCAGTGTGAGCTCATCCTTCAACTCCTGGATCTCCTTTTTCAGTTGGACAATCATCTACAAACAGCAAGACATAAACCAAGCATCACTTACAAATTCATAACTGTTTTTTTTTTTTTTTTTTTTTTTTTTTTTTTTTTTTAAAAAAAAACAATTCAAATGCCTTAAATACACCAAGTAATTTTCCCCCTTTTTCATTTATAAAAACAAGACAGGACTTCCAAACTACATTTTAAGTGTCAGAAGACATGGCTGTGTAGAAAGAGTTTAAGAGATTATTAAAAAAGAAAAAAAAAAAAAAAGAAAGAAAAAGGAATAAAAAGAGCTTTCTGACTCATTAGTTCTGCCTGTTAGTAATGAAAACACATTTAAAATAGAACTGATGTCTTTGCTAGAGAAAGGACACACCAAAAGTGGTGGCTTTTTTAACTTTGCCTTTAGAAAAAGGAGTTCTGAAACAATCTCTTAGCATTTTAATATTTTCTTCTATTTATCATTCCATTCCTAATAGAATTATAGCCTACTATAATTTTAGGATGCATCATTTCCTAACAGCAAATGAATAGTAAAATCAACATAATGAAATAAAATTGCATTAATGAATAGTAATGACTGAGAAAGAAACTTTGAGAATTGTACTAGATTTTAAAATTCTAACAGTTCATTAAAATGTCTGTATAAAAACATATTTTACAAATGATTAGCCTCATGAGGCCAGATTCTACAAATCAGGGACAATATACAAATCCCCAAGTTTTAAACATGAATGTGCAAATCCTTGAATACTTTTATCATTTTTCACCATAATGATGCACCACCTTAAAATGGCTCAAATGTATCAGGAGTACGCTGGTATTTGTAGGCAGATACGATTCTATGTGCAAAAGTTTCCAGGAGAATAATGTTTTCAAGCAAAAATGAATCATTTTTGTCTTAGTGCACTTTCCAGAAATAGAATTGTTGAAACCAATGACACATTTTCACTGGCTGTTAAAATTCCTTCAAACTTTTCTGTTTCATCTAATGTTTAAATTTAACCATTACCTCCTAAGCTTTAAATGGGTATTTTTACTTTAAAAATAAAATATTCTATATGCAAATAATTATTTCTCTTAACTCTAAACTTACCAGTAATGCATTTGTTGCAGTAAAACATAAAAGGCTACTTTAAAATATTCCATTTACGAATCTATTAAGATGGTAAAATGTCAATTACAGATGTTGAAAGAGTGCTTCAAGAATACTGTAGGCCAAATACTTTAACCTGATTTTAGGTTGCCTCACTCTGGTGCCACTCTGCCTGTGCTAATGACTGAGCCACTAAAATAAAATTTGGGGTGGGAGTATGAAAAAGCAGAAACTGACCTGATAGGGGCATCCCTGTTCAGTGTTCAAATTTGTTAGCATGATTAATGTCAGTTTGACAAGAACAGAAATACCATTTTCAGGATATGGAGGAAAGACTGATATTCAAGTGTTATTAAGACTAAAACCTACAGAGGCACAATGTTTTAAGTTTATTTTTAAATTAATGCCAGAGGAGATGATATTTAATTTAGGCTCAACACTTTTTTGTTGTTGGTTTAAACCAAATCCTTTGATCATGAGTGAGAGAGGTTCAAAGATGAGTTGCTTAATAAGCATAATGGGTATAACTCTGCAATAAGATCCATATTTGGGAAGTTTCCATTATCAAAAACTAAGTGTACAGAATAAACTTCACTCAGATATATCAAGAGCTATTATGCATTCCCTTTAAAAAGAATTTATTCCATTTACAAATGAGAAATGTTGCAAATAAATGGCATTTGATTTTATGATAAAAATCATACAATCAGAACTTTCCTGAATAAATAGTTTCCACTTTGGGAATGTAGTTTAGTTAGTTTAGATGGGCAACAAATGGCCAGAGAGCCATATAAAATCTAGGTACCTGTGTTTCTCCTGCCTTTTCCACAAGAAAGGATTTTTTTTTTAACTCTCACAAGTCTATTTTTGCTTTACTTGCTAAATGATCCTGCAGAGCAAGACATACCAAACTGGTGGAGTATATCTCCACAGGATGCAGTAAATGTTCAGGAACCTGCAAGTTTTTCACCTGATTCATAAGTTTCATAGATTTCTGAGACCGTGAAAGAAACGTTTTGCATGATTTGCTACTATAAGACCCACACAGGCAAGAAAAAAAAAAAAAAAAAAAAAAAAAAAAAAAAAAAAGAAAAAGAAAAAAGGACAGATGGAAATTATTTGGAAAGAAAAAATGTATAAAATAATTTAAAAAGAAGGAAAACAGCAGAAAACCTTACAAGAATTTATCTTCATTTTGAATTTCAAGGACAAGAGGAAATGAAATTGCAAATTAGTAATGAGACATTTAGAAATACAGTAAGAATATTGCCCACTATAAAGAATGACAATGCAATTAACATAACATAAAAACTTATAGGACCAATGAAATTATAATACTTAACTCAGAGTTTATAATCTTCACAGGTGAAAAGCTACAATCAGATTTATAATTCTATTGTAAAAAACTATTTTTAAAATATTAGCTGTTTTTTCATCTGATGCCTCTGTCATAGAGACAGGATACTGAAATGCATCCACAATTCTTTATTCACTATATCCATATATGCAGAGATGGCATGACCATGGTGTAACCTCAGTGAAACATTTTACAAATCAGAAAATATCTTTGACCTACAGTATGCAACTAAGCTGATGCAGCAGTTATCATTACTAGCAATACTTGAATTAGTCAAGTTCTAATAGGTGTACTGAATATTTACAAAGGAAATAAATTCTCCAAGTAATGCTGAAAATTACACTATATAAACGAACAAAGAAGTCTTTTAATATAGTAGAACTTATATCCCAGAGCATGTCTTCAAACACATCTGGCATGTACTAAGCTAGAGGCATATAAAACCTTTTAAAGGAATGAAGTATATTTTTGTTATGCACATTTAAAGAAGAAATTTGCTTTCTTCACGTGGCAGTGCTTTGTCCTTTACCAATGTGGATTATTACCTCTGTCCTTCTCTGTACTTCTTAAATCCCTGATCAATTCTGCAGAACTCCTCCACTGCTCTCCAGGATGTGAGCACGAGCTGAATGCTTCAGTGTGGAAATCTTATTTCTCCATCTCATTTACTTATCTCTCCTTTTTCCGTATGGTAACTTTACAGATTTCTTTCTTCCTAGAGAAAATGTTCCCTGGACCCAACTCAAGGAAGGAGTGTATCTGTATGTTTCTTAGTTTTTCAGTACACAAACTGTTTAAGCACAGAAGTATGTCTTAAAGTGAAGTAACCTTAGTAGATTTTGAGGAGTTTTAGGGTTATCCAGCTAGCTGTGACTATGATTTAGAAACTAGCAACCTAAATGAAGTAACTCAAAGAAAACAATGAAAGTGGCCATTTCCCCTCAGATGCCCTAGAGCTGAGAAAGCCTCTAGGGGCTTTATAAAGGTTCATTTAACTATAATTATGTCTGAAAGAAAAAGATATAGTAACAATTTTATAGAAAAAGGTGGAAAAATAAAATATTGCACATAAAAACAATATAATGAGACGATTCAGTATAAAATCCGCAACAATCATTTGACAGGACATGATTATTAAAACTTAAGCAATTAATTTCCTTTTCTCCCAGTCAACTCACCAATGTCGGGTCAATTTCTTCATTAAGAACTGCTTCATTCTTAATAAGAGCAACTCGTTGTGCAAATCTGCAAGTTGATATGGATTCCTGGAAGAAAAAAAAAAAAAGTTTCAGTTAGCTGTGCACCAAATAAGAACAGACTGCTAATGAAGTCATTGAACTAAATTTCCTTTTTCATATATATTTTTTACAGAACTAATCTACCATTTTGCATTCCAAAATAACAATAATCAAAGGAAATTAGGTTATCATCTTAATGATAGTGACATACATAAATGCCAAATCATACTCCATATTATATTGACCTAGTCGATCCCTTGATTATTTGTGTTCCAATGAGTCCCCACCTGGCACTAAAAGATCAAACAGGCATACTGCTCAGAGGGTAAAAAACATTTGAATTGAGAGAAAAAGGGAAAATTAACTAGAACTATTTTTAAAAATGAAAATAAGACTAGAAAAGCATATATAAATGAAGTTGGGAAAAGAGATGAAGGGAGAAAGAGTGGAAGTCCAGGACAAATGGGAAACAAGCTGGGAGACCTGGAAGTAGGAGACATACAGGAGAACTACAATACTAGAAAAAAACCTTATGAGATGAGGTGCAGAAGGACAGAATAGGAACATCAGAAAAAAAAATTATCAAACAAAAGCAAACCAAAAAACCCCAGCCAAGCCCAAAGAAGTTACAAGACAGGTTGTGGAGGAAACTGTGATAACCTGTGCATACAAGGCTGGACTTGATGATCTCTGAGGTCCCTTCCAACCCAGCCAATTCTATGATTCTATGATACTCCCATCTGAGATCCCTAAGTACAATTCCACCCTTTGAGATCAGCTGATACTTATATGGCAGACCTGTTAGAGACCTTATCTACCTAATGAATAAAAACCCAGCAATTGTTCCCAATTAGTTCCCAATTAGCAAAGAATAGAACATCATGCAATAGCCTTAGAAGTTCCAACAATACCTGATAAACTACCATAAAACATGCTGAGATGCACCAGTCTGCATTTAAAATGTAAGAATTTACACACAACCCCTACCTTAAGAAACTTTACTATTGCTAAAGACTTGTATTTCAGTATCAAAGTAATTCTGCGGTTTTTCAGTCCTCTGACATGAAAACACCAACTTAAATACATTGTCATGTACTCCTTTTTCCATAGGATATCTCTGTCTTTCAGTGCTCGGAGTGGGGGAATCTGAATCAGGGTTACATGATGAAAGACACTAGTGTTCATTGCCAAAGACACAATATATACACATGGAATCAAAGAAGGAAAGAAAAGGAAAAAGGAAAAAAGAAAAAAGAAAAAGGAAAAAAAGAAAAAAGGCAGAAGGAAAAAGAAAAAAGGAAGAAGGCAAAAGGAAGAAGAAGGCAGAAGGAAGAAGGAAGGAAGAAGGAAAGAGGAAAGCAGAAAGAGGAAAGCAGAAAGCAGAAAGAGGAAAGCGGAAAAAAAATAAGGAAAGAGGAAAGAGGAAAGAGGAAAGAGGAAAGAGGAAAGAGGAAAGAGGAAAGAGGAAAGAGGAAAAAGTCTTATAATAAAAAGAGCTGCATGTAGCCTTAGCCAGACTGTTTGCTTCTGCTGTACAGCTCATGTGATATGATGATCAGCTAATGTAATTTTAATTATGTTCTACACATATATTAAATACAATTACATGTACAGTGTACATATATACATTTTCACAAGACATCTTTGCTCTGTTCAGTGTGAAGCATACGGTAAATTAATGAGTAGCCAATCAATTCAATCTTCAATGTTCAACAAGTATACTTCTAATTTATTTGTTCTGTACCATCAAAATGGTAATCAAAGCTGACAACTACCAATTTCCTAATATTTATTTTTGTCCATGCTTAATGCTACAGTACCTGAGGGGTTCACAAAAATGAATTAACCCTCTAGGTATTGCTTTGCTGTAAATGGGTGGAATGACAAAACTTAACAGAAGGGAAACTGGAGTCAAAAGTACCAAAAAAAAAAAAAATTATCTTTTGTTCAGGCTTTCATTCAACTTCAGTTACAGCTCTAATAATCAATATAGCTACAAATCAGAATCAACATTCTTGTAAGCAATCCAAAAAACTAGCACAAAAAACATGATGAAGGTGATGTGAGAGTTGTATACAACTCTAGGATAGTATTCTATTTGTCTTCCTCATTGCAAGAGACAAAGCTAGCTCTTCAAGAATGTTGAGTTTATTATACAACTTTCATTTACACTGGAGGGGAATTCTGTCTTGAGCTTCCTTTGTGAATGAAATGTATAACCAATGGAAAAAAGCCAAACAAAAAATAAATCCAAGCATAACTATGCATAATGACTCACAGAATTACAAATCAACATAATGCAGCTCCACTAATTCTGACTTTTTCTGATGTTTAGTACTTGACTTAACATCTATCCTAGTATTACTTGCATGTATCAGATTTGCACAAAACAGGGTAGGGACTTTTTTATTCTTATATTTTAAATTTATTTTTGGAGAAGGTCTGTGTTGTAGATGGTATATGTTAAAACAACAACAAGAAAACTGTCAGTAGCCTACTGTGGATAATTGCTTGGACTAAACATTGTCAAAATGGAATCCTGGAACACAGTGTGAGGTACATATACCTGATGAACTGATACATGAAAGGGTGGCAGTCCTATGACTTACTCAGATGCATTTCTAACACATGTTTGCATAATTACATGTTTATAACTGTAAAAAAAATCTGTTTTCACTTAGCAACAAAGTCCATTTTCTAAAGAAAAAAAAAAGCCTTCAACAAAGTATAGTGTTAGTATAATGCTGTTTTAGTATAATGTTTTTCACAGTATTTCAGAAAACATTCTCAGGCTTAATTTTTTTTTCGTGTTCGTGTTAGAATGCTTTGATATTATGGAAAATGGGGAACAAAATAGATTATAAATGGATTATAAATGGCTTTAAGCAGTGTACTGTGTATAAACATTGCAACATATTTTGGTAAATAAAGAGAAGAAAACATCACTACATATAATTCCAGTGCATGAAATTGTTGAAGGGGTGTAATGGGCAGGATGCATTATGCATTTGTCTTGAACAGTCTGAATGACTTTAAGACACAGTTCTTTGATTAGAGGGGAGGCCAAAAAGCTGGAGGGTGTTGACTCTGCTGAAAAGAAACAATTCCTTGATCTGGAGGTGAAAACTTTGGGTGGTGACTTAACAATAACTTCTTTATTTCCCTTACTTCCTTACATTGTCCTGGTGGGATCCAATAAGAACCTCCATGGAATGTGACAAGGTGACAAAATTTCAAAAAAATCCCAAATCACCTCACAAATTCTCCCTTCCATCCAATGAATTCTCCAGCTGTCAACCTTACTCACTGAAACCTGCACTCCAAAGAAGTCTACAGAAGTTCTGCCAAGCCTTTCAGCGTGATTCATAATCTACTTATAGATCTTACCAATGTGTCCTGTGGAAAATTCCTTGGAAATGCTTTTTCGTAACATAATGATTCATTCATTAAGAACACAGTAAACTGAAAAAAAAAGTCTGATTACTAGGTGCAAGTAGCTTCACAACTGCTGCTTGACTTGAGATTTCTTAGAGAAAACCACATTTCCTAAAGGATTTGCCTATATCTTGCTATAATTTCCATGGATTAAACTAAAATTAAAACATTTTTTATAAGAGTAAGAATAAAACTGCAAATTGCATTTTAAAAAAGAGCAGGATCTTTAGAGAAGTGAAAACATTTTTGTTTAAAACAGATGGAAATAACATACATCTATGTTTCTTTTGTCCATAGAGAGTGTTGCTATCATGGCAGTCATGCAGTTTCCTCCCAGGCTGTCTCTTAGCACTGAGGTCATCATAGAGTTTCGGTAAGGAATGTGGGACCGGTTTTTCTCTGCAAGGGCAATTATTACCTGAAACAAGAGTAAAAATGTAAAAGACTTAAATTTAGATGTCATTAATGATTGAGTTAGAAAGAGAACAAAACCAACCTGCTCGGGAACCTAAAGTTCTGAAAAAAGAGAGAGAGGCCTGGCAGAGGGGGAGCTGGCAGTACTGTTTCACAACTGGCTTAACATGAGCCACCAGCGTGCCTGGGTGGCCCAGAAGGCCGATGGCATCCTGGCTGGTATCAGGAACAGGGTGGCCAGCAGGACTAGAAATATAATTGTCCCCCTGTACTCAGCTCTGGTGAGGCCTCACCTCAAGTACAAAATACGGTTCTGGGCCCCTCACTTCAAGGACATTGAGGTGCTGGAGAAGGTCCAGAGGAGGCCAATGAGGCTGTGAGGGGACTAGGGGGAAAGTTTCATAAGGAGAGGCTGAAGGAGCTGGGGTTGTTTAACCTGGAGAAGAGGAGACTCTGGAGGGACCTCAGCATTCTATACAACTACCTGAAGGGAGGTTGTAGCCAGGTGGGGGTCGGGCTCCTAATAGTGGTGACAGGACAAGAGGACATGGCCTAAAGCTGAGCCACGGGAGCTTTAATCTGGATATCAGAAAGCTCTCCCTCACAGAGAAGGTGATCAGGCATTGGAATGGACTGCCCAGCGAAGTGGTGGAGTCACCATCCCTGGAGGTATTTAAGGAAAGGCTGGATATGGTACTTAGTGCCATGGTCTAGCAGATGTGAATCATAGAATTGGCTGGGTTAGAAGGGACCTCAGAGATCATCAAGTCCAACCCTTGATCCACTACTGCTGCGGTTACCAGCCCATGGCACTGAGTGCCACATCCAGTCTCTTTTTAAATATCTCCAGGGACGGAGAATCCACTACTTCCCTGGGCAGCCCATTCCAATGTCTGATCACCCTCTCCATAAAGAAATTCTTTCTAATATCCAACCTAAACCTCCCCTGGCACAACATTAGGGCATAGGCTGGACTTGATCTCAGAGGTCTCTTCCAGCCTCAAAAATTCTGTGATTCTGTAACAACAAAGCTGCGCCCATGTGCCCAATCAGACAAAAACCCCACTGATTTTACTGCAATATTTTCAACTTAATTTTTAATGTATTCATATGTAGGAGCTGGACCTGAAAGACCAAATAAATTTAATTTCATCATACTCTATCTTCACAGACTCTCTGCAACATGGAAACTGAACATAATACACTAAAATCCAGTCACTTTCCTAAAACACATGAACTTACTGAAAATCTTCCTCTTATTTCTTCTACTATATATAAAGGATAGTATTGAAGTAAAAAAATCTTAAATATTTCCTAAAGCATGCTTTTAAAATTTTACATTCTTAAAGCACATGGTTCTTAGAGAGGACAATAAGTTAAGGCTGAGAAAAAGCCCTGAAAAGTAAAATGCAAATAAAAGGGTTCATGATTACAACATACTGCTGGAAAGAAATAATTCAGGTTAGAATTTATGTGTCTTGGCCAAAAAGGAAATGGTACACCTACTATTCTCAGTTTCTCTTCTCAGCTGTTTACATTATGGGACCTAATTATTATTAAATAAAGAATTCAATTACCTCATGATCTGTTGTGATATATATAAAAGATTTGTACTGTAAACTGGCCAAGTACCAAACTGAAAAACTGTCACTATATGACTTGCACAAGCTATCCTAAATAAGTAGGAGCTGGTTTTCCTTTAATACATGTTACAAACTGGCACATATATATACATATATTTATTTATTTATTTATTTATTTTAAGAAAATTTATTTAGAAACTTTTTGTTGGCACTAGTTTCTCCTAATGGTCTTCAAAAAGTTAACATTTCCTGTTACTATAAATCTTACACTGGCAATCTTGAAAGGGATTAATGCATAATACAAAAATTACTATCTTTAAAGTAATCTGGAAACCCATTCCTGGATCAAGGTTTTAAAATCTTGTACATTACAACTTGTTAGATGGAAATGTTACATCTCTGTTAAGTTGAAAATATTGTGTGTAACCTCACTGTGTCTATCATATACATTAATAAGCAGAATCCCACTCTGCCACATGTACAATCTGAATAGACAAGATATACCTCTGACATAGCTTTTAATCCATACTAAAGTCCTTTCAGACTCCTGCCCATACTTCCCCACTCTTCTGTCAATTAAGTCTCTCACGTAACCTCCCATTTCTAGTAAAGTTTATTAGTTTAAGGTCTGTTACAGCACAAACCTCCATTTCTACTGCTGGTGTCTTGTAGTAATTACAAGCCTTCAGACTTGGACAAAATATGCTTCTCTCAAATATCTACTACAGGTCTTGCTGGAAATAATTCATCCAATAAAATAATGATTTGCTTATCAAAACCAAGCAAACAATGTGTTTGCTTTATATCATTTTAAAAGTCCCTGTTTTTCTGTTACTCTAATGTCTGTGTATGTGAACTAGGAAACAACTACACCAGAAATTGCCTTTTCTATAGGATGTAAATAAATCCAGCAGTTGATGGCTGGCAGTGACTTCAAATTCTATTAGCAAAAACTTCAGTACTGTGGGTAGCAATCATTTACCAACTCATAAAAACTTCCAGTATTGCCTATATGGAGCATGTGTTAAATGACACTTAAAAAATATATTCATCAACAGTGGGAACATTATAATCTCTTATTTGCAGGAAATACATACAGTTCTAATTCCACTACAGGGTCAAATCACATGGCTGTATTGCTATTAATTTTAACTCCAATTTTAGTCTAGGACACCCTATCAGATAGGAAGGTCTACACACAAACACCAAAATGCATTTGTAATTTCAGGCCATACTACTACTATGTCAAAACAAAAAACTAATACAGCAAACAAGAAGGATCCTGAGTGCAAAGTGTATTATTTGAAAGAGGTCCATTTTAGAATCACCCTTATCACTTCCCATGAGAACAACTAGAATACAGACATTTCACTTCAAGGTAAAATCTAAAAAAATGAAGGGTATGAAAAAATTTAAGTACAATAGTAATTGACTGACTGCCACCTGCTGTGCCTTAAGCTTCTATGACAGATGAAATATCTCTGATTATATTAATCTAAGACTTTTGTTTTGTTAATACAAAACTACAGAAAACTAAAATATTCCCAGTAAATAGAATAATGTTATATTTCCTAATCTTAATTTTTGTGGCATTTCCATGTATCATAGAATCATTGAATCACAGAATGTTTTGGCTTGGAAGGGACCTTAAAGACCCCCTGGTTTCAACTCCCCTGCATGGGCGGGGACACCTCCCACCAGATCAGGCTTCAAAGCCCCATCTAACCCTGCCTTGAACACAGTCAGGTTTTTGGCCTTTAACATGGTCGATATTGTTTTCAGTACATAATTTGCAAAAAATTATGTATTCCACTTATATATATTATGTATTCCACTTATTCCACACTCTTACGGGTGTGAGGTTTAGAGTCCACACTTGAAAATCTTCAATGATTGCAACTTAATGACACAGCATCCTCAAAACAGATTTCATTGGTTGCTAATGCTTTACAATGTGATTTTGCAACATTGAAATAAAAAGCATCACAGCAGATCAGGGAGACAAACATAATGGGCTGTTATGTTTTATACTTACTTATAAGTAAGTATAAATGTCTTTCAGTAGTGGCACAAATACTAAGGAAACATAAACACCTGAAAGGGAGGAATGCTATGGAATGCAGACAATGACTGTAAACCTGGTAGAAAGAAAAGAAGAGATATTGTAAAAGAAAGTGTGGTATTAGAAAGTGTGATCAGCCTTCACTCTCACACTGCATCCACAAAAATTAAAAGGATCCTAGGATGTAACATTTCATTTTTCTAGTCCTGAAGGAAAAATAATTATATCAGATTAGTGGGGGAAAAATAATTTGAAAATCCCTAATAGTACTACTAATATAATAAAATTAAAAAAAATATCCCCAAACCTGTTAACCAATCCTTTGTCCTGGAATGCTTTATTTTCAAAGTTTCCTTTCATCATCACTATCTTACTCCTTGTTTCTTTTTTAAAAATAATAAATTGGTAAGATTAGTTAGGATGAATCCACTTTCTCAGTATTTGCCTTTTCCAAAGAAGAAAACGAAAAAGCAACAGTTCAATGACAATAGGGATATTAGTAAATCTTAAATCAATAGACTAAACCTTTTTCAGTAGCAACAACTGAATGACAAAGGTTTGGGCAGATCTAGTATTATTTTTACAGTTGCAAATAAGAGTCCTGTTGGTATAAAACCTATTATGGTACTTACTCCATGACTACATTAAGAAAGATAACTCGTGTCTGAAAGAGATCATTTGGATCATTCACATTGGGAGAGGAATAAAACAACAAATGAGAGAAGAGCCTAGTACTTTACAATATCACAACATTTAAGCCAAATAAAACCCAATCACTTTAGTTCAATGCTTCTTGAGTGATACATCCTGATCCCAGCCGTGGAAGGGAGTAAATATCACAAAGAAAGTTTTTATCAAAAATATAGCTGCAATTGTGTACATATCTTTAGTATTTCACATAAAGCAAGAAGATTATTTTTAAAATGCTACCCTGTGTAGTATTGCTAACTTTACCGTTCAATTCTTAAGCAAATTATTTGATTTCAAATTAAGAGCTACAAACTTAAGCATTTTAAAAAAATGCAATAAATGCACAGAATAACTGAATATTGTAATTCCAAAACACTGCACAGTAGTAAACAGGAATGAAGGATGGGAATAGTTTCAGACTATTCCAGTTTTACCTGTTCCAAATAATGCAATGACAGGTTGATATACTTGGCTTCTGTCAATAAGTGACCTCCAACTCCAGTCTTTGCAACACGTTCTGATCCAGCAAGATCTACTAAATGTAACTTGGAGCGTCGAATAGTTGCAGATCCAGGTTCCTTGCTGGAGATGTGAATAGTGAAAATGCAGTGAGATCGGGTTGAAGCTTGATTCATTGGTGTCTACAATGAAAAGAAGGTAATAGCCCTCAATGTTTATGTAATAAATAAATTTAGCTTTCCATAGCTTAAAAATCTGGAAATTGAAATACGTTACCCATTTTTTTAAGCTATTATTACACCTGTAACATATACACAAGCAGCATCAAAATGTTTTACCTGGTGCTCACGTTCTACCCAGCTGGTGAGTTAATTTTAATCTGGACAAATTGTACTTCAAACAAGCAAACAAGCAGCTATCCTTGTTCCAAAATACTTGAGCAGTGACTACATCAGCAAAGCAACTGGCTTTACCATGCTGAGTAATAGTGCTAAGAAAGAGCATTTTAATCAGAGGGAAACATTAATTTCTGGGCTCCAAGAGTTTATCAGTTTTCCCACTGGTAAGCCCATTTTAAGTGTTTTGTTTTGGTTTTTTCTAGATAGCTATCAGTTCTACTGAAACTAGAATGTTCCATAAAGCTTTAAAGTTTCACAGCTTCATTACTTCTATGAAAAAAAAAACAAAACCAAACCACCTTGGCAAAGTCAGTATCAGATTTTCACATGGCATGAAAGTTTTCATAAAAGGTTTGGCTTTATATAAATTTATTTGAAATATCAACTGCTGTACTCCCTTAACTAGATACATGGAAATTTTTGGTCAATTGCCAGTGATGCTAAGCTTTAGTATGTCTTTGGTGGTGTTGCAAATATAATTGAAAGGCAGAACAGAAAATTTTAAACAGCCCTCAGAGATTTAATTTTAGATTTCAAATTATCATACATGATCATTTATTTAAAAAAAAAAGAAAAATTCTTAAGCATCTAGAGCCTCTTCTGTTTAGTTGTATCAAGCTGTTGTTAAGAAACTTAAAACTAAAAAGAATTCTTTATTATGTTACTTTTAAAAAAGGCCGAACCTTTAGAATATATATGGAGACTAGATATTTACCATGGAAATACTATTTTCATTTAAAAAACATTGCATTATGTTATCAGAGCATAAAGACTCCTCTGTCAGGAAAAGAAAAAAAAAAGTAGTGAAATAAATTAATAAATAAATAAGATTGAGTTAGCAGCTAAATCTCAACTTATTTATAGCTATTCAAAAAGAATGAAAAAACACACTTGGTTAAATAAATCTATCTATACTTTATTTATCTGCTATTCTATTATTTATCTAGGCATACTCTGTCGTTCAGACTAGATATACCAAAATACTACTTTTTTTTTTTTCTCCATAGTCTTCTTTGGCATGAAACATTCTAGACATTAAATGCATCTGTTAAAAGTGTTATCTCATTAATCCAGAACAGACAGCTCTCAACAGAAAGAGTGCAAGCTGAATATTCCTATTCCACGAATAAATTGAACTATACCTCTTGGTATCGTCCCTTTGTCTCTCCTTCAACTTCCCACTATTTTTTCCCAGCCTTAATAGTGCCAGCGCAACTGAACTATTTTTAGGAACTGATCCAGATCACACAAAAAAACAGGAGCATCCAGAATCAACCTTTCTTCATTTATGCCTTGGCTAGTCACTTATTCACTCATACAGAAAAATCTTGTTCTGATGTTTTATGTATTTTGATTCAAAGAAGA